>JAODJU010000025.1:13733787-13815451 GCA_026776725.1 Gnathonemus echidnorhynchus | reverse complement strand
CTTTACCCCCCCCCCCCCCCTCCCCCCCACCCCCCAGGCACCCGGCAGAGCGTGTGCTCCTCACCCAGCTTCTGGAGCAGCGACCCCAGCAGTGGGACAAGCCAGTCAGAAGAGCACAGCTCGCTGGGAGACCTGCCCCCCCTGCCCAGCCAGACATCCTCCCTCACACACTCGCCCAGTGAGTACCCCCCCCCCCCCCCCTTCACGCCCACACTTTCCCTCCTTCCTTTGGTAAGAGTCTCTCTCTGCTACACAAAGACCGTCACTGTGCACCTGGTGAAGGAGTTCATCTGGCTTCGTGGGCGGTAAACTTAGCACATGACAATCCCGGTAGACCGGCTCCCAGTCGCTCACGGGAGGTGGCTTCGCCCGCAGGAGGTGCGGAAAAACCCAGGGGAGCTGCGTGGGCAGGGAGGTGAAGGGCCAAAGCGGAGGCTGATTAAGGGTGTACTCACACTGTCCGATCCGTACCGTGCCTGATCACGTTTCACTAGTGTGACTGCTCCTACCATACCCCGACACAGCCTGCTTAGCCATGCCTGGGCCTGCTTGATGAGGGGGGCCAGAGCACAGCTAGTCGGACTCGGGCACAGTAAGCATCTAGTGTAATTGCTAACCCTGCCTGAGTAAGGAACACTTAAATGACGTCTGTGATGGACTGACACACGCATACTCCATACCTGAACTGAACCTGGAGGGAGGCTGTACAGATTGTGTCATTTTTTTTTTTCTCAAAACATAAAAAAGAAAAAGATGCATTCAGATCGAGTAGCGAGAAACACTTCACAAACATGGCAACCAGGAATCACTGTGGTCTATGGGATTGTTGTCACTATACCAAACTTATGACCCTATACCGGTACCACTTGAAGTATCACAATACCAGTACTGCAAGGATACCAATTCAGGAAATAGTTTTGTTCATGATAAATTACGCACTTATTAAATTGTTACTCTTTTAATTTTAATTAATTAAGCGTTTACTCCACTCTAGCATGCCCTTATATTGCCAAGCATCGCATTATGATTGCCCGATTCATTCAGTTATAAGTACGATGATACGTTCCAATCAATGTATACAGCGTATATCCCTGATTGTTGTGCACTTCTGCCTTATTATAAAAATGCATGCGAAGGAAAGGGAGCTTTGCCGCTGCACCAGGAACCTTACTTTTGATACGATACGGTACTTTTGTATTTTCCCATTTCTATTGAGTTCTGGTCGAGTACCAGTACCCAAAGTGCCAAACCAGCTGGGGTACTTTTTTGGTACTTCAGTACTAACTTTTATGAACTCCGAAAACAATGATAAACGAAGTAAAAAAAAAAAAACAAAAAGTAATAATAATGTATTCATTGACAAATGAAGCAACCCAAGCTTTAATTACAATCTGGTGAGAAGAACCAGAAGATGATCTGTATGGCATGACAAGAAATGAACAAGTATTTGCTATAATATTCTAGAGCTGCGCAATACTGGAAAAAGTTCAGAGATGTGATTTTGTTTTGAGTGATTTAAACTGCATGAATGAAAATAATAATGATCAAGCGGAGATAAACTTTAAACTGATTTTTTTCAACATACACTAGATAATCTTGAAAATGAACATCATTAAAATTCCACTGCCTTGCTAAGTTTTCTTTCCGATGACAAAGTAAAAACGTTTTAGTACAACTTACACCCCACGTCCTATAATATCCGTACAGTATGGAGGTATGAAAAAGCCTGATCTCACATCAGCTGACTGTCGCACATGTCTGACATGCGATGTTGGTATTAATATCTCACAATTCCCAGCCCTATAATATACTACAGCCATTTTCTTCAGCCTCAAGTTGTGATGTCATTCACTGCATTTTGAAATATGAAGAGTACGGCACCTAGTGCAGTGGAAAAGCACCCTAAAGTGTGACTGTTAGTCCCATGACACTGAGAGCAGGGTCCTGAGGTGACTCCATGGTGACCAGGTGATGAGGACTAGAAGGACTGCAGGTTGCTGGATGTGTTTGGTACGCTGACTGGCCTCCTATCTCCGCCCCTCAGTGACTCTGCCGTAGAACGATGTTGCCATGGAAATGGAACCACAACATCTGTTTTGTTATGATGTGCTCTGTGTTGGGCTTAGGGGTTAGGTTTGGGGTTGAGGGTGTGGATCCATCAGAACCTGCCCCCCCCCCCCCCTTTCCTCATGTTTCCTGTGGCCTGAGAACCCAGCAGCTGTGCTGCGGTCCCCTCTGAGATGATGTCATCGCGTGAGTCTCAGGCCTGTAGGCTGGCCCAGTGTTTATGCTGGAAGCAGTAAGACCTCAGGGTGTTGTCATCAGGCCTGTTGTGTCAGAAGGAGGAACCATGCCCGTTCGTAGACTGAGTGGTCCAGGCCGGGCCTGCGGAAGCCGGACTGATGGTGCTGTTAAAGCGACATGGCAGCTGGTGTTGGATCTGAGTTCCAGCCTGCTGGGGCATGTGGTCCTGAGCTGCCAGTCATCGCTGGCAGGAAAATCAAGCGGCTGTGGGACTTGGTGGCTCTGAGCTTGTTTATTAAAACCCCCATGAGTTGCTGAGAAGATGTGCTCCCTACAGTCACATGCCATGTCCAGGGAGGCCAGCAGACTTGTGGATCGGTCTTGCAGCCCTGCAGTACGGCTGTCACAATTTTTATCAAAGGGTGACCCCCTGCTGACCCCCGCCCCCAGCCCAGAACCACACCTGTGCTGTCAGTTAAAGGCCGCTGCCCCCGTCACACGTCTCGACGGCCAGCTCCCATCTTCATGTTCTCCTCTGGGCCTGTTCTGGTGTCTCCATGTAGCCGCTGCCCTGGCAAGAGTCAGGAACCTGAAAAGTAGTTTTTCTCAGGGATTCTCTCAAGAAACCGAAAGAGTTCAGTCACTGTCGCGGTAACATGGACAGAGGCTTTAATGTGGGACGGCGTCTTGAGTCATGGTTTAAGGAGGAGCCTGTCAAGCTGTTCGTATCTTTCCATCATCCTCTGGCCCGTGTGAACTTACACTTGACCTCATTAATTGTGTCACAGCAGCCTAGTCTGATTATAAATTCCAGTTAGTGTTGTTACTGGGCAGCCCTCCAGAAACCCCTCTCACCTCGTAATACCAGCCCCCCCATGATTTGTTTTTCCAGTGACTTCTTTAGCCTCCTTCCACCCCCTCACCCCCCACGCCCTTGAGCATGCTCCCTTGCTTTCTGCCTCTCGCTGAATTCCCCTGCCGGGAGGGCATGCTGGTCAGGATCGGGGCTGGTAGCAGACAGGCATTGACATGTCCCTGCTCAGCAATGCAGGGTGCTGAGTCAGTCACATGACCCCACGGTGCTGGAGCAGTCTGTCCAAGCCTTGACGGCCCCCTCGTGTGCCACCAGCTCCGGGGGGAAGCCTGCCGTCTGCTTTCAGTGAGCTGGGGGGCCCAAAGCTGCTCAAATTCGATTCAGGTTTGGGGATCACTGGGGTAGGGTTTTGTGGGGAAGCATGACCGGGCCAGTGCCTGGACCAGAGCTATAGATGTAGCGGGGGATGGGGTGGGCAGGACACCCAGTTTGAATGGGATGCCTGGTCCCTCAGAGAGGCCGCTGAATGGACAGCTCCTCTGTTTGCAGACTTTTTGTATTCAGACACAGCCCACAGCTTCTGTTAGACTCCCGACGGCCGTCGACATTTAAAGCAAGTCATGCGTTTGAAATCTCTCTGTGTTTTTACTGCAGCGCCATCCTGTGTGGACACGAATCAACCGGCAACATGAGGCTGTGAGTTTATGAGACATTTACAGCTTTTCGAGATCCCCCCCCCGAGCCATCCTGTTCATTTGATGCGTTTTGCTCTGAATGGAGACAGTGATTGAGCCAGCCGGACGTCCAACATGTTTCTGCTTGCGGCTCGGGTCTGGGCTGGGCCCCGCACGCCCCTGTCACACTAATCTTCTTTTTTTTTTTCTTTTTAAGTCTGTCCCTCTGGAGAGAAGGCGGTGCCTAGCAACATACTCATTTTGTCCTTATTTTTTTTTCCCTGGGTGGCTCGTAAATTGGTGTGGCTGGCCCATCTGAAAGCTCTCCCCTCCCCAATGGAACACACAGCAGCCTGATGTCAGTGGGTGGGGGTGCTTCAGCCAGCGGAGGTCAGGATGAACAACAAGTGCAGGCTCTGCTGCTCCGTTCCCACAGCATTGGCTGCAAAGGCGGCAGCTTCCCCTAACCCTGGAATTTCGCAACGTGTCGGGGCCTCCTATTGGACGGCGGTAGCGACACGTTCTGTGGTCGGCATATCGCCGACATCCTGTTTTCCCCTGGCTGATTAGCGAACGGTGACGCTCATGGATAGAGAAGGTTATTCACGGGAGCTCACGAGTGTTTCCTTGGTAAGATCTAGGAAATCTGTTATTGTCGAGAAGAATTGCCATTTCGAATTCTGGGAGAATTCTGCAAAGTGCAAATCCTCATGTCTCGACAGAGCAGAGAGCTAAGCATGGCTGAATGCATGTTTGGACCACAAACAGTGTGTTGGAAGTGTATGAGAAAGGTGACATCTCCCCCCAGTAAGCCACAGAGACGTGGCTGTCTCCAGCCGCTTGGCGTCGCGTGACCTGAATATTAATGCCTGGCCTTTCTGTTCCTCTTTGTGAACGTGCCAGAAGCTAATGCTTGTGTGTGGACCGTGAGAGTCGTCCGTTGTGCTGAATCCGCGCGGCTCGGCCCTGCTTCAAGCTGCCCGTCTCTGCCCCTTTTGTTCCTGTCCTGGCAGTGAATTCATGTCATGCTTTGTTGCCAGGGCAGGAGATCTCGGGGCCGGGCTGCGGAATGCCGGTGCCTAGCAACAGGTGAAGATGTTACCCCTTCAATGGTAAAAAGCATTAAATTCAAATGAAGGAACGACCTGATCTCGCACCAGAGAACAAGGGTGTTTTCGCAGGGGGATCGGGTGAAAACTCCCAATCCTTTTTAAGATGTATAACATGCAGAACTTATAATTATGTCTGTGATATGACAGGGCACACTAAGGAATAAGTGAGCCACATTCGTTCAGAGGAATATGAAGAGCTTTTCCGGCTGCTCAAGGACTGATTGCAGGGACTTTTCAGTTTTGTGAGATTACTTCTGAGTTGTCTGTGAAACACACCTGCACCCTGTTACGGTGGACAGGAGGCAGCCTGGTATTAGGGCACATTATTGGATGTTGTGTTTCTGAGTAAAGCTTAACACTAATGTGCTTACCTCCCACATATTGTTGAAAGGATCTCCTTAGTCAGCGAAAAATCTGCACTAGGCGCCGGAACCAAAATGAACTGTGCCTGCGGTCTGGTTCATGTGTCGCATAGGCAGTCTGTGTGTGCCACACCCTGCCTGGCAGGGGTGGGGGTGGGGGACAACCTGCAAACACAGCAAGTAGTGGCTGGGGGGCACCCGAGCATATAAGGAGAATAATATGAATTTTTATTTTTAGTTCCTAGTGAAAATTGTTATTGTCCACGTTTGTTTATAGCAGTTTCTAATATGCCCATGTGTTTGATTTGTAGACTCTTCCATCTTCCAAGATGAGGGCATAGACATGGAATCACAGAACTGGCCGCCGGCCCCCAAGCACGTGAACGGCCAATCGGAGAGCCACGTGGCCCGCCTCGCCAGCTGGGTGACCTTCGATGATGACGACGGACCGATTTTCTGCCGTTCTGGCGGCCTGCCGCAATCCAACCATGGTGACAGCTCCACGCCAGATGTCGATGGGAACCCCGTAGCATCTCCCCCTTCTGTCCAGACCCGAGATGCAAAACGGCATCTCCTGGACCTGACACCAGAAGGAGTCCACCCTCTCTTTGCCTTGGACGGTCCCACGTTGAGCATTGGCATGCCAAGCATGAAGAACCCCTTCCTGGACGAGGGTCTGTCACATGTGCAGCCATCTCCTATCAACCCTTTCATTGACTTTTTCCAGGAGCAAGTAGAAGCCAAGGTGACACAGAACAACGGCTGCTATCCGGAGAACACCCAGCAGTCCTGCACCTCTCCTCCGGTCCCTTCTGGCACCGCAGACATTCAAAGGGAATCCCTGTTGCCCCTGTCAACTGAGCTGGACACCCCAGCTAGAGGAGGTGTCCTGCCCTGGCCCCCCTCCGAGAAAGGTGGGCAAAGCTTGTGGATGGCAGAATCCGATCGGCAGGAGAGCGCCCTGCTGCTGGACGATCCTGTCGAGCCCGGGGAGTTGGAGGAGTTGCCGTATCAGCCAGCCCACATGGCCCCACGGGATGGCTGGCCCATGATGCTGCGCATCCCAGAGAAAAAGAACATCATGTCGTCTCGGCACTGGGGGCCCATCTTTGTGAAGGTGTCTGACGCCGGGCGGCTGCAGCTCTTCTATGAGAAGGGCCTGGAGAAGCCCTTCAAGGAGTTTCAGCTAGAAGGCCGACACGAGCTCTCCGAGCACAAGCTTCAGAGCTACAACGAGAGTGACCGGGTGCATACTGTCAGCATCGATCACGTCACCTACAAAGAGAAACGCAAGATCCAGTCCAAGGTAGCCGTGGTGCATGCCCCTGCCAAGGATCAGCTGGTGAAACTGGGCACCGTCGACTACTCAGACTTCCTGAGCTTCACCCATGCCTTGAGGGATGTGCTGATGCTGCTGCCTGTGGAACAAGAGTCTCCAAGCAGTTCCCCATCCTACCAGGAGGAAGAGGTCTTTGTGGATGTACGAGATGAGTTCCATGGTGTTGTGTCCAAGGGCGATGGCAGGATCATGCAGCAACTGGTGATGACCCACATTTATGTGCTGCCGTTTGTGTCGGGGTCACCACTCTGCAAGATTGGCCTCAACGACGTCCAGGTCAAGGGGAACGAGGTGGTATCCCTGCATGACATCATCCCCAACACCACCACACGCTGGATCCGACTCCGAGACTGCCGGCTGCACAGTAGCGCAGACAAGCAAGAGTTCGCCCTCAACAGAACGATCTCCTTCACACCCCCGGCAGGACGCAGATTCGAGCTGCTCCGTTTCTGTTCACTCTTTGCGGAGAAGAGCCTGCCCTTCACTCTGAGGACGGTGGCCAGCGTCAGGGGCGCGGAGGTAGAGCTGCAGTCCTGGCTGGCAATGTCAACTGGATTCTCCTCCAACCGGGATCCGCTCACTTTGATCCCCTGTGAGAATGTGATGATCCGCTATCCCATCCCCCAGCTCTGGGCCAAGAATTTCAGGCGGGAAAGCCTGGTGGGCGAGAAGTCTCTGAAGGCTCGCTTCAACAAGGGGGCCAACTTTGGGTCCACCATCACATCAGGGCAGGAGCCAGCCATGCGGGTCACCCTGGGGACGGCCAAATATGAGCACGCCTTCAGGGCTGTGGTGTGGAGGATAAACTCTCTCCCTGATAAAAATTCAGGTAGGGCAGAAGCACCAGTTCTGCTAAGATCATGCTGATCACCCTGTTTACTTACTACAGTGGTCTGTCTTCATGAAGTCACCAGTAGTGTTCAAGGTTACAATGCTGCGTGCTTAAAATCGGAGGATACGTGTGAAAATGCAAGACAGTCACCAGACCCCCACGACCCTGGTTAGGATTAGTGGGTACAGGAAATGGATGGTTTGTTGGAAGTGACAAGGATGTATTGTGTTACTGATGGCGCAAGAAGGAGAAGAGCAGTCTACCCTGAACCGGTTCTGTTCTCCAGTTTCTCATGAATCACTGCCTCGTGAGTTTTTACTTCCAGGTCAATGAGCCAAGGCCTCTGCTGTGTGATTAGACAGGCGAAGGGCCAGGGTCTAGTCCAGGGGTGGGCAATCTTGCCTGCAAAGGGCCGGTGTGTATGCAGGTGTTTGGGATAACCTGTAAGTCAGCTGTTCAAACCCAGGTGTGAGGACTATCAGTCCACCAATTAGTAATATAATTAAGGGCTTGCAGTGAGAACCCACATACAGATAAGATTGCCCACCCCTGGTCTAGTCTCTAGTGTGCGATTGAACAAAAGGCCACTGTTACCCGTCATTAACTTTTTGCCGATTGGTGGTTCACTCCTGAGTGCGATGAGCAGCTGTGTTTTTGTGATTTTTTTTTTTGTGTGCCTTTCCTGGCAGAACACATCCTGTGAGGCCTACGTTTCACTTTCTAGTTCCACTTAAAGTAGAAGATGTTCATTACCATCTGTGAGGTGCTTTGATCGCACATGATTGCATATCTCCGGCTCATCTGCTGAGAGTCCGAGTGTTGTCTAGCACTTAACTTACTGCCCACGATCTCGTTTGATGACGTGTCGGTCGTCAGAATGGGCCTCGGATGAGGCCATCCTGGAAGGTTACACAAGTCACCTTTGACTACTTTGCTGGTGAGTTTTGAGGGTCTGTGCTTTAATATAATAGCACCCCTGTATTCTAACTATGCCCTTGCATCTCGTGACCTGAAATATAAACCAGCAGCCACATTAAAGGCTTCCTCACAGCCATTAGTGATGGAGGAACATAAAGGAACAAGACTTCTCATGTTGAATGCATTTGGACTCTATATGTTCTGTTCTGTTAGAATATCCTAATGTATATTTTGTTCTTCACTCTAACTTTGGGCCAGTAGGTTCCTGTCTTCCAGGTATTTGCTTGGTATTTTTCTTGGGTGCATCTGACCCAGCACAGTCTAGTAGATCTGTATCTCTCAGACACTTGCCCTCATTCCCTTAAAATGAGACTTTGATTCTTTACTGAGATGCACGCAGGGCATCCATCCAGTAGTGTTGCAAAAAATGACACTTCATGAAGCATTTGCTGTATTTTTTAACCCCACTAGATGGTGCTCTTGGCTTGCTTTGGGACATGCTTTGAGCCCTTTTTTTGGACAAAGAGCACCATCTAGTGGGGTCAGAAAATACAGCAAATGGTTCATGAAGCATCATTTTGTGCATCACTACCATCCAGTTTCCCTGCCCTTGATCCTGGCAACCCTTCTCTCCAATGTTCTCCAGCTCTGGGTCACCCCCACACCTTCTTCTGTCGTTTGGAGCTGGGGTCTGACTGGGAGGTTCCAACCAAGTTCCACCGCCACCTGGAAGTGGAGTTTGACATGCCAGCTGCCTCAGCATCCAGGACCACTGTGCGATCTCTGTCGGTGGGAGATAGAGCTGATGTAAAGAAGTGGATCAATTATAAGGCACACTTCCTGTACCAGGTAGTGTGTGTGTGTATTACCTCCTAATAACACCCACCCCTTCCAGGTGCTGTCAACTGGTTCTAAAGTGCTACAACATTAAGTCTTGAATCAAAAGCTTCAATTCACTTCCTCTTCTAGAATTAAATCTATGCACATATAGCACATACAACAGGAACTGATAGTTGTATGTTTGTTCTGTATGTATGAATGCATGTGAGTGTGTGTTTGAGATCAGTAACTTTCTTCTTAGTTTGTTCAGAGGAGGAGCCTCAGGAATTTCCAGGAGCTTTTATTTAAGAAACTTGAAATGTAGTGGAAAACTGTGTTGTAGCGACATCTTGTGGTCAGAGGCATTCAGTGCGTATGTGGCAAACTTGAAATTGCCACGTGATCAGCAATCGGGGTGGTAGCAAATAGTTGACAGCATACATGGGAGGAGACTCCACGGACATGACGGTGCAGCACAAAGGCTGTGTTAGCACAGGCACACACAATTCAATGTCTCCTACAGCACAGTGGCTTCCAGTGCTATGCAGTGCTGTTGAACATATCCAGTATTGCTATTAACTTATAGCTGGGCATTCACTGCAAGCTCAGCCAAGCCACATTTAAGCCTATGTTAGCTCCATGACCATGTTTGTCATGTGGTATTTCCCTCTCTTGTACATTGTCTGCTTCTCTTCCTTCTCTTCCAGGTGGACATGGAGCAGAAAAACACCCCCCAGTTGGACGGTTTGCACACAGAGAGGCCTGGGGAATGCTCTCTGCAATGAGGACTCTTAGGCTGGAAGATCAAAAGCCAGTTTGCACTCTGGACAATTGACTCTATTCTTCTGTAGAGTACAAGACAGAGATTGGCCTTAATCTCTCCTTAACTTTGTGTTTTTTAGACTGAGTGGTCGTAAGAAGAGCTTAACTTTCACCGGTTACTTAACAATTGGCGGCAGAGCAGCTTGTGCGCTGATGGGAGAACAATATTTCAAGAATATTCCTGCCGTTCCTATAAATTCACAGGAAAATGGCGCCCCCATCTGGCTGTTTCAAGGCTGCCACAGATTGTGTCACTGCCAACAGATATGGGAACCTTTAGTTGACCAAAACTGACAGGTTAGGTAGAGTACAGTATGCCAATGTGTAAGTCTGTCAGGTCATGTGTCTTAGAAATTTTTCAAGCTGAAAGTTTTCTCCTGTGTCTGCCTGTGTCAGGCACCCTTCAAC
Organism: Gnathonemus echidnorhynchus; assembly: GCA_026776725.1. Classification (NCBI taxonomy): domain Eukaryota; kingdom Metazoa; phylum Chordata; class Actinopteri; order Osteoglossiformes; family Mormyridae; genus Gnathonemus; species Gnathonemus echidnorhynchus. Next base: position 13,805,107 of record JAODJU010000025.1, on the reverse strand, counting down.
ATGTCGACCTGGTCTGTGTCTTCATGATGTATTGCACCTAATTGGCGGTGTGCTGAAATAAGTGTGCCTCAAATCACATGTAATTCAAAGTTGTTTACTGATGCAAGGGGCTGGGTCTAAACTCAATTAGAGCTTTAAACCAGGTGTGAAGTCGGATTAAATGATGCATGTTATGGGGCCAGGTCACCGGCAAGTCCTAAAAGGTTACCTTTCAATGCAAACTTTTTTAAGATGTGTTGTCTAACCCGATGAAATGAATGTATCCCTGTCTTCTGAGCAGGAAATAAAGGGGCTTAGCGTGGTACCCAAAATTATTCATTTTTGGGTGAGTTTGAAAGAAGTTACAAAAAATTTGATACTAATGATAAAGATTTTGATGTCAAATCTTTATTACATAATTACTTCTTTAGCTACATGAAGTGTGACATCTTTGGACTTTTGGAGGAAAACACTGTAATTTTCTGCTAAATTCAGATATACTGCGTGCATTAAAACTACTGATATGAAATGCAAGCTAATAAATATTATTTTAAAATATTCTGCAAAGAGCATTTGTAAATAAAAATGGAAGTGATTGACATGTTGAACACTAATAGTGAGTTTTAACTCTAAACACAATCGAAAAGAAAACCAATAGATCATGCCTGTCACTTCCGTCATGGATGAGGTGATACGGATGGCAGTAGACAGATGGGGTTTGAAGCTCGGAACGTGAGATGGAGGGATGGCTGAGGAAAGGTGATGTCTCACTTTAAAGTCAGCGCTTTCACATCTCATAGCTTAGCGCTCTACTTCCTTTATACTGACGATGTAAATGTCAAAATTCGAAAAGAGAAAGAGCTTTGTCTTCACTGCTTCAGCTGATGTTGGCTAGGGCTCGTCTTTGGGCAAAGTGCTATCATTTAGATTTCAGATTTAAATCACTGAAATGCAACTGGACTGGAAAGAGGATTTAATTGTAGCCTTACTGTGGTGTTCGAGCCAGCTTTAGAAATAGACGACACTGTCCGTTAATCCTGAGGGGCCTTCTGCGTTTCTATGGCTTTCTGAGATACTGTAATGCTGTGGTTCTTTTCTGCAGACGAGAATCATGTGTGTAACTCTTTCTGTGACTCTCCCCGGGGTGTTCACTGCATATGTGCTGTATGGGTGGGGTGACACAGTGGAGCTAAAATAGTTTGCACTGGATGACACCCACGCTTGCGATTATGGATCTGCTGAAAAAGCCAATCTTTTGTACACGTAAATAAATGAGAACACCTTCTCACGAATGTCTGGCTGGTGTGTGTCCCTGTGCTGACCCTGGCCGAATGTCCCCAACTTGCCCAGCACCCTCATCAAATCACCTTAAATCCTCTCAGTGCCCCCAAACTGAACCCAGGGTGCTTCCCCTGTCCAGGATCGGATATCTGTACTAAGCCCACACTGTGCAGTTCCGCGGTGGAGGGTCTTCTGCAGCCTGACTGAGTGGTGCAGTCCAATGTTGTGGAGGCACCAGAACAACCTGCAAATCCAGCAGCAGAACCCAAACCAGTAAGTTATCCATCAAGCAGCTCAGTGAGGTCAGGCTTAATTAACGTTATGTATTGGCCGTGCAGCCTCAATCTATGGGATCAGTATGAAATCATTAACTCTTTTTAACGAACAGTCCTACAGGTTACAACAACACATGCTGTTTATATCATAGAGGAACACTCTGTGCTCTTTTTGTAGACTAAGGTTACAACTAGAACAAGAGAACCATTTTAAGACAGAGTGTACCTTCTCCAGATGTTCTCTGATGAATCACCACTCTCTCTGCTCCCTGAACACCCCGAGTCCTTCTGCTGAGCTGCGGTGCCGTAGGTGTTATTTTAAAAACCATACATCCTCATTCAGGCTAAACCTGCCTCTTGTTGTCATGTAGAAGCGTGGGACAAATGGGTGGTGGTTTTGTTTGCGGGCCAGGTCCCGCTGCGGGTGAGGGTTCCGAGTCGCGCTGAATGTTATCCAGCTGCGGCGGCTCCAGTTGGAGTCGACCCTGGTCCCCCTGAGCACCTCGTCAGGCTTTGACAGATGGCAACTGCTTCTTCTATCGTTTTGCGCCCGTGAACAAAAAAAAATACAGTTTTGAAAGGGGCATGGAATGTTGTCGGCCCGCTGCCTTGATAGTGCCACAGGCCTGGATTGTATTAGTGTGCAGATATCTGCTTGTATGCGGTCTGGACTTGCTGTGTCGATCTGCCTGAAGGCCAGTTCTTGATTGCTGTTGGAGTTTGCAATATTCTATATGCTCTTTATTAGAGTTTAATTAAACCTGTTTAAGAATCGTGGGTGTGCATTGGCATAATTTCTACCTAAGATGTCTGGATCTGCCTTCTCAATTCAATTGTGTTTTTAAAACCAGCATATTTGCCCCGTGCACCTGACCACTGGTTAAGCTGAGAGTGGCCTCATCAGTCAGACCCCTGCTCTTCCTATTTTAGTTTCGATACTTAGTCTTTTTAGCAAAGGCAGAGCATGCAGTTAGATAAATGAGTCTGGTTAACAATATGGGATAGCAGTTACTAAAATAACGCATCGTTTTTTAAATAATCCATATTCCTGTCTTCCTCGCTATTTAGTTCAATATAAATCCACAAGGGGGCAGCATTTAATTTCGAATCCTGTAGCCAGCATAATCGATGTGTTCAGGATCTACAAAAAGCGTTGGTTGATCTGTACTCATAAGATGCGTGAATTCCATTGAGGTTGATCTTCTACCGTTTTTCTGTTTTGCATGTGGTTTTCATTTTTCCAATCAAACGCATTTCACCTCGTTAAATTCACTTTGACAAAAATGGGAGCTTTCATTGGCGACGGTGCTTTTCAAAGATTTTAAGCATAATGAATAATTCATAGTGTGGTTTTGTCCCTAGGATGCCACGTAAATCATTTTAAAGACGTTTCCAAATACTGCTTTTCCGCTCCAGTGTACTGCACTGTGTTATTAGTTTCAGATCTCATTATTTTACTTTACTCTCCACAAAAACGGTAAACGAGATTAAAGGCATCTGCCGCGTTCAGTTCACGGTGACCCCGGGTTGCCAGACTCAAACGCTCACGCAAGAAATTTTACGGCAAATCTATATTATTCCATTATAAGCCTAAAATTAGCTACATCAAAAGCGTTGGGGGTAGTTTGCAAACCCTACAGACTATTTGCAAGGTAATAAAAATGTTACATACATGTAAATGCGTGCGCAGCCTTGCCTCGAATTGAAAATCTCACGCCAGCCAGCTGACCAAAGTATTTCTGTAAGGGACACAGTATGAATTAGGGTCTGACCCGGTGCTTGGAGACTATGAATGGCGATTAGCTTTGCCTTGCTATCCCTGTTCATATATAAGCCCTAACAGATCGACAGCCTGCATTTTTACCCAGACTCCATGCCCGAGTGTGTCCCTTACATCTTGGGAGAGGACCTTTTAAGCACAGTGCCCAGTTTGAGCGTGGGGGTGGATCTGGCTGTGGTGGAGCAAGTGGCATGTGACCCCAGCCGTGTCCTGGGCTCCGTCAATCAGTCGCCACGTTTCCTGAAAAATACCGTTGTCTTGACGGGATTAAAGGGGAAGTTGTTTCATGTGCTGTCTCACATAGTAGAGTAGGGTCTGGTTTATCAGCACTTAGCCAGACAAGCAGAACATCTTTTCAGAGCACATGCAGTGGGCCCTGTGGCCATCAATGGGAGACTGGTCCATCCTCTTTTCACCAGGACATCTAATCCACTCTGACCCATTCTGTGCCTTCTTGCATGAGGAAATAAACTATTTACTTGATGTGTTGCAGTGCTTCTCAACTTGCAATATGCGTATCATCAGTGGCGCCCCCAGGTGGTATGCAAGAAGACCATGGTACTTTGTTGTGTGCATTGGAAAAGAAGTAGAAATGGAAAACTGAAATTCCTGTGCAATGTGTTGACTGCGTGGCCTAATGGATAAGGCATCTGACTTCAGATCAGAAGATTGTGGGTTTGAGTCCCTTCGTGGTCAGTCTTTGTAGGAGAGTAGTGCAGGGTTGGGGCCATTCTGGAATGCAATCATCAATTCCAAATCAAGAAATGGAACTGGAGTTGTAATTTATATCTCCCTGAAAATTGAATTCTGTTCCTCATAGTTTCTTTTTCCAATCCCAACTCCAGTTCCATTTCCTGATTTGGATTGGAATTGATGAACACATTCCAGAATGGCCCCAACCCTGTTACAGTGGAAGTGTACTGGGCCCATAACCCAGAGGGTGATGTACATCCTCTTTAACTGTATTGGTTTGATTTCCGACGGGGAGGTGTGAGCATTTTGGTATGCAGTGGTGGCCGAATGTTTTGGGCAGCTTGCTTGTAACTGGAAGAGTACTGGTTTAAATCCCTGACCAGCAAAGTACAACTGAGGTACCCTGAGCATGGTACTGCTCCAAGGTGCTGGATTATCTGTCCCCTGCTATGGCACGACGTCACATATGGGTTAAATGCAGAGGACGTATTTCATTGTGTCAACAATGGTACCTTTTCAAGTGAATTGATAAAGATAATTGATTGTTTTCAGGTTTATTAAGATATATGTCATATTCTCTGTTTTGTGATACTTATGAAGTACCTGACTGCTTTGGTTTGATCCAAAGTGGTATTTGGGCCAATAAAGTTTTAGAACGTCTGTTGTATCGTTTTGTAAAAACGTTCGAGCCGGACTCCTCTGAGGTGTCTGGGTCTTGCTTACTTTTTTAAGCTCCTGAAAGTGTTCCCTTGTAAGCGGGTTCTGCTTTTTGTTGTGTTTTTTTTCTTCAGGTCATGAGCATCTGCAGGAAGCCGTGGGGGTCTGTGCTGGTTAAAGTGCTTATTCAGGCTGAGAACACCATGCTGCCGGTTTGCTCATTTCTGTCTGGTGACTCTGACTCTCTACCATCCTGGGGCAGATGGAGCTCTGAGATGAGAGCACTGTAATTACAGAGCTTATGGGAGCCTGAGGGTGGTCATGTGATCTCCCTACAGCTCGCTCCCACGCTGCAGAAAGGTGACAGTGTCCGCCCTGCTGCCCCCGCTTTGGTGCTGTCACCTTGGCTCTGTTACGGACCTCTTCCTGGTGACCGCCTATTCCGGGGCTGCCCTTCCCATCCTAGTCCTTTGATTTCGTCTTTACTCCTGCTGTTTACGGCATGACCTTGCCATGTTCTCCTCTGCCTGGTATTCTGCTCAGATTCTGCCACCAGGGATTTTGGGTCGCTTGGCCCTCAGGGTCGCCCCCCCGATGTGATCGGGGCTGTGCTGTCATACGGCCTGGGATCCCCTGTGGTTTCTTTTTCCAGATCTCTCTCTTACTGGGTCAGGCTCAGCGCTACGACTATCAGAGGAGAGTCTGGCTTTTGTTTGGTTTTAATAACCCAAACTCCTTCACCCTGCCAGCTTAGCCCGGCCATTTTCATTTACAGTCTTTAAAGTTAAAAATCGACACCCTTTGTCCTTTACCTGACACCTTCTGCTATTTTCGCACGAGATTATCGAAGCGGAGTCGCCAAGTTGGCCAGAGATACCCGTAATCCCTTAATGCAAACCCTCTGCTGCTGAGTCATGGGGCAACGGGGCTCTGGAGGGAGCTGAGATAATGAGTTGTTTGATTTGATCATATAGGGCTGCTTCCATACACGTGGTGTGACGGGATACCTAATGGAGACAGACCGATGTGTCCCAGCTGATCTCGCTTCTGCTGCTCTTCTGTATGGTCAGACCCGGATGGAAGCAAGATCTTCAGTCTGATTCCCATGTGCATCTGCCCAGGATCAGGGAGATGGAACGCCTGCTCTCTGGAGAACATGACGGACCTTTCTGCTCGGCCAAAAAAAACACCGTTTGTGAAGGTCAGTTCTGTATTTTGTATATATACTTGTCATTTCATTAAAGAGGTGGAAAGTTCAGGTCCAGAAAGCACAAATCCAGACCATGGTTTTGTTTCAACCAACCAATTCAGTACTCTGACTGTGACTCTATACTCAACTAATGCAGTCATACTTTCAAAGGTGACTTAACTGCTCAGTTATGACCACTAGGGGGCAGAAGTGTCCCTGGCCATCTGACACTGCCAATGGTACGGTAACAGAAATAGCCTGGGGGGCTTGAAACATGCTTACAGTCAGTGCAGAGGGGGGCTGTAATGAGGTGCTGAGCTCCAGACAAATGAAGATGGTTGTCCTTGCCCCCCCTGCTTCTGTGCCTTCGCTGCCTCAGGGTTACATAAGCCACTGACACAGACCCCAGCTTATTGTGCCGGAATGTGTCTGAACCCCAGATTCGAATCGCTGCCTGATCGGAGGAGGAATGAACCATTAAATGGGAGTAAAGCCAAGAATAACAAACTTGAAAGGAAAAAGGATACAGCAAAGCACTCTGACGTTATAATATTACATAATACGGCATGTATTTCACCCAGAGGAAATTATAAAAGGGTTTGTAAAAAGCTCTCTGTAATGCCAAGAAATTTTTAGGAGAGTGCCGTTGTTCATCATTACACTGCCAAATCCTGTTCAATGGTCGAGGTCAGGGTATATAAAGGCCTTTCTCATTGCCCTTCTCCAGTCCGGCCAGTCCCAAATTGGACATTTCCCAGTAGTGCTGCAGGACAGCGGGAGGTCTGTTTGCTGGCCAGATGTTGAGCTGACAGCTGGAGTCTTCAGGTTCACTGGTCTCACTGGCTCCCAGTTCAGCAGGGGCTGGAGAATGGCGTCCTTCACCAGAGCTGGTCCAAATAGGCAGGAAGATCAGCTTCCAGTTGCCTGGCCACCTGTCTGTCTGCATCTCTGCCAACTGGGTGAGCAGTCGTGTGCTCCTGTGAAGAGAACATCCTAGCAGGTGAATCTCTGCAGTGGTCATTCAGGTTGCAGTGTCTATTGCACTGCCGTGTTGCACTGTCACACTGCCTATGCTTGTCGCGAGCTCCACACGTTGCTCCTTCTTGCTGCTGAAGACTTGGCATGTGCCACGCGTGTGCGAAGCTGCCGGCCTGATTTACAAAAATCTGAATGCAATCAAAAAAGCTAAAAATGCCAAAAGTCTTGTATTTTGTTGGTTAGGGTTGGGTAGGGGTTAGAGTTACAGGTAGAATTAGGGTTGTGCCCATAGAAACACAGAAATTAATGGAGAGACCCCATAAACAAATATGTGGACAGCATTTACATTTACATTTACTGCATTTGGCAGACGCCCTTAGCCAGAGTGACTTACATCAGTGCTTTGAAGTCTCATCAGTCAATGCATTCTAATACGGATTCAATAGAACCTGAAAATACTATCATTCTAAAAACTCTGTTGGCAAGTAATACATTTTTTTTAATAATAATAAATATAATCCTGAAAGTACTAATCCAAGTACTTCTGAAAGAGGTAGGTTTTTAGTCGCCATTTGAAGGTGTGAAGGTTTGAACTGCACTTGTGTGTGTGTGTGTGTGTGTGTGTGTGTGTGTGTGTGTCTGTGTCTGTGTCCTCTTATTGGCAGTGAGCAGGGCTGCATTTGTGCTGGTGGACTGCAGGGCTGCTTCGGATGATGACGGTTGCTGGGAGGAAGGCTGTGAGCAGTCACGCTTCTGAAGGTGCCAGGCTGTAAAATCGGATTCTCTGAATGCAGAATTCCGCAAAACACTCTCGGGGTTTCAATAAATAAAAGTTCAGCTGATAAAGCAGCCCCACTGACTGCCCAGCTCCAATATTAACCTTTTTTGATGTCTCATTCTAATTGCCAGTGCCTCTGTGGAGCCAGTGCTGATGCTCTGTCTGTCCACTGGCTTCCCCTGTCCTGTCTGTCTCCTGGGGCCAGTGCCAGCAGTCTGCCCCCTACAGGCATTATGAGTCATTATCTTTCCCATGGTTTAATTGGGAATGCCGTAACCCCTGTGGCATGTGGGAAAGTGACTTTATTGCTCCCCAGAGCAAGTCTGCAGTCAGGTCTACAGCAGCTCTGCCAGCTTTGCCTGGCCTGACTGCCCTGTTCGGCACCACTGACTCCCCCCCCCTCCCCCAGGGCTGGACTGGCCATCTGGCATACCGAGCATTTCCCCAGTGGACCAATGGGTACGTGGGGTGGTAAAATTTATCATGGGGAATCCCGTCCCCGGTCCGCAAAATTTACTGTGAAGGGACCCCACTGTCCAGGGCTGATTTTAAATCATCATCCACCCCCTGTCATATACTAAAGATGTGGTCACCCCTCAAAGAGGCGGTTCCTGTATGAGTCCCTGTGAAGTCTGGCCCTCTGTCCTGCCAGATCACACACCTCAGCCTTATGTCCTCTTTGGCCTCCATGTCTCACAGGGTTTTAATGGCCCATGGTAAGAAAATAGCTTTTTGCTACCTGAATCAACTTGCTGCACCCTGCTGACATCCACACAGCAACAGCATGCGCAGACTGGCCATCGGGGAGTCGGGGGATTTTCCCAGTGGGTTGGTCTTGCGAGGGGCCACATATCATATAGGCGAATGGTAGATCGCGATCGGCAAAATATACCAAGTTACCAAAGGGATCCCCCAGGTGGCAGTAAAATAATGGAAGGATCTGTGTGTCCAGCAGTGTGCTCTGCATCCTGAGTAGAAGTGGATCGTAACATTTTGAAACATTACCTTTTTTCTTTGCTAATTTATGTAGCAATTATAAGATTGGACTAAATGTATATTTAACAGTGTAAAAATCCACCTGGACTCAGTTTCCACTGACAAACAGGATGTTGTACAGATTAGGGCATCCTATATGGAATATATCATAGGTACTAAAACACTTATTTTAATGACATTTACATTTGAATGTAGGTGATGCCATTATTTAATAAGTAATTAGGTAAACTTGTACTTATCAGCAATATTAAGGTAATTGTCCAGGGATGATGAGTGTAATATATTAGCTGTAATTACGGTAAGTCAGAGCGGAGTGACGTGAGGCGGCCATCGTCCTTGTCCCCAAGGTAATCTCCAGGTGGTCTCTGTCCATCTGATATTGTCACGTGACCCATGTTTCTTCAGAGCTGACATGAGATTCAAACATTTAGTGACAGGGTTAGGGGGAGCAAGCTTAAATGGTTTAAAAATGACACTGACTTCATGCACTATGTGTCTAAACGTGTGTGGATACTCCTGTTAATTACAGGAATGACCTAATTATGCCAAACCCATTGCTGCCACAGGTATATAATTAAGCACATGGCCCTACAATCTCCAGCAACAGGTGAGGTTTGTGACTTTGCACTTGGCACCGGCGCAGGGTGTGCACTCCCCAACAAGTCAGTTCGCCACATTTCTGTGCATCGATACCCAACTTTTGTACTTAGCAGCAAATCCCACCAGTTAAGTTCCAGCATCTAACGGAAAACCTTCCCAGAATAGTCGAGGCTACCATAGCAACTTATTACTCTTAGTTTTTGAGGGAGATGTAGGACAAGCTGGTGTCCATACACATATGACCATATAGTTTATGAAACTATTGCATGTTTGCAGACTTTTTAAAAAAAAATCACTGTATAATTTACTCTTTCGACCATTGATGTGATCGACCCATAATGCATCAGACGGGCTTCTTGGCGAAAGTAGAGACAGGTCCTGATTCCATTTGGATACACTGCAAACCTGCTTGTGATGAAAGATGGTTTTGGGTGGAATTCCCCTTTAAGGAGTCCGGGTCCTCCCAGCGCCGTCTGCTGGATTAGCAGGACGTCTGCGAGAGACGTGTCTGCCTGCCCATGCCAAGCACCCTCGGAAAGTGCACCCAGCGTAAGTCGCTCTGTTATTTGCTATACTGTGTAACATTGCATAATGTGTGGAGAATGCTTACAGCCACAGAGAGGCCTGGATCCTTTCCCAAACCGTCTAGACAAAGGTTACCAAGATAGTAATGTGTACAGCGACAGACGACCCTGACCTATTTCGGACGCAATTCAGTTAATATACACAGGCAAGCACACATACATACATTGTGAGACGGCAGTGAGTGCAGGGTGATTGCATTTAATCCACCTCATTTTTCAGAGTTTGGAGAGTCAGGCAGACTCTGGTTGAATTGGCATGTCCTGGTGGAATATAGTTAAACTGACAGGAAGGAAATGGTCATCCGTCTAAGACTGAGAGCCGAATCAAGGCAGTGAAAGGGCACAGGGTGACAATAATTTTGCAGTAACTAGTGGGATCTATGGGGATCACCTGGTCCAGTGAGTGTGTCTTGTGCACCTCATGCTCGCTTGTTCACCTGGGTGCCTGTGATTGTTGAAAAAGCAACTGTGTCATTAGCAATGTGTGGGATCCACCCGTGGACATTCAGAAAAGTCATCCATCACAGACAGAGGTGGAAGGCTCAGGTCCAGAAAGTACAAATCCAGACCAAGGTTTTGTTTCAAGCAACCAGTTGAGTACTTGGTCTGGATTTGTACTTTCTGGACCTGAACTTTTCACCTCGTCTGTAATGGATTACTTTCGCGAGTAACTTCCCCAGCACTGCTAGTAATGAAGGGCTGTGTCCGCACAGGGAAGCTGCGACCACGATGGCTGAAAACATGGAGGGAAGACAGCCCCCCCCTCATTACAACATTCACACAAAACAGGAACAAGAAGGCGATTCATTGCCAGAGAAGCGCTTTGGCAACGGCAGACATCATCTAATTCCCATGGCGAAAACAGAAGGCCATTGTGACAATGGGGCTCGGGCAGCTCCAAGAACCATCAGCAGCTATTAAAGGGCTTGTGGGCTTTCTTCTTCTGAAAGCAGATAAATACATATTTTATTGATGCTGAATAACATGATCCCAGTATCCGTGGGGGGGTGGTGGTGGTTATTATCGTCCTTTTGTGTGGTGATCTCGGGCAGAAAACGCACCGCGGTCGGGCAGGATGTTTGTGTTGGGCTGGCGCTGGACGTGGCGCACGGCGGAAGTGTTCCAGCGGGCCAGGGGTGGAACTGGCTGTGAGGGGACAAGGACACGGTGTCTTCTAGGCTCAAGCAAAGCCTCTTCCAAGCAGACTACCCCCAGGGACGACTGGCGTGTCGGGCAGCCTGAGACAAAGAGAGAAAAGAGTGAGGGGGTGCGGGCACCTGCCAAGGCCCCCCAGCCCGTTGTGTTACGTGGCACTCCGTGTCCTGTCATACTGTTTGTGTGCTCGCATTCGTGCATTCAGCTCTTTAACGCTTTTAAGTAACGGGCTGAAAGCGCGCTCAGTGCACGAGAAAATGCCGGCATTCCTGCTCCATGCGGCCACCGGAAATGGCGGAAGCTGCGGCGCTCTGGAGCCCTGCTGTGCGTATTGATGGGCCGGTTACTTTTCAGGCCAGACAGGGAACAGGCTGTGCTGCAGGAGAACAGGCGAGCCCACAGGTCCAGGGGGGGACTCCTGCTCTAACGCTGACTGGCCGTCAGGTGCTAACTGTGGCTCCTGTGATTGGCTGAGTTTCAGCGTGGACCTCTCACTGAGGCTGGCAACGGAGACCCGTCCCACAGTCCATCTCGACCACGCAGTTGTGCATCGATTGGTTCTTCTCAGAACATGGAATTGCTAAAACTTCTGGGTACATTCCTTGAAGTCCAACAGTCAGACTTAGAGTTCGGTCGCAATGTTTCCTACTATTTTAGTGGAATCATTTTGGATTAAAAGGATTTGCTTCAATTAGCTGTTTTCGTAAATTTGATTAAAATGGAATTAAGTCCCCAGAGTGGTTAGTTTTGTCCAAGAAAAGTTTTAGGTCATGGACTGTAGTGTTGGAGGAATTTCCTGTGTGTTTGATCTGAAGATTAGCTAAGTGACTGCAATGGATCCACAAGGAAGAGAATATTTTCTGCCACATTCAACAGCGATAGCCAGGCAACTTTGTCACCAGTATAGAAACAAAGATTTTTTTTTTTTTATATCAGGGAGATTAGATACCTTGTAAATGCCTGTGAAAGTCGGTACCTGTAGCACAAGCAGATATAGTTCAAATATGCCAAGAGATGATAAAGGAAAGGGCATTTAGAATGGCACAAGAAGTAAAGAAAGGCTAAAGAGAGCAGAGGCTGACCATCTTCAGACCAAATCTCTTCCCGTGAGATCTACTGTGTTCAGGCCATGTCTCTCCACTGTCAGAAAAAAGAGTACCAATTTGTACCTTTGCTTGTCACTGGGGCTGTACCCTCAAGGATCAATTGTACCCTGTCGGTGGAGGTCATTGTACCCTTTAAGAAACAGATATTTTTTGAGGAACATTTTTGTACCATTGGGGTTACATTAATGTTGTTGGTACCTTGGGGATGTTCCTCACAGTGCATTTCTGTACCTTAAAAGGTACATTTACCTACAGAAAGGGTACAACTGGCAGACCCTTGAGGGTACAGCCCCAGTGACAAGCAAAGGTACAAATTGGTACTCTTTTTTTTCTGACAGTGTATAGGTCGGATGTTCTCTGTTCAGTTCAGATTATTTTTTGTTCAATTACTTGATGATATGAAAGAAAAGCACACTAGCGGACATGCTTGGGTTCACACACACTTTGAGTACCTATAGAGTTTTGTAGCCAGGAGCCATTAGTGTTATGTTTGTCTGCCCTGTGTGTTTGAGTGTTGGCATCGAGTGTCTCTCGGTTATATAATGTTACGGTATGTATGCAGCCTCAATGTTCATACATCATGCAGCACGTGGCGTTCTGGATGTTACATAACTGCGGCTGGTTGTCTGGGGGGTGCGGTTTCACTTAGGATGCTTCTGTTGTGACTGTGACGTACTGTGAAGCACCATGACTGTGTCTCGTTTGGCCTGCTCAAATCCCAGAATCCTCTGGTCACTGCTGTCCTATTACTTTCAGGGTAACTGATATGCTTTTGCTATAGTATAAACTTACAAAGGTTGGATGCTCTGAATTGGTTCATTATGACAGGACAAGTTTGCATATGCTCAGCATGGGGCGATTCCGTATAGGCGAGTGTCGTGTTCTTGTACATGTCAAGGATAAACCACCCTGATCTTCCATGCTGGTTGATTTCACAGGCCCGTTGCTCTGTGGTTAACAGTTGGAGGGGTGGGGGGCTCTTTGTAAGTGAGACTCATAGGTGGTCGCCTGTCCCAGAGGGGATTTAACCAGAAATCCAGTTGTCCTTTAAAGTAAAGCAAACAGTTTACTGAGTACACAGACACTGCAGTTGTCTGTCTCGCCTGTGAGAACATTTCTGTTAAAGATAAAGCAGTTCACCGAACCGGAGCGTTCTAAGAATCATGGCTCTACCTGGAAGAGTTTGGTTAGCAGGTCGGCCGTGTGGATATAATTCGCAGGTTTGGAAAGCCTGCTGCCCTGGACGTGTTAAACTCTGCCATGGGAGTGGCTTGATGACCTCGGCAACCGGAGGGAAGGCAGACTGGCAGAAGGGGATCACAGTACTATATACTCGCTATTTGTGTTTTTTATCAGCCACAGAATCTCACTTGGAATATAACATTCACACCGGTGTTTGAACGGCATTTAAATGGGCCACGTATGGACCAACAGGCTCACAGACAAACACATCCGGCTCGTTGGGGGTCCTTTGGGTCCCATGGGTTGTGAGCATGTTCCCTGATTTCCTGACGCTTGATGCCTTCGGGGCAGGGTGGCCTAATTGTCAGGGAAGTATACTTGTGATCAAAAGGTTGCTGGCTTGAATCCCTGACCAGTAAGGTCCTACTCAGGTACACTACGCAAGGAATTGCTCCTCAGGCACTAAATAATAGCTTCCCTCTGCTATGTCACATATGGGTTAAATGCAGAGGACACATTTTGTTGTTGTGTCCTCTGTGGTATATCGATAATTATTTTCTTTTCATTTTGGTAATAGGAAGATGATTGTTTTATAACTGCTCCTCCCATATCTGATCTGAATCAGGTTGTATGGTCAAAAGCATCTCATAGTCCTACAGATATCTGGAAGCTGTTTTGTGTCAGAGAACGCTGTCGGTCAGGTAAATCATTTTTCTTTTGATTGCTATATTCCTTAAGCAGGTTTTCATTTGTTCATCTGGACATAATTTTCAAGTAGGTTTTGTGAATCTTTTTTTGCACGTGCTATTAATTATTAAGCAAAATTATTTTAATTTAGTGCTGTTTTGACGTTAAAAAAACCATACACTCATGTTTTATCTGGCCATGTCTTTAACGGTGACTATTAGTAACCCACATGGAGCCAATGAGTAGCCCTCATAACACTAGAAATCAGATATCTTTTTGTATTTGACTGTCTTGGACTGTGAGTGCTGCAATGTCATGGCTCACCAAAGAGTGTCTTGAATATGACATCTGGCACTGCAAGTGGTCATCCATCTTGCAGGGAAAAATTTGGGGGTTGGTGGCTGGACTGGCACTGCAGCAACTGCAAGAACTTCACAGAGCTCCAATGAAGCAGATAAAACACTCTTTTCTGCTCTCCGCGGGAGTAGCTCTGCTGCAGCCACCCACAGGAAGCCTGCACACACCATGAAGGGGATGGGGGGGAAAACCCTTGGGACCCTCATCCCTGGGAGAATCGAAACTGCTGGAGAGCCAACGGAGTCAGGCCTGTTGGGGATTGGGACTGGTGTGGTGCTGAGGCATCGCCCACTGCATGGCAGCACTTGGGTCCTAACCTGAGGCAGCCCAACTGAGTAGGCTTGTAGAACATTTGTCTTTCCAGCATGTATTATGAGTCAGATACTCCAGTACTGGTGGTGTAGAAAAGGAGATCGATCACATCCTCGTTGGCAGATGCTGGAGCCTCTGACAGAACTGCATGATCTACAGTAGTGCCCAGTTTGTGAATTCTAACCACAGACTTCTTGTTGCTACTGTGAATATGATCAGTCTGTTTCTAATGAGTTTGGATGCAGTTTGTGTGAGGAACTTGCAGACTTGGGTGTGACTGCCAGTTCTAATGTGATATGGGAGACCTTCTGTGACAAGACCCTGAAGATTGCTGAGGGTTGTGCTGGTGTTGATGGTGTTCCCAGGTGGAAGGGTTTCATCTCACAGGCACCCTGGATATTATAGAGAGGAGTTGCAGTGCACAGCTTGATGGCAACTCCAGTCTGTACTGGGAAGTAGAAGTGACACACCATCTATGGTCTAGCAACCCACTTCCTACTTACAGAAGAACTGAAGCATTACGCACATCCAAATTTGCTCCTCAGAGAGTTGAACTCAGGGAGGGTGAAGGAGCGGTCCTCACAGATGACACTGCAGTTGTGACCCACTTGGACAGCTAATTTGAGCAACTGTTTAAAGCTGATCCTCTGACTAGGATGTTGGACATCTCAGGGTCCACAGCTCTTGAGGCTGATCCTCGGATTAGCTGTGAACTACCTAATCTCACTGAGACTGCACAGGTACTGAACCAGCTGATGGTAGGGAAGGGATCCGTGGTATCTGGAGTGAACCTCTTCAGGTGGGTGGTAAATCTGTCCTCCTGAGATTGCAAGCAATCTTTGTTCCATTTGAGAGATGGACGTCATCCCAGCTGATGGGAAAATGGGACTTGTTATCACTATCTGGAAAAGGAATGGTTCTTGCCTGGACTGCATCAACTAAAAGGCCATAACATTGCTCTCAGTGCCGGGTATGGTCCTTGCTAGGATCATCTGCAATAGGATCCATGATCACTTGCTCGCCTACCAGTGACCGGAGCAGTCTGGTTTTACGCCTAAGAAGTCTACCATCAACTGCATCCTGGCACTGAGTTTTCGCAAATTGTAGCGCAAAGATCTGTGTTAAGAAACATGAATATCGGTTGACTTTCTTTGCAGCCTTTGTCGATTTTCATAAAGCGTTCAACTCAGCTGATCAAGCTGCCCTGTGGGACATCCTGAGACTATGTGGGATCCCCCTCGAAGTTGCTGGACGTCCTGGCCGGCCTGTACACTGGTACTATGAGTGGTGCTCATAGTGGAGGGAGAACCTCTGCATTCTTCCCAGTTGATTCTGGGGTTCGTCACAGGTGTGTACTTGCTCCTACCCTGTTCAGTGCTTGCATGGACTGGTGTTGGGCAGGTTCATGGGGTCCAGTGGCTATGGGGTATCTGTTGGTGAAGAAAGATTCACCGATCTTCACTTTGCTGACGATGCTGTGATCTTCAAAGAGTCAATGGAGGCTCTGATCGGGGCTCTCGAGTATCTGGGCCTGCAAGTGTCCAGGATAAAACAACCAACAGCAGGGTGTTTGTCAATGGAGAGAATGTCGATAGCATAAAGAGGTTCACTAACCTCGGCAATAACATTCCTGTATCTGGTGACTTTTCCTATGAAGTCAGTAGATGGATTGGGAAAGCATGGGGGGGTCATGAGATGGTTGAAAAGGAATGTGTGGAAGAAAGGCCCAAATCTTTAGAATCCTGGTGCTCCCTATTTTGCTGTAAGGCTGCGAGACATGGGCACTATCCAGTGACCCGAGACAGGGACTGGACTCCTTTGGTACCGTGTCTTTTCAGAGAGTACTTGGGTACCTCTAGTTTGACTTGTTGAACGAGTGGTTGCTCAGGGAGTCCCAAATGAGGTACATTACCTTCATTGTGAGGAAGAGTCAATTACAGCCATGTGGCGTGACTTGCTGAGGGTGATTCTCGTTGCAGGATCCTCATTGCTGTGGAACTGAGCGGCTGGACCAGGCCAAGGGGACACCCATATAATACCTGGCTGTAGCAGATAGATGACCATTTCTGGAGGGTGGAACTCAACTCTGTGTCGGCTTGGGGGGTTGCCACCTGGGATCCTGAGATGTTTCATCATGTGGTAGGTGCGGCAATGCGCTGTACCAGTGCATGCTTCCCACCCTGACCTGACCTGACTGTGAAAAAGGTTGGAGACCCCTGCACTGGTCATTAGCCTGACTTGAATCCTATGGAGAACGTCTGGAAGTCTTGTTGCTAAAACAGTGGACTGATGTTTTATTTTACCCCAAATGAACTATAAATTACATGAGGGCAGTGATTTATGCTTTGTGATGGAGTGGCATGTTAGCATGATCCCCACGGTCTAGCGGGGCTAATTTTGTGCCGTCTTTTATCAAATATTCCAGCGGTGTTATTATTGTCAGACGTCTGGGCAGGACAGTGGGCAGGGCCACGTGACAAAGGTTGAGCTGAGGAGCAAATGTTAGGTTTCTGAGATGATTCCCTGTTCTGGGGCCAAGGCAGAAATGTGACAGACACAACACAAACTGCAGCAGCTGTTCCGCGGAGAGAAACAAATGAAAACAACATGAAGTTATACCTACGCGGGGGAACTAGGAGCAGGTGGACTGATTCTTATCAGTTTTAATTATGCACTATGGCCTCTAATTTGTGTCAGTTTAATGTTGAAATGCTGATAAGCTGTCCTACAAGCAGCCGTGTGAATCTGCAAACAGCACTGTCTGAATGCATTAATTCAAAGGGCATCCGTTTTAATGAGCCAGTACTGTAATTAGCCATAATTAGCTTTGGTAAAACCGAGACACTTTGCCTTCATTGCATTTCCAGTAATTAGCCTTTAATGACTGCTTGTATAGACAAGGTGGACGGTACCATTTGTCTCTAGCCTGGAGGAGTCTTCAATGTGCTCCAAGCGCAGCCTTGTAACACAGGCCAGTAATCCAGCGCTGTGTGTAGTTGAGGGCTGTTATCTGCTCCTACTGTAGGTACTTCTCAGGGTGGGGAGCTCTTACATTTTGTGGTGGTACTCTCGTCAGTTCAGAAGCTCACGAGAAGAGCACCCTAGCAGAGCTCATTCTCGGGGCTTTCAAACTGATGCTGGTCCTTGCCGACACTTGATCTTTTCAGGAACTCGGAGAGCGTGTTCCTTGTTTGTACATTGACTGGAGAGCAAAGATCTATGTTTAGATTACAACAGAGTGTCCGCCAGACTTCTCCTTCAACTTTATCCCCGTAAGCTAATGCCCACAGGCTGGTCTCGATCCACCTCAAGCCTCACAGAGGCTGATGTGCAAACTGTGTGAAGCACCTGGATGGCTTTCAAACACATCATGTTTGCTCTTCCTGAAAGTTTCTTTATGGCCTGGGGCTGAGGGGTCAGTAAGCTTGGATCCACCAGTGGCCGCACGTCCTCTTTGTCTGTCTATTGGTGCCGTGTGACGGACCAACCGCTTTTGCAGTCTGCCCACTGCTGCCTGACAGTCTGATGGTAGCATCTACGCGTAGCGCTGACTACTCTGCTCCTATCCTTGGGGGCTGCGCAAGAACAGCTGTGGCACCTGCCGGCTCATTTTTGTAATTAATCATTCCCTCAAGATGGCAGCTTGCGTCTGAGTCATGGAACCAGCTGTGTGGAGGCCACAGCTCTGATATCTATGACTGCGAGTAGCCGGCTGGAGGTCAGGGAGTCTACAGCTTCCTTACAGGCCTAGTAGAGGCCTTCCACGGTGGCCTTGGTATGCGCCAGGTGGACCAACTTTAGCCAGGAATATTAAATGCAGACATACGACTCAATGACCACCTGCAGGGTCTGTGGTACATGACTAAGTTTGGGCTACACTCTGATCTTGTCCTTAGAGAGAAAATGGGTAAAGAACTCTAAAAAGTGATGAGAGACACATTTTCAAATTCTGATGTCATTGTTCATCACAGATGTTGTTTCTTGCTCAGAGGGAAAAAAAGAAAGAAGGAATATTGTTTATTTATTATTCCAGGGAGCATTTTGGTTTGGATAGTACAGTTTATCCTTTAAAAATTATTTACTGACATGTTGTTAATGGTAAGGTGGGGGGGGGGGGGAGTGGTTGTTCCATCTCTGAGCAGCTGTCTGAAGTATCTGGACTGCTCTCTGTGTGCCGTTCCTCCTGGTGACCCATGTCATCTCAGATGTTAGCGCTGAGTCACTGTAGTCCATTCGTGCGATGAGATGGTACTTAAGAATTAAATCATTGCAGCAGAACTCCATCTTAGTAATATATAATTAAAATAACCTGCCTGTTTAGCTGTGTTAAACCACCTCTGCAAATTCAAGATACCTACTAATTCTTCTGCTGTTTTTTCACATTTGACACACTTGTGTACCACTTCCTGGTTTCTGTTGCTGAAAGGGCTGTAAAGTCTAAATTGAATTCTGCATTTTCTCTGTCAGCAACAGAAATCCCGGCCCCCATACTGGAACATGGTACTTCCAGCACCTTCATCCTCCCCTACTGTCCATACCTCAGACAATGGTGACACGTGTCCTGGACTCCCGTTGGGTAGTGACTCGTCCTCTGTACGGGACTGAACCGGCGGTTCCGGAGTGGCACTTGATCCCCCTGGAATTCTGGCCCTCCGTGCAGACGAGCGTGTTTGCTTGAACTGTCTAACTGATAAGGAGGCAGACTGAAAACAGACGGGTAGTGGGTTTGGGAGCCGCTTGCCAGCGTTACGCGGAAAGGCCCGGCTGACTGCCGGGGGAAGGGTGGGATAGGTGAGGATGGAATCCAGACAAGGCCTTTTGACTGGTCCTACTTCAGCGAGGACCCATCTCGCACACCCTGCCGGACACACGCGTCTTCTCAGGCTCCATATTACATGACGTCTCTACATCTTGCAGGAACCCTGTTGAGAGTGGGCCTGTAACCGATCTTCGTGAATGTAATGTAACCATCGATCCCCGTTTACTAAATGTACCTTTCTTTTTATGAGGGACGATTTGTGCAGAGAAAGGAACAGTAGGCGTCAATTATTCAGGCTCAATCTGATCATTGACGTTATTTGACCTCACACCTATTGTAAAGGCTGGACCACTAGGTGACCCCACACTTTAGCGGTCCTTGCTGCCAGGCAACCTGGTTGGCTTCAGAGATGAATACTGAGCAAAGGGTGAAATTAAGTTCAATGGAAAAATAGGCCCACAATGCCCCCAATACTGGTTCGAGCTTTTTAAGGGGATGATCAATCCAGTGTTTCCTTAGCTGAACATTATGTGGTGTTAATGGCTTTTTAGATGGCAGTTTCACACAGTAAACACAGTAAAAACAGATAAAGTATTTACAACAAAACAGCACAGTGTTTGGACTTGCACTGAGGAAACTGAGGCTGAACGATGTGGCCCCCGCAGGGATGTCCGTGGCGCTCCTTGGTTTACTACCTGAAACTCCCAGTCTCACCTGCATGGCCCAGTGCAAGAAATGGGCTTTTTCATACCACAGACTGCTCTTGGTGAACAGTGAATGTGAAGGAATATTTCAGTGCTCAATATGCGAATCTGTTATTTAAATATTGCAATTATTTTGTAAAGTTATTTATGATGAAGGAACCTTTAAATTATTTCATGAAGAAATTTGATATCGAAGCCTTGTAAGTTAAGTAGATTAATCCTATACTTTACAGAGCACCAGTCATGAAAAGGCAGGTTGCTTAGGTGTAATGCTTTATTTAGCACTTGGATTTACTGGACTTACCCTAAAATTTCACACCCCTGTATAAATGTCCACTGGAATGTTGTTTCACGGAAATTTCACTTTATTGTATTTTGATGGACATTTGATACAGTGTTGACATAAAGGAAACGGTCTCTCTCTAAATATTGCATGTTGAGTCCTGCTCCATAACCTTACACTGGTGCTGCATGAGCGCACGCTGATCCGGCACATGCTTCGCACGGCGAGTTCTGCAGCTGTGATGCGACTGGCCGTTTCTGATTCGCCGCGGGGTGGGGGTCGTCCACAAAGTGCTTCCTAATGAAACCTGACCCACCGGCCAGTTTTACTCATTGATCAGAGGATTTAAATAAAGCAGCAATTAAATTATTGCTGTGAGGCCGTGGTCATTTTTTTGTGAACCGATAATATCAAGGGAACCAGAGAACCTGTAAAGCTACTTGCGTCAAGTTCATCTTTCTTAGGAGGACGGTCTTGTGGGTAGAAAGCTCACACCCCAAAACACTGCAGTTAGAGGGAAAAGACAACACTACTAATATACTTTACAGTGAGGATCCACAGCACTATTGTTATCATATAAGATATTTAACGCACTAATTGTGGCGTTTTCCCCTGGGCAGTGATGTCAGCAAGTCCTAGGGGTCGATGGGGAGAGGGCCAACCTGTACTCCAACCCATCCTGGCCCAGCAGCACACTTATGTAAGTCCGACCGTGTGATAACGTGTCAGGATGAGAAAAAGACGAACCTACAAGCAGAAAATGCCCCTAGAAGTTAATGCAGAATGACTGAGCTGAAGTTTGCTTGTCAGGCAGAGACGAGGCATTCCTTCTCCATGGCATGTCACGTCTGAAGCTTACCAGATGAGACCTCCTGGCACGTAATGATAGATGGCATACAAGACGGGTGTTCTGGAAAATGTGCCCGCCGTTAGCTAACGCCAAGGGTACGCCCAACTGAGGGCAGACAGGAAACATGCATTTATACCAATTTTGTGGGGAAACCTGCATAGCCATGTCGAGTATGTAAAGAATGCATTAACAGAAATGGTTACCAGTCTGAAGAGGGGTTGGTGAACTGGCAACGGTAAACCAAGGGTGTGCCGGCAATCCGAAGGTGATGATTCACAAGGCCTGGGGTGATCACATCTTGGTAGGTGGCACAGCCTGGTTCTCCAACATAGGACCTTCCCCCTGTGTCTGAAAATGTTTTGCCAAGCTTGTTCATTCTATTAATTTATTTAAAAGTAGTTTGTTTAAAGCACATGTTGATCAATTTCCCTGTCACTGTGCCCCAGGCTGCTAAACTCTCGATATTGCAATGCCATGCGCAGCTTTTAAATCCAGAGTGGGTAAGATTTCAGCCTGGAGCATCACATCTGTGACATGATTTAATCTGGATTGCCCTCCTGCTTTATTTAGCCCTGTTTTCTGTTCCCTAACCCTGCCACAACAGTTTGCTTACTCAGAGATAACACCCTTTGAGTGATAAAACCGCAGACAATGCAACCCATAGACAGGTTTTCTCAAGAAAGCATTCTCCATCTCATAGGTATCTGTTCTGTCTGCATGTGATACTATTTATCACTTAAGATATCGCATAGTCTTGATGTTTTTGTAATGTTTTAATAGACTTTATTTTGATCGTGAAAGTATGGAGAACTTGCTACATACTAAAATTCATTCATTCTTGTCACGAGCCTTGGATATTAGGGGCTGAAACCCAGAATGAAACCGAATGAGCCCCGAATGGTTTGTTTAGCTCAGGTGTTTATAACAAGTATGCCCTCAGTCTGAGAATTCCATACATCACAACAGCCCTAATCAAGGACTTTGTTTCTCAGCACCTTTGTCGAGCTACGATCACAGTAACTTGAGAGAGAGAGAGAGAGAGAGAGAGAGAGAGAGAGAGAGAGAGAGAGAGATGATGATGATGACCCTGGTGGGACAGATTAGGTCTCTGAGCTAAAGTGCTGATGTCTTAAGATCCTAGCAACACCCCTGCAAAAATGTATGTATCTGAAACTACTGACGGTACTCAGCGCCACGGGCACAACGCAAGTCAGTCCGTGTTGGAAGCCATATTCGGGTGTGGTAGGACTGTCCCCGGGTTCTGCTCCGCACTCGGCGGTGGAAACGCGTCAGGCGGTGTCAGCGGCAAGGCATGCCCACTAGGTGATCTCAGGCTCAGGAATATAACCCGGACGAGTACTGATGTTACTAATCTGAGAGCGGCGGCATTTTGTCATTTAAAAAAACAATCAGATAACACGACAAGAAAGTAATCTAATCAATGAGACTAGTATTTGTAGCGGTATTTTATAAATAAATAGCGGCACAGCCTACTTGAAGGTCTTAAAGTTTACTTTTGTTTCAAAGTTGTTTCACTAAAGTTTACATTGAACCTACCGTCTGTTTTGCGTCGACGCGATTATACCCCGCCGTTATTTATCATCCATGCATTACGCTATTCGGGTAAGCGGGTGACTGCGGGTGAGGAGAGTGACTCGGGATGTGTCACTCTTCGGGCAGCCATGCCCGGCGCCTTCGTCCCCCGCGAACAGCTGCACGTGGCGTGTGACAGGGCTCCTTTGGCAGAGCGCGAGGTTCCTCCCCGCTGGCCCGTCCCGTCCCGAGTGAAGCCTTCGCCCTGACGTCATGATCTTAGGGCAGATAAGCCCCACTTTTATTACACAGCCCGATGATGCGGGCTATATAAACTGCAGCGACGGACTGCGGGCTCTCATCGGGCAGCCCGATAATTGCCGGAGGAATGTGGAAGGGATAGCCGGGGGGCGGCAACTGCGTCTATCTGATTATTGAGAGGGTCGCTGAACGGGAACATTGAGTAGATTACAGTACAGCGGAGAAGATACGGATATGAGCAGGATGGGTTCGGAGAGATAAGTTTCAGAAGGACAGACGTGTGTGAGCCGAGGGCCGGGTGAAAATGGGCATGTTAAGTGTGGACTTGCTGGTAACCTTGCAGATCTTACCGGGCTTCTTTTCGAACTGCCTCTTCTTGGCGCTGTATGACTCGGTGGTGCTGCTGAAGCGTGCAGTGTCTCTCCTCAGCTGCTCCGGCTCCGCCGCCGGTGGACAGTGGCATCGCATGCTGACTCCTGCCGGCTTGCGGTCTGTGTGGAACAGTTTCCTTCTCGATGCCTATAAACAGGTAACCATGCGTTAAAAAACGGCTTCAGATCTCCCCGGGCATCTCCCATATACGTTTAAAGTTCGCGGAATATGTACAGAATTCAACGGGCTGGCCACAATAGGTATAAAAATTGTAAAAATATTTATTGTAATTTAATTGTTAACATAACGGTAGAATACACTTTATACGATGCTTTCTTCTTTTGTTTGATAATTGTCTGCGAAGGCAATCCGCGTATGAATTTAGATGGATGCCTTTCTTAAGCATAATCCCCACCTGTCGCACTGACTTGAACTTTGATACTACTTAGTGTGAGGACCAGCTGGCCATTGCCCCGTGTGCTAGGAACTCAAATACTGATGCTCTTTTCGCTGTTATTTTTAGACAGAAATCTGTCAAAGGAGCATTTTAGCATTCACCTTTCACCGCGGCGTGCACTTGGAATTAGCTTGATGGCATCAGGGGCAGTTTAAGGGAGCTTAAATGTCCCTTTATGTGAATTAGTGATGGCACAGTGGTGGAGGTTCTTTATCTGTGTTCCGTCATCTAATTATTGACTTTAACAGAATTTGACATTTCCAAGACATGTTTTATGTATTTTTTAGCCACACTGTAAAGCCAGTCTCCCTGACCTTAAATAACTTTATGTAACTAGGAAATAAATCCATGTCGTGCTAAACGTCCCATAACTATGGATTTGGGGGTTTCAGTGTCACAAGTATGCAAACGGAGTATTTATGATGCTGTACCGTGACTGTGGATCTCTTCATGGATCTGTCTTTTCTGACTTTTTTGTAATGTTTTGTTGTGATTCTTCACAATGAAGGTTCTGGTCCTTAGAACCTTGGTTTGGTACTGTTGTTCTAAGGTCGTCTGCCACATGAGGCCATAACAGAAATATACTGTCAATCTTGGCTCACCATGGTGAGGAAGGGCAAGAGTATTAGATGTGTAGATATGGCAGTGTGGACAGCCATCACTAGAAGTCTCCATTACTGCAGAACAAGGGTCACCACAGACATATGTGTGTGTGTGTGTGTGTGTGTCATCAGACAGACTACACCACACATCCTGCCTCCGAGATTTAAAAAAAGCAGCATTTTCAAGATTTCTGTGAAATACAGCTCTCATTTGGTAGGACATCACTTCACACTCCAGTGGAAAATGGCCACTTTAATGGAAGCTTTGAGTAGATGGATTTTAGAGTTCTATATTACCACCGGTAGCATAAATTCATATTGTACTGCTGACTCTGCTGAAATGGGCAGTAGACGTAATTCATTTCTTTTTCTACATCACATTTACATTTCTGTTTATTTAGCAAATGTCTTTGTTCATAACAACGTAGAAGTGAGGCAGATAATATGTCAAAAGCATGCAGATGTCATGGAGGCTGTACTTCCAACAAGTATCTGGTAACAAGATCATCATCATGGTTATGTTACCAGTCTATGTTTATCTGTAAGTCCAAAATCACAGTCTTTAGCACACAGTTAACTAATGGACTAACACACTGAGAAAATTATAGCTTGAATTGATGCCCACTGGGCTGCCCCCATATCTGTAATATGCCAAACAATATTTCCAATAGTATAACTAACTGTCGACAAACACTCAAGTTCCTATTGGAAACTCCTTATCTCTTATCAGTTGCATATATAAAAGTGACGTTCGATCTGATGTCTTGCCGCATTTCATTCATTGGTTGTGGCCAGTTATCGACATTGCAGAAATAACCTTGAACACTGTTCGAGCTTAAAGTCTCATTTTCTGTCTGATACCTAAACCTCGCGTGAAACCATTCGGACTTTGAGAAGGTATTATTGTATGAAAGTTGCTGTGGTTGCAAGAAATACTATTAAGCCTTAAGTTACATGCACTTGAACATACTTGTTCTGAAGATGATGCTGAATATGCATGGAAAACTGAATTAGAGAATTAAGAATTTTCCTGGTGTTTTAAAGACTCTAGATGAATAAAGGCAGCTGAAAGTTGTCATACTGACAGGAGCATGTCACTGGTCTCTTTGTTCAGGTGAAGCTGGGAGGCGAGGCCCCAAACTCCAAGGTAGTGAAGGTCCCCGGCTCGTCAGACCAGAGGCGGAGCCTTGGCAACAGGATGGACGATGAATGCCACCTGCTTGACTTTGAGTCGTCCGACCGCCCTCTGATCGTCAACTTCGGCTCCGCCTCCTGACCCCCCTTCGTGACCCACCTGCCGGCCTTTCGGCGGCTGGTGGAGGAGTTCTCGGATGTGGCAGACTTCCTCGTTGTATACATCGACGAGGCCCACCCCTCTGATGGCTGGGCGGTGTCCCCCATGGAGTCAAATGCCTTCCAGGTGAGGAAACACCGCAGCCTGGAGGAGCGTATGCTGGCAGCCCGCGCGCTGCTGGAACACTTTGCCCTGCCGCCACAGTGCCACCTAGTGACAGACTGTATGGACAATAATGCAAACGTGGCCTATGGAGTATCCTTTGAAAGGGTCTGCATCGTGCAGCAGAAGAAAATTGCCTATCTGGGTGGAAAGGGACCATTTTTCTATCACCTGAAAGATGTGAGACGGTGGCTGGAGCAGAGCTACGGCAAGCGGTAGACTCTGAAACTGACACACATGGGAAAAGTAATGCACCTTCTTGCCGGGTGAATGTCCTGCCGGCCAAGCTTCCGGTTGGAACACTTAGGCAGTGGCCGGCATTCCTAATAACTTTCAGATGATGAATGAAATGGCCTTGAACTGCCAACGCCAGGGCCCAGCGGATGCCTGCCGTCATGTGGTCTGCACCTTGGTCGTCCACCTTTCCACACATTAGTAAATGATCATCCCCTACAAAAGAAAACCAAATTACTTAACAGAGAAAGAAAGCACAGGAAACCAGGAGCGGATTATGTATCTGGGGCCCTTAGGCTGAGATCAACATGGACGCTCAGGTGTTGCCGATTTGACTAACCGTTCCATTTTTCCCCAAATGGGGCCCTGATGTTTGCTGGGGCCTTAGGGTACAGCCTAGGATAGCCAATGCTAATCTGCCCCTGCAGGTAACCACCTTTTATAATAATGGTATTAATTTATTTCTGGAGATGGAGATTTTTAATGTGTCATTTTTACACCTTGATGCCTGTTTTTGTACAAATAAGAACTGTTATTTAAGATGACGATCCTCTGTATTGTCCTGTAAAGTTGTAGTTGTTTAAGGTGCTCATCTCTGCGCATCGTTGCACTTGCACACTAATGGACATCGATACACTGTTTAAGAAGCCCCTTTCGGACAACTTGAAGGAGACCTAGTTTATGTTCAGAATTGTAGGGCAGTCTGTGTTTTAAAAACAGCACAAAATCAAAGTGGATTACAGAGCACATGGTAGAAAGTCAGCCCCTTTCTTCCTGGGAAGCTGCTGGCTCTCGTCGTTCTGGAACATTGTGTGACATGAATCTGAATGTAAGAGGATTTCTACGTAACCGTACACTGTTCTTTTGTGCCGAAAAACATTAATGCCAAATGCTTACAAAATGAACTGTTGTTAGTAAACAATTGGGGAATATATGGAGTTGGGCACAAATGCTAATATAGAGAGTTAGCAGCTTTAGAGACACCTTAGGAACTGGCCCTATGCCACCGGATGTTTCCGGGAAGCATCTCGGTCAAGCTGCGAGCTGGTCATGCTGGCCTGTGTCCAAAACTGGGTCAGAATCCTGCTGTGAGGAAGACTTGTCTGGAGATGGCGATTCAGGTTTGGATGGGGCCGGTGAGAATGAAAACCACTGATGAAAGGGCACCAAGCTCTGTCAGCGGTCGGATGCGATACCACACCACCCCTGTCCAAACTTGAACCCATATGCGATTTTGCATTTCAAAAGCGTATTTAAAAGTCCCTCTCTGAGATCCAGAAATGCCTGTTTCCTACCATCTTTGTATTGTATTGGGCAAATAGTTGCATTTTTTTTTTAAATTGAGAAAAAGAAATTAAAAACAAAACTTTAATGCTGACTTGTAGTTTGTGCTTCCTGTGTGTTAGCTGGCAATCAACTGCTGGAGTCATCCAGAGGAATGTTATTTATTTATTTTATGGTGTGCATCTGGAATCAGACGATTAAGTGCGTGACTGAAAAAAGATGAAAAACACACGCAAGCCTGACGGCACTATACAAAAATGTTTTTCTTCCCTTTAAAATGAAAGGAAACATACGTGCCGAGACAGGCCATTGCATGCGGACGTGAGACTCCTGGCGTTTGCCAGAGAGCCGTGAGTGCACGGCAGCGCAGCCCGGAGGCGGTGTGGGGAACAGAGCCCTCGTTGTGGCTGAGTGTGGCTCAGCCAAGCGGAACTGGTGAATGCACGCTGCGAAGGCCTCATTCACAGATTCGTCTCCGTCTTTGGAAAGACCGGAGCACGGCCAGGCGGGATGCTGCCAACGGGGACATGTTCGCCTTGGGTTTGAAAAGGAGGTTCAGACCGGCACAGGCCAGGAGAGTCTTTCACAGCGCGGTAGGCATGTACTGTGCAGAATCACAAGCAGCTCAACCCTGTGCCCTCACTATGGAGCACCGAGAAGGCTACTGGGCACCCCCTGGGACAGGGACATTGCTGAGGCAAAACTTTAGGAGAATTGAGGGCAAAATTACTTTGATCCATTTCTTAAAGTGTTCCGGGGGTCGCGTCGAAGGCATACATTTAGGATGAAATATTAAAGTGCAAGACGAAAAAAAGTCTGCAGTAGTGATCCTGAAGCACCTGACGTAAAGTGCGTGGCAAAGCGCCCGGATGTAGTTGGCCGTTAGAGGCGTGTGGCGGGAAGCCTAAATGGCGCGAGAAGGCAGTGTGTGGCGAGTCTCTAATTTCATTTAAGCGGCCACTTCACACGGCTGCATTACTCATCACCGTGCGCCCACATTACTTGCGGTTTGGCTGATTTGTGGTGACAGACTTGAGAATAATCTGTACGAGGCGCTGCTTCCGCAGGGTTCCCAACTTTGGTCAGCTGGCTGGAGTGAGGTTTTCAATTCGAGACGTCTGCTCACGAATTTACATGTATTTACATGTAGTTTTATTACCGTGTAAATAGTCGGTAGGGTCTGTAAACTACCCCAACGCTTTTGATGTAGCTAATTTTAGGTTTATAGTGGAATAGTATAAATTTGCCGTAAGACTTCTTGTGTGAGCGCGAGTGTCACCTGGATCACCGTGATTGCTCTCTTTCTTTGCTGACCTCTAAATAGCGGGTTTGTTAATTGACTTAGTTTGGTTTTCTTGCTGTTGCATTTGTTGACCCAATGTTACATAAATCAAAATGAAATGTTTGCAGTGGCTCCGATTTTCGTAACACGTAAATCGCGTGGTGCTGGTGTTAACCATGCATAGCCGAGGCGGATCCGGCGGGGCGGTGTTGGAAGAGCTGGCGACGGACCCAAGGTTGCAAGGTTGCGCACTCAAATTAATAATCTACACCCTCTAGTGGAAGTCAATCAGTTTATGACTGCGTCATGGCTGCACGGAACGTGCCTCCTCACTAATTTCAGGTGCAGCCTTAAGATTTTTGTTCTGGTCCCGACACTGGCTGACAAACAAATGAACTCTCTGAAATGTCGGGTGAGGTGCTTTTAAGCGGCTTAGTTGGCGGTTTGACTAGTGGAAAGAATCCCTGCCGCTGGGTGAAGAACTTCTGGTAAAAGGGACTACGTGGTGGGGTGTGGCGGTCCTCCTCCGGGTTGAGTAGATGGTCTGCTGTTGTGTGTCTGTGTGAAGCAGTGGTAACAATCTGTGCGATCGGACCAAACATCCCCTGGGTTCATTTACTCGCGTGGCTGCTGATAGTGGCCCTTCATGGTTACCGCCACGGAGATGGACACCTGCCTACTGCAGTCCACCCAGCCTTATAAGCGGCATTAACGGAGAAGTAGTACCGCAGCGAGCGGTCATCGTCCATGTTTATCTTTGCTAACCGGCTGCAGTGCAGTCCTGTTACTAGCAGACCCCAAGAGTAAACGGCGTGGATATTTTATAGTAAAGAATGCAAGGTACTGCTTTTTGCGCATTGAGTGATACAATTAAATGTATTTACATTAAACTTTTAATACATGTCTATGCAATATACTGTTACTTTATCTGTTGCATGCACAAAAATCT
Source organism: Gnathonemus echidnorhynchus (assembly GCA_026776725.1). Taxonomy (NCBI): domain Eukaryota; kingdom Metazoa; phylum Chordata; class Actinopteri; order Osteoglossiformes; family Mormyridae; genus Gnathonemus; species Gnathonemus echidnorhynchus. Next base: position 13,775,492 of record JAODJU010000025.1, on the reverse strand, counting down.
GTTTTTATTTTAAACTGGGATCACTAGCAAATTTCCCGGAAACAGTCCTTGCCTGGGTTGATTGCTTGGCTGAAGTACTTTGCTGTTTTTTAATTAATTAATTGAGTAGTTATTGCGCATTTAAGTGTCAGTTGGTTCTCAAATAATGCTGGTTAGATTTGACATATTTTAGTTCCCCTCTGATAACCATCGCCGTAAACTGACATGGCGCTGGAGATTTTTACTGGTGTCATCCGTCTGTCAGCCTCTTTCTCTCTCGACGCGTTTGGCTCATTTGATTATTGTCATGGGAGCTGATTCCCAGCCTGCGCTACCCACAGCTGCTCCCCTACAAAGCTGGGATGCATCTGTTATTTTCAGAACTGAGACGAAGCTAAAGACACGACACGTGGAGTCTCTCGGGACACAGTGTAAGAAATGTGGGTTACATATATTACTTAAACCGAGGGCGAGGAGTGCAGGAAACACTTTATTCATGCACGAAGCTCTTTTCTACCTGCATTTGGTCATCATCATATTTGCTGGTTCGGTGTCTTAAGGGTTAATGCACTTCAAGCCGCGTATTTGCGGCCGGTTCTCTGCTTCCGCAGCCGTGCGTTTAAAAACTTGCAGTGCACTGTTTGGTGTGCTTTAACCCTTGCTTCTGTATTCTGACCTCAGTGTCTCCCTTTGGCTGCTACCCTTGAAAGCCCCTGCTATTTTGGTTCATATTAAGTTACCCATAGCGCACATGCAAACATTACCCAAATTACATTTTGTCCTGCTGGGCTCATGCAACAGTTCTTGGAACAAGGAAGAATATCTGGTCAATTAAAACAATGAAATGGGAGTATATTTCCTCTGCCTAACTACTACTGTATGTTCAACTGCACCTAAGTTTGAGCTACTCTCTGCATTGTAACAATGCAAAATGCCACATGTAGGGCAAGGAGGCGTATTTAAGGCAGTGGGATTTGACACCAGAGATTTAGGTGTACAAAAGGTTCTCTTTGCTGAAATGAGCAGAGTCAAATGCAAGCCTTTGGGCTCAATGCTGGCTTTGTTTACACTTTGGAATGGCACTGTGTCTTCCAGGCCCCGAGAGAGAGGGCGTACGAGCTGAAAGCTTCATAAAAGTCAGTGCCTGTGTTGCTGTCCCACGTGCTCTCAAAGATGGGTGGTACTGAGATATGTCGGCCTTTTCAGTAATGTTTTTTGCAGTTTCCCACTGCCCTGACGCCCGAATGTATCCAAAAATGCATTTTGTTCAGTTGCTGGTCTGACACTACTTACCACAATAATAATGTCATCACACATCACTTCAAGCTCAATATGCTGTTTGTGGTATAGTGGTTCTCCAACACACAGCACAGACCACAAACCTTTGGGCACAAGCTTCTCTGATGGGAAACTTGGTAGGATAAGGATGTGTGTATGGTTGTATATTTATAAGGGGAAGCTGCAGAGTTTCTGGAGGAGAGGAATAGGGGAAGAGCAGCCACATGTGATTGTCCCTTGTCTCCTGACCAGGCTTTTACTGGAAGTTGTCAGGCCCTCAGACTCTTAAAGTGAAAAGCCACAGTGAAAACTGTGAATGTGTTAATCCTTCAGTTTTACAGGCTATGCGCATCGACGCCTTGTAAAAATGTGTTTTGTCTGTGTGTAACGGCTCCTAGCGTGAGGCCGTGTGCCATTACCGGTTTACTCATGTGTGGAGTGTTTATGACTTATTTGCTTTTATAAATATTCTGATGCTCAAATAGATTATGGGAGTGGAGACAATACGGGGCACAGAAGGAAAGGGGTGATTCATTATCCTGAGGGAAGCAAGTTGGTGACTTTATTTCAGAGTATTACAGTAAAGCTGTCACAGGATGCTTTGGACAGATTCTTAGGCACTGTGCTGTCATACTTTGACTCGGTCTTAAGAAGGAAATGGTGCAATGATATCTCAAATACTTGCATTTACTGATTAGCAATACTTTATTACAAATTATACCTCCGTGGTGAGGTCATAAATACCTTACGGATTATCAATGGTGTGGCTGGAAAGGTGAACTGTAAGTTTTTTTTTTTATTTTATTTTTTATTTTTGAAGGCGAGGGCCTGAACATGACAAATGTTAAGATTTGCCGCGTTTGTAGTGTGCTTAGCTACGGGGTCTGTGCTGTGCCTGAGGAGGAGGCCGTGATCCATGAGTGAACCCACAGCTGAGCGTCAGTGTTCCCTGAGCAGGCTCGGGCCTGGTGGGGCGTGTTGTCAGTAGGTGACGCGGCATTGCAGTAATTAGCAGGAGATTCCAATCTCCCTGGTGCTATGCAGCTCTTTACCTTAGTGTTTGCCTGAGGAAATGAACAGCTCGCCATCCTCATTTCCCGTTGGAAACGGCAGGACTGTCCCTAGAACACCATTGCTTTCATTTTGGGCTAATAGAAATATAATACAAATATTTAAATGCCTGTTTGTTTTGAGCTCAGTGCCATAAATGGCTGCAATGTTAAGAATATAGGGACACCCTTGCAAGTTCCCTCTGAGAGAGGATATCTTAAAAGTGCCAGCCTGGTAAATAAATTGCTCTTCACTGCTCGTTCATTTCGGCATGTTTAGAAGAGCTGTGGTACCACACCGCAAAGCCGGAATTTGGGCAGAATCCCTTTTCTAGTCCTACTGCGGGAATTTGGTTTCATTCCAGAAAGGCTTCAGCTGCTGTTGCTAGGAGCTGTTCTCCAAAAGATGGCTTTTTGTCATTCTCTCAGACTGACCCTAGAGGGCGCCATGTGCTGAACAGGATAATCTGACATGACGAAACCATATTTAGAAATGCTTTTTCTTTAAGAAAAATATGATTATAAAAATAATTTCTTTGCTCATTGATTGTGCAGAACTGTCACTGATCCCACAGAGGAGAGTCCCAGGGGTGTCAGAGGATACCCTGGCAGATTCAGGGGGCCCAGCACTGCATAGAGGTCACAAAATCTACCACTGGGGGCCCTCTGCTCTGGGAACTCTACTGAGACGTCTCCTGGTGATCGGCACAATGTAGCTACCGAGGTGACACTTTGTCAGGGGTCCCAGAATTTCTAGCTACCCCCATGGAGAGAGTCCCATACTTTAATTTTGAAGTGCAATCAGTAACAGCTTTTTTTTTTCTCCCAAAATTCTTCTATGTAAGAGTCTTAAAAATGACTTGACTGTACAATTCAAGCCGTGTCAGTCCTGACACAGTGGCGTTTTTTTTGTTTTAACTGAATTCCCTCCTTGAATTATTTCTCCCGTATTTCAGAAAGACGGGAGGAGACATCATCTTTAAATTGTGTAAGAAACCACAGTGCTGCTGCTTGCGTTTCAGCTACCGGCTTGCTTTCGGTTAAGCTGAAGGATAACTTGTGGTGGTTGCAACCTTCATAATAAAAGCAAGAGAAACATGATTGTGTCATGTGTTGATGTGTAAAGGTAGATCCCCTTCTTGTCCCACTGTGTGACAAGTTGACAGCATCCTTAGACCTGCTTGGCTGCCGCAGGTTCAAGTTCCCTGTGCGGGAGCTGTTTATGCGGATGGGCTGAGACTTAATCCCACCGCTCAGTGTACCGTGTCAAAACTGCGGTAATGTGAAGATGATATAATGTATTGCCAGTCTGTTCATAACTGGAAAAAGTAATTATGTAATTGTTTCAGGGGTTTCTATACTCTGTGGGGTTTTAGTAACACTGTGTAAGGTTGTTATTGCCATTATGCGTACAATTTCTACTAATTCTCTGAAGATGTGTGAAAGAAATCAATTTAATTGGTTTCATCACTCGTGTAAGTTGTTTTTAAAATCATATGTTTGATATCAATAAAACTGCAAATTTCTTCACAGCGGTCAATCTCAAATTAGACGGGTCTCACAGTGGAGAGCACCAGAGGCTTGGAGTGACATCATTTCTTTGCTTCTCGATGCAAAGGAATGAAATATTGATTGTGGGTTTTATTCAGAAAGTGTGGATGGATAACAGCAGGGCCGGTCGAAGGCCATGTGGTGCCCTAGGCAAACCCACTCCCGACCGCTACCGCTGATGCCAAAACAAATGTGCAATTTGTGTTAATTCTGGTCCTCCAATAGGAGAATAGTATGAGCAAAATTTTCATATAGTTTAATTTCTATACAGAATATACAGGCTATAACATCTTTTTTGATGATATTCTTTTTTTGATGCTGTATACCATTAAGTGTGCGATAGGAAAAAATAATTGACAGCCCTACAGTGTTAACAATCTTTGCCCTCGCATTTTCAACCCAGTGCGAGGTAATACAGTGGTGTCAGGAGGTTTTGATGTGATGTGCTGAGTGCCGTAAATGACAGACAAAATGCTACCGATATGTAAAAATGCAAATACCAAAGCTTCCCTTTGTAGTGTTGTCACCGTTGTAATTGTTTTTGTAATTCCGAATGTGCTTTTAAATACGGTCTGATAACACGTTTACCGGGTGCTCTCAGAACATTACTCCGTAGAGTAATCAGATATTCCACATTATGCGTATTGATTTCAGGGAGGCAGACGAGGGATAACCGGGATGGGGGGGATGTGGGGGTGCTGGATAGGATTGAGTGGCCACGGTATTTGTTCTGGCACTGTACTGGAGTAACTGCTTTTTAAAATAGACAAAATGACATGTACAGTAGTATAATGTGTGTATGGTGGTATTAAAAATTAGATACTACCTATGTCTGCTGCTGGCAGGGTCAGGTTGATGTTAAGGACATGGCAGTAATATTTGATATTTTTAAAGTTAACAAATGGTTGGTGAACCATACTCCACACAAAAGCAGTTACAGGTAGGAATTACACAATACAAGCCTGCATTCAAACACAGACATGGAGGAGTAAGACATTACAGACTGCCATTTAAATACAGACGCCAAGAGCAGTAAGAGAGTACAAACGCGCATTCAAAAAAGAGTAGGAGTGAGACAGTGCATAGCTTCATTCAAACACAGACAAAGTAGGCGTGAGACTGTGCACAGCCTGATTCAATCAGACAGGGTGGGAATGAGACAGTACAGACCCCCATTGAAACACAGACAGAGGGAGGAATGAGACCATACAGATATAAAGGTGACTTAACCTCTTTCTGGTGGTATTCTGGCCCGACCTGCTAAAACACACTATGACAGTTTCTTACTTGGAGAGGTCTGATCCTAGCAGAAGCCTTCATTGATGCTACCACTGTCACCCACCAGGGTATAAATTACCAAAACAGGGCTCCAGACGGCGACTAAAATGGTCGCCAGCGCGACTAGTTTTTTCATTCCAGTCGCCAGTGGCAACTGCCTTTCACAGTCCAAGAAAAAGTAAAAACTAAAAAGTCAAGAAAAGTGGCAGCTTTTAACTACGTGCACTCTTAAGCCGCCTCTGCCTTTCCTGCTATATTATCATGTGATTGAAGCATGGCTCTATCCAAAACAGTGTTGACAGATTCGGCGGGTTTTGTCAACTCGTTGCGTTGGAAACTCCTCATGCTATCTTGCCAACTGTTGCAGAGAGTATGGAGCCTCGGGAGGGGGATGGAGCGGGGGAAAAAAATCGATGGTTGGGAAAAAAAATGGACTCTCGCGAAGGCGAGATGGACTTTTGGGAGATCACATGGTACTTTCCCATTACCATTAATAACTGCACTCTGCCTGTTTAAAATACAAAAGATGGAATTTATTTATGGACTAATAAGTACAAACCTAAATGATACAGACACATCTTGTAAGATGTGCTTTAAGCATTAAGCGAGGGGGCACATTGCACAGAATGTATCTATAGTATTATGTGTTTTATGCGTATTTATTAATCCATTCACCGATAGTGACACATCCTCATGTCCCCAACATACATCATCAAGCGAGAGGGAGGTATACCCGAAAATGGTTTCGGGTTTAAACCTTAACTATGCCACCTCAATAAAGTTAGCTTTATGTTCATTTTTTCGGTTGTAGTATATTTCAGCAAAGACGAGCAACACCTCTTGGTTTTTCAGATTTCTTTCCGGGCGAATTTTTATTAATATTTAAATCAAGGTTGCCAGCTTCAGTCAGCTGGCTGGCGTGAGATTATCAGTTTGACAGAAGTGTGCACACACAGTTACGTGTAACAGTTTTATTACCTTCTAAATAGTTTAGGGTTTGCAGACTACCCCAAAGCTTTTGATGTAGCTTATTTTAGGTTTATAATGGAATAATATAGATTTGCCGTAAGATTTCTTCTGTGAGCGTGAGAGTCTGAAAGTGTGTCACGCCAGATGCATGAGAGCTGGAAACCCTGTTCAGTACTTCTGTGTGCACTTCACGTTCAATAGTTGAGCTATCTTGCTTACGTATTACATATTACATATTTCCATGTAATTTATTCTTCTGTTATTATGTAGAAGGAAGTAGTAGGCAGATCCGTTAGCTCAGACAGGAGAAAGAAAAGGCAGTGTGACCGGAGACAAAATATGCCATGTAAGTATTTTTTATTTATTTCACATTTGGCATGTAATGGAGATTATGGTTCCTAAAAACTATGTGGCTAATATTTTGGGTTTAGGAGCCAGTGGCCCCTAAAGTTTTTTTTTTTTTTTTGGCTGGAATCCTGCAACAAGGGGACTAGCAGAAAGAACAACTAAGAGGCCCCTTCATCTCGTTATGCTATTCAAAAGCCGTTATCTCCCTAGTCCTGTAAATCACCTCCGAAGCCTGCCTCCAGCACAGCTTAGTCATTGCTGCGAAATGGCAGCACTTCATCAGTGCTCGACCCTTAATCAGCCAGCTTCGGCTCCCCTGGAGTGTCTGCCTCTGCTGAGTCAGCACGTTCCTATGCCGATGAACAAAGACAAGTTTTAAATCTCTCTCTACTCTCTCTATTCCACGGTACCAGTGAGCACGGCGGGTTGTGCAGGACCACTCAGGACAGGCAGCGCCGCTCCGGGTCCCGGCCTCTGACTGCTTTCTCTTCCTTTTCGGAATGACTTAGGCTTGACTGTGCAGGTGCTGAAGCGCAGACGCACCCTGTCACACAGTTATAGGTTCACGTTCACATTTCATCAAGCCTCATAAGCAGCTCAGCACAATACAGCACTAAATTCATGTTTACTTTTATTTAGCAGACGCTTTTGTCCAAAGCAAAGTACAAGTAAGGTAAATAGCACATAACAAACATGTGCGATGTTAAGGAGTCAACTAGGCATAAGCTAAACTAAGCCTCCAATGAATGGCCAGTTACAAGTGCATTACTTAACACTATTATTGTAACAACAGAACAAACTGAAAAGTGCCTATCGTGATATCTTCTTAGTTGGAGGCTGCAACATTACACCACCAAAAACAGACCAATGTGAAACAAAGGAATTTCAGTCTGCATAACATCTAAGCGTCATAGATACAAGATGTGTCATTTCTTTATTCAGGCCTATATGTCTCAGTGGATCTCAGCTTAGTGACCAAAAGCAAAATTGATCTTTTTTTTAATCAGTTAGCCATCTTGGTAAAAACAAATGCATTTTATATACCATCAGACTGTTATAAATATTTATTTTTCATGTAACATGGTAAACAGCAAACAGTCCATAGATGGGTTACCTACGCTGTCGAATAAACAGTGTATGGCATTGCTTACGAGGAAGGATTGATTCCAAAAAAAGGTTTTACTTTGTGTGGAAATTGTATTAGTGAAATGTGACATGGACCAATCCACATTTTTTCAGTTCAGTTCTGAATCCGATACACAACTGCCAATACCGAAACAGATTCTGATAAGAGCTCTTTTTCCTTTCATATTTTAATATAATAAATATATGATATAAGTATTTATATATATTATTTTTAAACTAGTAAAAACAAATGAAAAAATGTATACCAAAAAAATCTTTAATTTAGCTACTAGAAACAAACATGTACTGTTGCACCTTGTTTGTACATCTTGTTTTAAGCATTTTTGAGGCATTTACAGCTCAATTTCAATGCCTTCCGAGACAGTATATGCAAGTGGCAAGTGCTTAAAATGCCCCAATTATTCTCCCACTGGCAACAGCGTCACTTACACTTTGTTACAATAGTACCCCTCCTGTATCACATGCTGAAACGAGAGCACAAAACAGCCCAAGCTAGCGACTCCCAAATCATCCATTGCTTTTTTTCACATTACTCGCATTGTCCTGCACAATTGCGTGCGCTTTTAGTGGGATTTTTCACTAAACGCTACTTCCACCTTTCAAAACTTTATTTTTACAAAGATTGCAAATCACTGTGCCACTAGGTGTTGTTAAAAGTGTAAAATACTTCGATTGATTGTACAAATCGATTTAACAAGAAATAGGAGCTATCTTTTTACAGACTGCCGAAAACCGAATAAGTAAGTATCGGACGTGGATCGGACACATATGGCCGATACCCGATCCGTGAAATAGGTATAATCAGTGCTGATACAAATCTGAATATCGGATCAGTGCACCTCTAGTAATTTGCAAACCCACTAGTTTCTCTTGAGAGATATCTAATTCTCACCATGAAGCCTAGAAAAAGAAGACTACCTGCAGGCCTTCCGAGAGGCGGGGTGAAAGATGGGCCTAAATGGATGGATCACACAGAAACACCAGGAATGAACATACACAATGTGAAGAGGGTGCGGATATGTGGATGTGTGTGGGGAAAAAGTGACTACATTCAGAGGACTACAAATTCACCAAGGAAAAGTGAGATGTGGAGGGAAAGGCCATCAGCAGACAAGAGTGACCAAAAGCCAGGTAGAACACCTCATTGTCGAAGGACCCATCACTACTGGTAAAGGCAGTTAGATGAGGAGGAAGGCCCTTCAGTGGTGAGTCATCTGCCGTGTAATCACTTTGGAGATGCACCCGCTTATTCTGAAAAACCAGAGCCAAGAATATCAAAGAAGCAACTACCAGCTAGGAGGGATATGATTAGATGGCCAATGAGGCAATGGTATGGGAAAAATTGGATGCAGACTTTAGCGAAATTCTGGAGAAATCATTGCAGGAGGGCACAGAGTCTAGGCTTAACCTATTCAGACATATAATCTATCAAGAGAGCAAAGCTAGGATTGGCGTAATTACCACGAAGAAAACCTCTGTGCTAATACAGAAAGGGAGGTGTGAGAGAGAGAGGGAGAACAGCTGGTGCAACAGCGATGACAACTTAGAAAAAGAACTGCAGGAAGGTAACACCAAGAGAGAAGGAAGGTCTGAAAGCACTGTGGGAGGATGTTAAGCGGAGGTTAGCCAGCCTGCAGAGAGCTGAGCGCATCCGAAAGTGCAGGAAGAGGAAGGAAAAGGAACAAACTAACTTCTAGAAGAATCCCTTCAGGCACACTAGGCAGCTGATAGAGGAAGCAAAGAGTGGAAAGTTGGAAGAAGACACCAGGTGGCAGCATGGTGACCCAGCAAGGAATGTGCCATTAGGTTTGCCTGGGTACATGCCTCACCCAACCCCAACTATATCCTAATTCAGCATATACCCCCCCCCCCCCCCAAGCTCAGCAAAGTCAGAGAGGTAGTGTGAAAGGCCAGGGGCCTCATGTATAATGACGTGCATAGAATTCACACTAAAACATGGCGTACGGACAAAACTAGGAATGTGTGTACGCAAGAAAAAAATCCAGATGCACAAAACTGGTGTAGGAATCACCATGGAATGCTCAATCTCCCCCATTCTGTTTGTGGCTGCCTTTGAGGTAATGCTTCTTGGAGCAAGACATATGGTAGGAGGAGTATGATTGCCATCAGGATAGAAACTGCCCCCCTGAGAAGCTACATGGATGATATTACTAGCCTGCTGCTGATAGTGTTATGTACATCTAGGCTGAAAAAAAGGATGGACAAGCTGATGATCTTCATTCTTGATCAGGTTAAGTCCAGAAGTGTCTTGATTAGGAAAGGGGTCAGAGATGATAGCACCATCCTTGTTGTGGGTGGTGAGAAAATCCTGCTGCTGGCTGAAGAGCCCATCAGAAGCCTAGGGAGAAAGTACAGGGCTGAGCTCTCAGACGAGCTTATGGGACAATGCCTCATGGAACAGCTCTTTGGCGGTCTGGAAAGGATCAACCAAAGCCAGCTTTCAAGAAAGTTCAAGGTGTGCTGCTACCAAACTACACTATACTGCAGGATAATGTGGCCATTAAAACACTGCGAGATTCCCTTATCCAGAGAGTGAAATATCAGAAAGTGGTTGCGCTTGCCACGGTCCCTCTCTGATACCGGCTTCTTCGGTAAGAATATCCTACCGCTGCAGCTTCAATTCACCAGTGCAGGGTACAAGCAGCAGAAGACCCGGCTAGTGTTGGAGCTGAGGGAGTCCACTGACCAGGCAGCTGGGGGTGCAAATATCCAGATCCGCACTGGCCGTAAGTGGAAAGCCCAGGCAGAAGTTGACTTGGCAAATAGCAGGTAGCAGGCTGCAGCACAAAGAGATCATGGGCAGAGTCCAGACAGGCAGAACAGGTCTTGGATGGGGTGAGGCTCTGCGGGGCTGGTCTAGGGCCAACAGGAAAGAAGGAAGGACCTGGTGGTGTCGGAGGTAACGAGGATGGAGGATGAGCGCTATAAGATCAAGGCTGTAGCACAAGGACAACAAGGCGCCTGGTCAACTTGGGAAGGTATTGTTGGCAGGAACATCAGCATGGTAGACCTGTGGAAGATCCCTCAGGAAAATCTCAGTTTCCTTATCAGGCAACGAATGACACACTTACTGCTTACTGAACCTACACCAATGCTTTGGTTAGGAAGATCATTGCCCCCTCTGCAGCAGTCCGATCAGAAGTCTACAGCACATCTTGTCAGGCTGCAAAATCGCGCTCTCCCAAGGGCAATACAGGTGGTGACATGACCAGGTCCTGAAGAAAGGCTTCGTTTGAGAAATATTGCTTCTTTTTCCTATTGCTCACCGTGTTATGTTTACAAGGGAGCAACATCACATTTTGAGCCCATTTTTATATTTTCAACAAATAAGTTATTTTGGTCTTAGTTTTGATTACTTTGGTGTGTTTTTATTGATTTTCTATTTAGTTCATATTTTTATTTACATTTGCATATGTCTGGTGTGACAATCATATTTCACCATTGAAATACATGGGATCGACTTTCCTGTTATCAACAGTTTGCCCTTTTCTTACCCAGAGGCTGGGGAGAAGCCAGTACTACTTAGTCGTTTACTTTTCTTTACTTACGTCGTTTGTTATCTTGTTTGCTATTCACTAAGATTGGTCACTTTTTGGAAAACCACCTGGAGTCTGTAAGTTGGTGGTGTTGCCATTAGCTGTACCAACAGACACAAAGCAATGCTAATAAATCACTTGCCTTTGCTCAATATCATCTCTACGGAATACGAACTATTTTCATACAGAGGAATACAAATGTTTTTTCATGACCAGTTCTTGTTTGCTTTTCGCCTCTTCACTCATTTTTAGAATGATTTTTGTAACATACAGTATATTAGATTATGTTAAAAAGGAAACACCATTAAAATTGCAAAGCTTTCTAAATTTTGTTTTCTGTGACTGACCACAGTCCCAGATGTTTTGTGTGTGTGACGGATTCTCCAGTTTCCCTCCACTGTCCAGAAACATACAACTTAAATGAACTGGAGTGCTGAAATTGACCGTATGACTGAGTGTGCACCCTGCAATATTTTGTTGGTTCCTGCCTAATACCAGTTGCAATGTACAGATAAAATTAATATACTATAAATTAATATATTATAAACGATTACTCGATCAAATGTCAGATTAATTGGTAAATTACTCGATTATCGATAGTGACAGCCCTAAACGTAATCATAACCAAAAATTATGTGATGTGACATTTTGGCCATATCGCTCACCCCTATCTACAAAGCAGTTCCAGTAATGACCATGCCAGTTAATAAGAACATTCTTTATCGACAGTGATGAGTTGCCATCACTTGGGAGACAACAGGAGGGCAATGCGTTTACTGATTAATGAACAGCAGATCCCTCAACAAAGACAGGTTGCAGGTGATGAGCTACTAATACTTTGCCAAACGCTACGCGCCCCGACGATCCAATTTTCCACAGCGAGTTGACGGAGAGAGAACATTGTCAGCAAACATATGCTGACTATTTTTTTACAGGTTACCCATCAGTACTATGAATTCAAAGGCTAGGAAATACAAGAACACCTTTTGAATTCAAGCACCTTTATGTATACCTAGGCGCTCCATCTATATTTCAGCCAAAACAAACCCAGATAAAGACTCACCGCTATACCTCAAACCCACTACTTAATTAAGCAGCCTCACGCACATTTTTACCAGCTGGTTGATGAAGGTGAAGGATCTCATGTCTGTGGGCCACCTCCCATGCACACTGCAGTGTGGCTCTGTGACCCACCTCCCATGCACACTGCAGTGTGGCTCTGTGACCCATTTCCTTCCCCTAGTACACCTTTGACTTACTTGAAGACAAGTAAATAAAACTTTTTCTACACACATGGCATCAGTCGAAAATGTAAATGCTTTTAGTCTTATTCAAGCAGATTATTTAAGCATCTTATCCTGGCTTTCAGAAAATGAGGGGGAAAAGACATTATGGTTGTCCATTACATATACACTTCAGGAGGTAGTGAGCCCATTGGTTCCACAGTAACAACCCTTTGGCATTATATGAGTTTCAGTCCATATCAGGCCTGCCCTTTGCAGCAGTGACTGCCCCCTAGTGGGCCACTTGCCCATCATTATGGTGCTGTAACTTTGATTGACATTCTTCTTTACGATCTTAAACGTGTGGTTTTAAACTCTGCTGTTGAGAGTAACTCACATAACAAAAACTTGAGGTATACAATTAACTGATCTGTGGCTGGAATAATCAGTCTGCTAACACTGCTAATCTCGTAGTTCTCACAGTGTCACATGTAAAAATTGGCCAGATCACAAACCTGAGAGTAACAATGCAAAATCCAGAAACCATGCATAATGGTATATAGGTGTATTTTAAATCAAACAGTTAAATAGAAGCATGCAGATGGATAGTATCTACATGTCAACAGATGCATTTAAATGTGAATTACTCAGACACCTCACCTCTCCTGGAAATTCCAGAAGTCTTTGTCAAATTTACAGCAGTTCCCTGATGCCCTCAATTAGTGTGCAGTCCCAGAAATCTGTTGTTCTGCTATTCAGTGGCATTAAAATTAGCTGGCAAGGAAGTTACCACCACAACGTCGCCCCACCTAGTCAGCAAATTTTACCACCAGCAACCCCTCTTCACTCCTCTCTCCCTGTCTATACTGTGTCAGTGTTACTCCATTTCAGTGCTGTAGGGTGTTGGGTGATGCTGGATTTATATGTTCGGTAACCCTCTGTTGTTGCCACATTGGTAATGGAATTACTTTCAACAGGATTTTGTAGTCAAATCTAATTTTAGTAGACGTTGTACGGTGGCTCCTAGAACATCAGTGTCTGAAACCTAAAGTGAGCCGTATGTCTTTAGAGATTTAGTATGTTAAACAGAGTTTCCTCTCAAATCATCTGAAATGTGGAGTAAATAACAGGCATGGAGCGTGACCATGTGAGCAGCTCCCCACCAAGAGGGCCCAACAAATATACAAAGAAAGTAAATGCAGCTGTGATGAATGTTCCTGAGTAGCTAAACTCATCTGTCGCTTGTGGAGGGATTATTGACTTTTCTGCCATCGGTAGAATTTTAATGAGCTCATCTGAGCCTCTTTTGGCTGCTCCTTGTCACTTTGGGTCAATAACCCAGCCACCCCTGTAATAAGCTATTGTGCTCTGCTTTTACCAGATCCATTGCTTGCCTTCATCCCCACAGATGGCTTCTCCTCTCATGTCGTGAAATCAGAATTAATCCCATCTTTGCTTTGTGACAAAGTATAACCTAATCTCAGTTAAACTGGATTGCGCAATATTATTTAGTGCACAGGATTTTTACATTGGAGGGGGCTGTCTCATCTTATGCATGTAAGTCTGCGTATAAGGCTCATCTATTTAGGGCTTTTTAGACCAGCTGGAGACTTTTTGTAGGAGTATCACTCACAGTCATCAAATAGTGTTTGTCACAAAACTTTTTGCAGTATCGGTATATAAAGAGGTTCTGTTAGCATTTGATTGGTTGGGAAATTAATGCACATATGTCTGACACTTTTCTTGCAAGTTGTGTGGCCTGCTCTTCAGAAGCTTTGGTGAGTCATGGGGCCATGTGTGTCTGGTTGTGTATAGCGTTCCGAGGACCTCAGATTTGTGGGAACGGCACAGCCTGTTTCTCCCCTGCAGTAGCCTGTGAGAGCTTCCATACCTGGCTCTGGTATGCTCTGTGTGCTGATGGCTCTGCAGCTGGAAAGACCCCTTTCCATCACAGCATAGGGAGGATATGAAGCCATCCACGGAGTGAAAGATGCAGAGTTATGGTGATCACTACAGTTTGAAGAGGATTGTCTTACCTGCTTTTTTGAATGCGCACAAAAGTGACAAATCATAAAGTGGGATATGAGACCCTACATAAAATGTAATTGCTGGTCTTAAAAAGTGTTGCGTATCAGGGCTGCTGTTAGATTTTTACCAGAATAAGACACGTCGACTGCAACATTTAGAGGGATCCTGTGGTCTGGTTGCCCTCACTTCATTTTCATGCTGCTGTACACCGGAGTAGCATGTGAAATATATCCTGTTTCGGGTAACATCTGATGGATATCTTTATCGCTATTAGATATTGCTTGTATGACAAGGTTTCAAAATGCCCTGTTCCTGTTTAGAGTCTGTGTTTTTGTTTTTTTTTTTCTTCCATGTGCAATTATGTGTATATTTATATCTGGCATGCAAAATGAAAATGAATGAGGAATGACGTTAAAGTGAAAATCAAGACTGACTATAGAAAGATGAGTTTGAATGGAAACCTAGGCATCCAGTGACAGTGAGATGGGTAGGACACCGTGTGTAAGGCAAAGTCTGTAGAAGCCAGTGCCACTGATGGGTATTAATGTGAGCGGTAGTCATTCGCCGTGGTAAACTTTCCTCGACCAAAGGACCTTGTGTATATTTATTCAGAAGAGGTGTCTATAGCAAAGAGTAGTTGTCAAGCCTCCATTAAGCTTGGAGCCTCATTGTCCCCCAATGCATCGTCCAGAACTGGCTTCATTTTCATATCTGCACAGCATATGCTTGTATAGACCGTAGCCTTAATATTGAATTTTGAGTATTGAGTGTGTTTAGCACAGCGCTAATAGGGGGAATAGTTCTTCTTAATAACCCAGTATCTGCTCTCTTTGATTTTAATATGACATGTAAGTAAATATTGACTCACGTATAGCCCAGTTCAGATTTTTTGAGCAGTTTAGTCAACAGCTTTACCAGCATAATTTATCCTAGTTATAGATAAATCTGTTTGGTAGTCCAGCAGGGTAGCCAGCCTTAAGGTTAATGAACGGGTATGAACATCGATGACCGCTGGCGGTATGGAAACATCAATAATGGCCTATCCCGTGTTGTCATTTTAAACAGATTAATGCTTATTGGTCAATATCATACAGCCAGTCTCCTATTGCAGATGGTCAGTTACGTTTTTATCCCTTTATTGCCTTTTTTAAAATTATCATAAAAAAGAAAATAGTCCCTTTCTGCAGTCTATCTGCAAACACATTAAATGTATTTCTTTCTCCGTTGTAATCTTTTAGTAAATGTTTACATTTTGAAAGCTCCAAGTGCATAATTGCCCTCATTCGTAGTCACATTCTGGCCTTTATTGTAAACAGTGAGGAGACGGCATTAAGAACATTTTTTTTTGCATGTGAGTCATTTGATTTCCTCGGGTATTGTTTATTAAAATAGATGACAAAAGCAAGCCAAGATCACAGCCAGCTAAAATTATTGTGAAACAGGAGGAAACTGACTCCAGTGCACTGTACTGTACTTTGGGACTGTGGGGGCGTGTTGATTGTGTGGCTAGAGCTGAGATGGGCTTTTTGTGTTAAACATGTTTTTTCTGGGAATATTGTTGTAAATTAATTATCAGAGAATGTAAACCAATAGCAGTCGGACTGTGGAGGTTGGTCTGCAACATGGTAAACACAAAAGGCAGCTACATCACGCACCTCAATTAATTTTTGTGTAATGAGGCCAAAAACCAATGGTTACTGGTGGAGTGTTGTGGCAGGCTTTGTATCATCTTCTGCATGTGTGGGTGCGTGTGTGTGTGCGCGCGCACGCACAGAGACTAGGGGATTTTGTACACTGATGTTAAAACTTTTTATTTTTGAATAGATGCTGGGCTCAGAAGAAGTAAAATAATCAAAAATAAATATACATGGATTTGAATTCAGTTTAAAAACAAAAGAGAGCATTTGCAGTGTGCACGCATCATTTGGTAGGGAAACAGATGGGAAAAAACGCTATAGGGAGAAGACTGACGGCCGAGCGGTAGACGGAATGACGGAGAAAGGCCGATAGGAGCGGCATGCCCAGAGTGCACCGTGGCATCCGTAATACTCGCTCTTTAAAGTAGTGTGGTTTTTTATTTTTTGAAAAGAAAAATAAATACATTGTTAAAAGTAACAAGGAAGCTTTGATACAATTAAGGGCATTTTGTATTCGTCGGACAGCTTTCAGTAGTCAAATATTCATGCGACTTAGAAACATCAGCGAGAAAGAAAGAATAATTTTCTATCCCTAACAATAATGATTTATTTTCTCCTTTCATTATAAAATATGTGTCTTTATTATCTGTAATATTATTTTTTCTTCTTGGCTTCAAAGTCTCTTTGTATCAGATAAGTCGTAGATAGATATTGTCTTTTCTTCATGAAATACACCGATAAACGGAACGATCAGTCGTCTGTACAATAAAATTACTAAAAAAATTACAACTCAAATGTTATGTACAATATCTACCTACAAAGTACAACAGCTAGTATGTAATAAAATATGTAAACAAATTTGTTGTTTGACACAGTCGACTGTGACACCAGATAAAATTCACACTTTTCACATGAGATTGATTCGCCGAAACATCCCGTCTGCCAGTCGTCACGGTCCTCCGGTAGGCACGGACGTCATTCCCGTCGCAGTGAGACAGAGGGGGGGGGGGGGACGGAGGCATGAATGGCCCCGCCTGAAAAAAGGAATCTACCTTTTGTTTTCTCCGTCGTGTCTATTTGGCCCGGTGGTTTCGTGTAGCGACGCGGATGGCATGTGGCACGCTTGAGCGATCGGGCACTGTACCGGTCGTACGTTGTGTCCAGTTACGTACTGTCTGAGCCTAGACGATCTGTCTATATATCTCTATATATCCTTTGCTCTCTTTAAGTATGTCTGTGTGTGTGTATATATAGATAGATAGATATATTTTTGCTCGTGGCAAAAATGATGAGACACCACACTTTATAGTAATGTAGAAACTATACAAATTAGTCATCTTTTGTTATGGCAAAAGTCATTTTTTCTTCTTCTTCTTCTACAATGATTGTTTAAGTTTTTTTTGTTTTCCTGACCCACACTTTGAAATTACCGGCGCTACATGTCTCATACATGCTCGAAACAGCCAAAGTTAATTTTTTTTTTTTTTTGCATCGTTTGTTTCTTTGTACAGGGTTACAGCAAATGAGGTTTACACCAAGGATGACGTACCTCTAATAATCACTTGAATCATGGAACCATAAAGTAATCTAAGCCAATTGGCGGGTTGCGTCTCGGGCCCAATAGAAGATATTGACGATGCCTAAGGTAGCTATCGGCTTTCTCAGTACGCTGGCGGTAGTTTAAGTAAGTGGGTAAGGAAGGGTGCTTTATGTTACAGGGCGAGTTTGCAGACTCCTTTAGCTCCTTCACGTAAGTCGCTTGGCGTGTGTTTTTTTTTTTCCTCAGACGTAATATTCTTTGTCTTTGTTTTTTTGTTTCTTGCTACTGAGTTTTCCACTTTGCTGCTTTTCCTTGAGAGCAGCACCATTGCTCTGTGCTGAGTTGGTGATGTAGTTCCTGCTTTCATCCACTTGGTACGATCCCTCGTCCCTGTTCCTGTACTTATACATGGCATACAGGAGAATGAGGATGCACAGAGCAGCTGCGGCAACTATTCCGACGACCATTCCCGTGGTGCTGCTAGATTGGCGGACCACCTCGGAAGCCCCCGGAACGCGCTTGGTGCCCGGCTCCGTGGGGTTTGCTGTGGGTACATCACGGAACACGGGGGAGGTTATTAGGCGCTTCTTCGGCTTTGTGCTGTCTAGCTGGCGGGAAGTGGGCAGGGGAGGTGCCGGTAACACTAGGTCTGGCTGGGCTTTTAGCTCTGGGTTATTCATTTTGCCCGCGGGGGCTTTGGGGGCCGTGGTAACGATAGTCCTACCGGACCCAGCGGCTTTGTTAGGTCTAAAGTCCTTGGATTCCCGCTTAGGCGCATGAGCTTTGTAGCTCCCTTCGAAGGCCGACGTGGACAAGGTCTTATCTGTTACCAAGGAGAAGGCGGTGTAAAAATCTTCATCGTCACCATCATCATCATCATCGGTAGGGGGCAGGTTAGAGTCGAGCGCTCGCCCTGAGCCATACCCAGATATCACCGAGCCATCGCGGTAATCGTCGGCGCCTTGGTCCGGCATGCGAGGTAAGCCCGCCTCGGTGGACGCTTTGGAGCTCTCGGTAACGGTGAGGGGGAGGGGGATGGAAGGTGCACGGCTAGCTAGGGGACCGGCGTCTAAGGGCTCGATTATGGGGATTACTAACAACTCTCCTCCTGGGAACAAAAGAGACGAGAAGGTGTCGTTAGGGTGTGAGGTGAAGAGAAACCAGAGACTTCACACATTGCATACATACGGCAACTCAAATGGCAGATAAGCAGACAAACAGATAGGGAAATAAATAAATGGCATCCAAGGGCTAGCTGCTGTCTTTGCTTACTGCCCTCTGAGACATGTGAAGGAAGGTTTGCCACATGGGCATACATCAGTAATTTGAATCATCGCAGAGGGCAGTAAATGGCAATAAATAAAAATACACTCAATAAAAGAAAAGAACGATAAACACAGATGAAGCAGGCACTCACATTATAGAAAATGGGCATTCACAAAGTAAAGAAGGCAAGAGTATAATAAAGTAATAAGGCTTTGTAAGAAGGTTCAAAATTAAGGCAAAACAAGCAAAAAAAAAAAAAAACTGAAAAAGCGAACCTGGAAAAGGCTAACAAAAAAGGTAGCAGAGGCAAGGGAGCATACCAGGTAGTTTTCGGTCAACTTACATCAACAAATTGCCCGCATGATTTTGGCATGAAGAAAGAAAATTTACAAAAGAAAGTTGTGTGAGAATGCTCGTGAACAAGTGCAGTTCAGTTTAGACAGAGCGCCGCGAAACCGAGTCGTCGTTGTCATCGTCATTGGATACGTGGTACGGGGAGGCGACGACACATACATCCGTACCACGTGACGTGAAAAATAGTGTGACCCATATTCTGTCATCTTGTGCCTTCTTTCTCTGATAAATATCTTTTACAAAAAACTGTACATCATCTAGAACATTTTGCTTGTTTGATAGATATCTACATAGTTTTTTGTTTTTTTTTATCGATTGCGATAATAGTAAAGTTTTTGCTTAGTGGACTGACTCGCTCGTGTTTGTCTCGAATGAATGCATGGCTGTACATTTTCCCAACAGCTGTGAGGAGAGTCGGACCTATGAACAGACTACATAGGAGATGAGGATGAGGGGGCTGAATGTGTAAGTCAGTTGCCATGTCCATGTAAAGGCGGTACGAGGCGCTCGGGCGGCATTAGAGCTTTTGGCTGTAAGGAAGGGATGGGGATATACAGACAATGAGCATATACATGCCCATCGAGGAGAGAAAACACAAATCTAACACTGACGGCTCACCGACCCTAAACTGCAACTTCTCAGGCCGTCGTCGCTCAATCAGCTGTCTATCTTTCAGAATAAAATCTAAAAAGTCTAAAGCTTAACCCATGTCTGGAACCACTTTCTGTGCTGGTCATTTGTGGGCTCTTTTTGAAATTTTATCTCGTCAGTCACTCACCTCCACCCCCACCTCCACCCCACCAATTCTTTTTAGTCTCTTTATATTCCTTATGTAGAAAGTAGCTGACAATGAGCCCACGTGACCATGCCCAAAGTAGTTCCAGAAAACAGAAACTCATTAGAATGACAATGATGATAATAAATAGTAAATATGTCATTTAGACATCAATTTAGAAGGTGCCAAATGAAGAAAGAGTAAAGCGCTATAAAGGTTCACACACTGTCATAGACGAACGACCGGATGCACAGACTGAAACAGGCGCAGTCGAGAGGGACGGTCTGGCTGATCATCACCTCGGTCATGCGTCTGTCTGTCTGGTTAGTAGCTTTGAAACACATGTAGGGCGTGCAGCCTGGACGTGAGTCAGGGAAACTGGCTGGAAGCGGATCGTTTAGTGGCGCGACGCGTTGACGCTTCGAGTAAGTTGCGTTTAGGGAAAGCAGAAGGTACAGCATGCAGGGGTCACAGAGGTCAGAGCGGTGGCCTGACCAGAGGCCGTGGGTGACGTTAGCTCAGGCTGATTCTTTCTGTTGCCCAGGCTGTCGTCTCTGTTCCCATGGCCTTTGCTCGAGTGCCATGGGGAAAAGCCAGAGGAATCTTAGGAGAGTGCCACAGAATTGGATGCTGTGCTAGTCCTTCCTTAGTATGTTCTCAGGTTGGGCCTATGCTAGACTGGGTAAAACTTAAAACTCAGTAAAAGGTACAGCCTCTGATTTTGCATTTTCTTCTGTTGTCTCTTGGTTCCTCTACTCTTCAAATGAGGTGTCACCCAGATGGAAGCCTGTGAGGTCTCTGGTTGTTATGTGACCCCCTGCTCTGCACTTGTAGCTCTTGTTCCAGAAGACTATTTTTAATTGATAAAAGGGTGAGGATACCACACACACTGTGATGCTAGCACTGGCAATCCCCTGGAATTCCATCGTGGTCTGTGAAGGGGGGGGGGGGGCAGGAGATCCAACAAGTAACATACAGACTAAGACTCTGTGATGGACAGACATTTCTGTGGTGCCAGGCTCAGCACATGCACCAGAGGGGTTAATTGGCTTCTGCTGGATTGTGCAATGAGAAACGAATGGTGAGGAAAGCAGAACATTTTGTGGCACGAAAATTCTTTTTATGCCATCTGCATTAAAGGTTTTGAGGTGGGGGGGCAAGGTTCAAAATCATTCTTTAACACGTAACTTTCTTATGTTGGAATAGAAGTGGTCAGAAAGGGTTTGATGGCAATAAAAGATTTTGTTGCCTTTGCTTATCAAATTGGAAACATTCACAGCACAGAGACTATTAAAAAAAGGCAGAGGCGCAGAATATTTTCAGCCACCAGAAATTCATGCGGTGCAAAATGAGGCGAAACGTGAAGAGTGTTAAAAGGAGGACTAAAATAAACCAAAGGGAAACGAGTGAGACAGGCATGCGTGTTTTGAGCAAACAGACATAGAAACAATATCATGCAGCCTTCACCGTCAAATGGTGTGGGGTTAGAATGTGGCGGTGTGAATTTCTGTGTAAATGTGACCACTCGGATGATCGATCGATCCCATATGTCTGTGTATATATATAATATATATAAATATATATATATATATATATATATATATACAAAAACTTGGGGGCTACAAAAGGGTATGGTCTTTTTTTTTTTTTTTTTTTGAGAGTACTTGGGCTGAGCCTGGGGCTGCTGGTGAGACTGGATTGACTTTCTGAGCCATTTGCATTTGCAAGGCCACAGGACATACAAGCGAGACCCAGGCAAGATGAGGCCCCTTTATGGTTTTTGGCTGGGTTCTCTTGTTCATCTCTGCTATTGAAATTGAAGCCCCCCTACCCCCTGTCCCTGTAGTTTGTGTTAGCTGTACCCAAGTCCTCTCAAAAGCAGTTACGGGGTGACGATACACTAAACTTTTGATTTTCTTCTTCCGCAGCTGATGTTTTTCATATTTTGCCTGGAAACACTGGACTGACAGCGAGAGGAAATTTTTTCCCGAAAAGGAAAAAAGGTAAGGAATGAAAGGGGAGACACCATACACAGAAATTCGATGACATCTGTGCTCTATTAAGATGTTTGTTTACAAGCTGAAGCTAAACATAGGGGAAGGAGAATGGAGTTTGAGAAGTGCCGTTACCCTGTGTATCATTGTGCCGGAAGCGCTTTGTAAAAAGGGGAAGGGAAAATACGATATCTGTCGTGTCAAAATGTATCGCGTCATAGTCCGAGCAGCGCGATACATTTTGTAGCATCCGTGCGGAGAACACAGCATGCGGCGACGCCGATTTAGCTCTTGTGGCTAAAAGGTGCAGAGAGGACAAAATCGGTATCGGTCCGCGACCGTGTTGACCGCTTCAAAACCCCATGGTTGAGTGTAGCTCATTGTTTAGACTGCCTCGAAACCCAATGTCATGTCTGTTCATTAATTTTGTATTTTAGTTTTGAGATTCAGTCGGTGAGTGAGTTGGTTACACTCTTTCCATGAGGGCCGATGCCGTCGGCGCGGTTCCTCTGTAGTAGGTGAAACGGACGGGAAACTGACCTAGCCCACCTGCTTGTCCCGAGTCACACTCCTCCAGGTCTTCGTCATCGCTTGAGCACTCGGCCGATGATACAATGTCGTCTGATGTCTGACAGAAAGAGAGGAAATGTTTGATCTTAGAGACAAGCCCTGGGGCAGCACCTCTTCCGGTCAATATTGTTTGACCCCATAGAGGGAGGAGGGTGAAATAAGTGTGGAGCCAGGCCTGGTCCTGTGGAACATGGAGAGGGGAGATAATCAAAAGACTTGCATGTAGGTCAACCATCATGATACTGTATAGACAGCACAATGAGAGGAACCGCTTTCTGCTTTTGCGTTCTCCTTCCCGAGGGCTTTTCACACAGTGGTCTACTTTTGCCTTGGGCGTGGGTATGAGAAGGTGGTTAGGATGTCAGACTCTGGTCATCCCCAAGCCAACGTCAAAAGGAAGGATAAGTTTAAGTGTACAGTTACTGTGATCATGCTTCAAAGGAAGGTGCTGTCTGCCTGTTGGTAGTCATCTGCCCCATCCCATGAGTCGTAATTTGCTTTGCTTTTCAGTTTGCTCACCCCTTATCCATCCCCGTGGTTTCCTTTCTACTGTGCCGAGCCTGAAGATGGGAATCTATAATTGAAACCTGCCATGTATTGCCATCCCATATTAGCTGGCCCGCTTTCCTCTTGTGACTGTTGAGATAAATGATCCCATTTCAGTGTACCTCCAGGAAGACGGACGGCTGTGCTGGTTAGACCATCGTCCTTGTGGCAAACAGCCCACAGTGATGACTTGGCAAGAATGGCTGTAACAAACTTCCAAGGCTTTCCAGCTTAGAAAATGCATTTGCCCATTATGAATAAAAGAAACATTCCAGTCACATACACGTCACATGGCAAAAAGCACTATACTTTGATAGTGATGACAGTGGTGATTATCTCTTGATCCAAAATTGTAATAGAGGAAGCGAGGGGAATGTCATGTAGATAAGTTGGTAAGTGTACGCTAAGTTGTTGGTAAGTTGCTACAATCTAAGCCCTCTAGATGCCTCATATGTTGGGATTAGGCAAGGGGCAAGGGAAAAGGAAGAGGGTTGCAGTCAGGTTAAGGGTTGGTGCTTGATTTAGGGTGGGCTTTTGTGAATCTCTGTCTGTATTTTGGCATGTTAGTATGAGTTTTCCTAAGAAACTATGTCTGGTAAATGAGGCAGTGTAAAAGATATTGCAGTTCCAGCTCCCAGAAAATGACAGTGGAAAGTATAGTTTGATAGAGAAAATATGTAGACTAAAACCTGTCATACTTGTCAGACAGTCTGTTACAATGTCCGTGACACAGTCATACTTGTCAGGCATGCAGTAATGTGGCTGTCTGAGAGTATGTCTGTGTGTGATAACTGTGACAAGCGTGACATTGCATGAAGGAGAGTTTGATGGTGCATGTAATACAGTTTGGCAGTGTGTGATGGAAAGTTTAATACAGTGTCAGAGGGGTATGTCTTGGTGTAAGAATATCAATATGTGAGAGGTATGGCTGTGTGTAAGGAAGAGTATGATGGTGTGAGAGGTCTTTTATGATTGAAGTTGTATTGATGTGGAATTTGTCTGACTTCTGTGTGCTGGTCTTTGTTTAGGTACATGTGTGTAGGCACAGTCAGTGAAGTAACTGTTGTCTGTGGTGTACTTGTTTGGGTGATTTTTGCTGGACTTTAGGGTTGGTCAGCAGATGATGGCTGTGTAGCTGCCTTGATCAAGGGTGGTGCCTTGTGTGGTCTTGGCAGCATGTGTGAGGTCCGGGCTCTTGAAGACCTGGCTGCCTTGGGGATGCTTGTCTAGCTGTAAGTTCCTGTCTGTGTCTGGTGATTTTTGGCATTCAGCAGTGTAGGTTTAATTGTGGACTTGGAGGTGGTGATGTTGTGCTGGTGGGTTGTAGGGTGTGGTGGCTACTGGGTCTAGGTAATATGTGTCATACCAAATCTGCATACATTTCCTCAGTTGTCCCTGTGCTGGGAGCAAACATTCTGGCAATGGTACGTATTGCCATTATAATGTCACGTATTGATATGCCATCAAGGAGGATTTGGGCTACCTGTGCAACCTCTGTAGGGTCACAATACTACGTCCATGGTATAAACTACACTATCATGACTGCTCACTCTACAAAAGATGACAACAACCCATTGTTCTTCTTCCCAGTTGGGTAACCTCACAGATTCTACCACTGCATACAGTCATCCAGCCTATGTTAGATGCATCAAATAGGTAAGTACTGTATGAAACCAGCTTTCCACAAAAATATTATGGTGATACAATGAACCATCTCTGTCAAAGGGCCACTTAGGCCTTTATAAAACCTCTCGCAGTTATCATACTGTTCTACCTCACATCTGGCATTCTCATATATACACTATATTGGCAAAAGTATTGGGACACCCCAACATATCATTGAATTCTGGTGTTCTAATCACTTCCATAGCCACAGGTGTATAAAATCAAGCACCCAGACATGCAGACTGCTTCTATAAACATTTTCGAAAGAATGGGTCGCTTTCAGGAGCTCAGTGAATTCGAGTGTGGTAACGTGATAGGATGCCATCTGTGCAATAATTCCATTTGTGAAATTTCCTTGTTACTAAATATTTCACGGTCAACTGTTAGTGGTATTATAACAAAGTGGAAGCAATTGGGAACAGCGGCAACTCAGCCACAATGTGATAAGCCACGTAAAATCACAGAGCGGGGACAACGCATGCTGAGATGCATGGTGCGCAGAAGTCGCCAACTGTCTGCAGAGTCAATAGCTACAGACCTCCAAACTTCATGTGGCCATCAGATTAGCTCAAGAACAGTACGTAGAGAACTAAATGGAATGGGTTTCTGTGGCCGAGCAGCTACATCTAAGCCTTACATCACACGGATGCAGTGGTGTAAAGCACACTGCCACTGGACTCTAGGGCAGTGGAGATGTGTTCTCTGGAGTGATGAATCACACTTCTCTGTCTGGCAATCCGATGGACGAGTCTGGGTTTCGTGGTTGCCAGGAGAACAGGAGAATGGTTATTTTCCATATTCTTAGGACCCCTGTCACTCAGGGGCCCTTGGAATCGTCCTACCCACAATCTCAACTTTGATAAAAGCAATCCCAGAGGACATATTTGATTCATCACAAAAACATTACCACCACATTAGAATTAGCTAGACATCATTAGGCTACTCAATGGCAGCCTGATGATTGACCCCACCAAAAAGACCCTGAATGGTCCAAAGGAATGCCAATTTATATTAAGTGACATCAACCCATTTTTGCCACAAACAGGACCATGACTGTTTATTTGTCAGAAAGATTTTGTAAGAGGTCCTGCAAATTCACTTCTAAAGACACTGGACTTAGTTGCACTAGCTGTTTCAAATATTGCACCTGTGAAAACTGATACATTTGGACACCTTGTAGAACTGTGAGACTGGTGAAGCCATTTGGATGTGCACAGAGATGTTTCTCACATATTATGCCATCTGATTGGCTCTTCTGATTGACTCTTATGGAGTCAAAATCAAACTATTTAGAATGAATATCAGCAAATAATAATCGGTGGCTGATGGATCGGAGCATCCCTACTTATATGTCATCCTTAAAAGTGGTATTTGGTCAAATTAAAGGCCACCGATCGAATAATTAAGACTGAAAATCGGCCATTTTATTATATTGGCAGCTGATCATTTCTTTTTATTCATACGCTGATGACTAATCTAAAACCAGAACCCACGACCACTGCTAAAAAAAAACACTCAAAACAAGAGTACAAGTACCCTCAGGTACCATCACCTATGACGTCTCCCTGTCAGCTCTTGCTACTTGTGTTGGCTCAACTTTTGCAGAGTCAGCCCTAAATGTGGGTGCCGAGACAGAAATGTCTTGTCAAAATCAAAACTTTCTACTGTTCACAAATAAAACTTCATAAAATACTGTGAGGCTCAGGCTTTTTCTGACATCCTGAGATAACAAAAAATGAATGTGTATGCATTAGCCTGAAGCAGCTACCACAGAACCCTGCTGACTGCACATTCTCTTTCCCAAGAGACCACCAAGACCCAGTTTGTCTAACTGATCCAATGACTAAAACACAACCAACCAACATAAAGCACCACCAACTAACATGTTTAAACAAGTTATATCACATACCTATAAAAATTTTGCACCAGAAATGAAAATCATTCTGGCAATTCAACAGTTTTGGCAGAAGTTACATGAAAAGTACTCAAAAGAAGCAACTAATAGGTGAGGCTTACAGTTCCTTCATTGGCAGCTGGAATGTACTTTGGAGAAATAAAAAAACAAACTGTCATAACAAGAGTAGCACAGATAAAGATGGACTTGTTGGGCAATGCAAAATATTTCAGAGAGAAAAGCCAGAGCGCCTCAAATATTACATTCCAATGTGTGGGATTACAGAGAGAACAGTAAACACTGTGCTGACTATCGTGGGGCGGTAAGTAAAGATGGAGTAAAGAGTAAGACCGAGCTTTCCTGGACCACAGCAGTATGAGATGGACTAAGTAGATGTATCGGTCATACTCAAAACAAGGCTTGCTCGAAAGGTGCCATCCAACCTGTAGGAAAAAGAACAAACAAGCACAATATTCAAAGGGAAACCACAGATGATAGTGTATCATTTGTTGTCACACGTGGTGATTCTGATAGACGTGGAATTCTGGCCAATGCCAAAAACCGAATGGGGCTGTAGGGCTGTATAGCGATATGTCAATAGTTTATTCAGAGATGCTACACAGCACATCACACCATCGTTTACATGACTTCACTTGTGATCCAGTGGTGATGAAGACTTGGCTCCTTGTCGGCACCTGAGGAGTTATGAGCCTTCATTTTGCCTCCAGGATGTAAGCCAGCCTTAACTCCAAGGACAGTGGAGGTCACTTCTGTGTATTTACTCTCAGAAAACATTCAGACATGGTT
Organism: Gnathonemus echidnorhynchus; assembly: GCA_026776725.1. Classification (NCBI taxonomy): domain Eukaryota; kingdom Metazoa; phylum Chordata; class Actinopteri; order Osteoglossiformes; family Mormyridae; genus Gnathonemus; species Gnathonemus echidnorhynchus. The sequence goes on along the minus strand of JAODJU010000025.1, from coordinate 13,748,038 downwards.
ACATTTCCCTCTATCATACTGAATTCAGGCAAGGGCTGCAGTGATTATTGGGACATTGTTACTTGTTACCAGTACAAGCTTTGGTATCCAATAAAGTATGTTTGTTGTGATCTCTCTGAGTTACTCACCTTAGGACTTGTGGCATCAATGATGGCAGTTTGGAGACTTAGGCCAGCACATTGATCTCTGCCTTGTTTTTGCTCATCCCAGACATGAGCCACGTGAAAACAAATCTTCTCTAGCAATCCCCACCAAATCAGCGATATGCATGCAGAGCCCCAGGAACCCACTGCTTGCATGTGCAAAAAACACCCAGAGACTCTGCTTCCTTATTGATCATCTCAAGATGCTTGGTTCATGTGCATCTCAACCAATGGACAGTCCTGACCTATTAGGTCATCACTGAGAATGTCTTTTTCACTGTACTCCAGTGACTGTAGGGGGATTCCCAGAGAGCATATTCTTTCAGAATGTTTGTGACATTATAGATATACTTCAACTCCCAGAGGTTGTCTGGCAAAGAGAATGACGATTGGGGTCAAAGCCCAAGCCTTAGATGATGCCAAACATTACCCCCTTTCTGAATTATTTTTGGGGATGATGAGGTCAGGAGGTTCAAAGACGACTGCCTCCTGACAGGTCTCATAAAGACACATCACATCGACTGTCATGCATCAGAAGGGAGGATGCCGTTAATAATCAAATAATCGCCTACTGCCATATATCAAATATTCTGTAACCCATGACAAAGGATGCTCAGGAAGACCATAGAGTACACATTCACAAGCATTTCACCACAAGGATACTTTATCCTTGGTGGCAGCATGTGTCCCCTTTGCCAAAAGATGCTGCATATATACATCCACACACACACAGGTTTGTAATGATATCTTTCTGGGGACTCTCTACATTTCTATGGGGAAAACTCTAAATACAACATGACGACCTTAACCCCTACCCAGCCCTAACCTTATCCCTAAGTAAACAAACAAATTACGAGACTTTTGACATTTTTACTTTTTTGATTGCATTCACAGATCTTTGTGAGGACCTGAAAAATGGTCCCCACAATGTAATAAAAACAGGTTTTTATGACATTGCGGGGGACGTTTGGTCCAGGATAGGTTCCGGATCCCCTGTGACCCTAGATAGGATAAGTGGTTTCAGAAAATAGATGGATGATGGGTGGATATATATATATATATATATATATATATATATATAGTGTATTTATATGTGTGTGTATATGTATGTATGTATAGTTTATGATGCTGCTGTTACAGATGATCACACTTACTATTAGTATCATTGTGACCCTATAACAAACATCGATCATAATGTGCGCCTGCTATGATATAGAGGATGTATACCGTGTATTGATATGATGGTCGTTACAAATCCCAAAAGATGACATGCAGTTATCATGGTGAGATAATCATCTCGATCACTATGTTTACAAAAGCTACGTAAGGAAGCTGAGCAATGTGAAAATCAATTACTGTCGAGCAAGACTGACTGACTGCTAAGGATGCAAATCAAACTCAGCTTTACTATGGTATGGTTTCTCTTATGAACCAATGTTGATGCTGAGACTGATATGTAAATGCAGGCATTTTGTTACAATCAATGGAGCATCGACCATCAAGGAGCAAACTGATCTCGTACAATCAAAGTTTGTTATTTTACTTTTATTTCCACACGTACATCATCCTACTGCTTTTCTTTGTCAGAACGATATATAAATTACTTAGTCTGAATGCTTCAAAGAAAAACCAACCAATAAAAAAGAAAGATATCAGCAGAATGCTATAAAACCAAGATGAAAAAATAACCAGAAACAAATTAGCAACGACACCTCTGATGTAATTGAAGATCCCAAGATAGAAATGATATTGTACAGCAGACGATCCGCACGGGATGTAGAAAATGGCATGTACCAGAGGACGTTTCTCATGCCGTAACCACATTACCCCCATATCAATGACACACTCGATTCGCCTTCAACATCCTTGTCTTAATATTATAGTCCTCATCTTCCATCATTGAAGGGAAGGTTTCCAATTTGTGCCAAAATAATACATCCCTGTGACAGGCAGTCTGCCCCCCCCCCTTGGGATGACCTGTGCCACGTGAGAGACAAGTGATATGTCCAAAACCACCTTTCTTCATTGAAGAGCTACAGGCTAGAGGTCCAACCACAGAATAAACAAACCATGCAAATAATGTACAGACAAACTCATCCCCAAACGTGAGTACCCTCATATGGCACCTCGATAGCCCACCAAGCAGAGACACATGCTCAGCCCCCACCCCCACCAGGCTGCTGCCCTGCCTTTCAGATTAATGATGTCTTCTCACCAGGAGCCATTCTCCTTATCCTGGCCTCCTAGGAAAACCCCTGAGAGTCACCATCCAACTTCCTCTCCCTTTCAATTCTGAGACAGATGACTAAACCCAATGGACTAAGTGACCGTTAAGGTAAATCTCAGGTTAGAGACGGGCTTGTTATTTCGAGACAATTGAGCCCACTGGTTCTGTAATGTCCTGCCCTCAGGTTTCTGACCATCGTTGAGTTCTGCATAGGTGTGAAAATGCAAGTTTTCTTTGGTGTCAGGCAGGTCCCTAAGGCCCTTAAAGTAGAGACACAACTTCAGTACTGTTACTACTGGGGCATAAACAGTCAATGTGCACAAAACAGTCAATAAGATGACATCCAGCATGTGTCATATGGAGAGCTCAACAAAGCACAAGAATCGAGCGAGTTGGGTGAGCTAAATCTTAAATGGGATCGACGCGCCCTTTGAGCCGGAGGCAAGAGTCTGACCTTAAACAAATGGGAATGCAAATATGTGCTACCTGAGCACTTTAAACGTAGCTCTGTAGCTTTGCCTGGACCTGACCCCCGCAGCTAGCCACATCAGGGATCTTTAGTGAACCTTTTTCTTTGCGTACCTGGATGGTGGGGGAGGACCTGTGTTTGCGTGTGGTGGTGGTGGACATGGTGGTGGTGGTCTCGATGAAGGTAGTGGACATCTCGTGTGGAATAGAGGTGGTTGTGCCCGAGCCTGGGACCGAGGGCACCTCGCCCACTAGGCGCACGCTGCCATTGGTCCGGATGTTGGGGTTGCCTTCTGCTGCCATGGTCAGCACCTTCAACCCGTTGTAGTAGAGACCAGAGAGTTGACCTTGAAACGGCCTCCCGCGGTCGCTTCCTCCTACAGTGATGGTGGCCTGGGTGTTGAAGATTGTTAACTGGCGGCCTGCAGGGAAAAGCGGAGGCAAGTGACAGAGACTCAGACTGTGGCGTGGTCTCTCCCCCATTAAAGATGGCAGGTAAATGGAATATCACTTTATGGTGTGTTCCGAAGCAGCACAGATCAAAAGCGAGAAAAGATAACAGCACCTACGGGTCTGAAAGGAAACATGGTCTTTTGGTTATAGCACAGACCACATTGCACAGTCCAACACGGTGGTACTTAAATAACGCATCTCAAAAGCTTTCACAAACTGCTTTTTATGGGTCAGGATAGCTTCCCCAGGGAGAACAACTGCTACTGGCATGACGTGAAAATGGCACAAAGATTCATGCATTTAGCATCACTAAGGGCACTTGGCATACATTCAGTGTGATATGGATCGTTAAAGGGACTTGATAGTTTGTCACTGGGCACTTAATGTACTCTTTTAAATCAAGGTACTGTAGCCCCTCTTGCAGACTGAGAGTAGCAGGACAAAGTACTTTTGTGATACCAACTGAAATGCTCCAACCCTATCGAGAATCAAAATTTTTTTTTTCTTGGCGCCAAATTTCGATACCCAAACAGTGAATCTCAGGGTTTGTGAGCTAATAAGCATGCAACATACTTGTGCAAATATGTAAGATTGCTGGTGATTGGCTGTCTAACACGAGCATGTTTTATAGACCGGAGGAAAACCATATGCTCAGAGACAAACTTGGAAACTGGTTTACGAGTATATGTTGTCATTTTTATTTGTTGCGTAGTGTAAAAAAAATGCCTAAAAAATCGAAAGTGTGGCTCCACCGGGTTCCAGGCTGTGACCATTTAGTCGCATTTCATGACAATTTTTGAAGACAGTGCGACTAAATTTTATAACTAGGTGCACCAATGCGACTTGCAAATATGCCCCTCATTTATGCCCAAATATGCCCCCCATATAGTAGCTGACCACATCGTCGTATGTCACGTGAAACACCTGGAGAGAGTGAGAATTGGTGTGTATGTGAATACATGTGTGTGAGTGAGATTATCAGAAATCTGATTGCAGGTCCTCGGAGTCACTGCTGTGCCGACGCTTACAGTGATCAATTTGCTGATTGCTTGACCATAAGCACCGGTGCCAACATGGAAGTTATGCGGAAGTACCGAAAAAAAAGACAGAGTAGATGGTATTATTTTCGTACCTCAATAAGATTGAATACCTTTTTCCTGCGTCTCCAGCCAGTGCTGGCAGTCAAACATGCCAGTGCTTATTAGCGGGATAACGTTACATTGTTTTTCTATTCTGTGGAAAATTAAATATTACCTGCTGGACAGATTTATTTATGAATTATAGACATGTTACGGGTTGTATAAGCAAAATCAGGGCTCTCATGTCTCACACACTGACCATGAGACACACGCATTTCAACCAGTTCACACGCTCACAGATGTAAGGAATAACGCCCACCAAGGTGTCCCGTTACATAGAATTAATGGATGAGATGCAGACATACGGAGTGGAGTTTTCTGCCGAGTTCATAGCTGTCCTGATCGAGTTATACAGTTAAAAGCCACCTACTAGCCTATACATGTTCCTATACAAAGAATGGTTGTGTCTTTAAAGTCCCTTCTGCCGAGTTTAAGGATCAGTGTGTTGGTTCTGAGCGTGATAAGGAATGACAGTCACAATACCAGTCAGAGCAGAAATGAACACATTCATTTATACGTAAAGAACATTTTTTTTTTTTTGCATACATACACCTTAGTCAAAAGCAACAGAAAGAATAAAACGGCTCTGAAATGGAAGGTTACCTTTGTCCTGTAGCCATTCTTCAACCGGCCGGGTATATTTGAATGGGATTTTCTTATTAGCCATCTGAAGACGCTCAATATCACTGTTACCTTTAAAAACAGTTTGAAAAAGTTAATATCAACAAATTTTATGTCAAAGTTTACCAGATGCTTAACCATGTTTTAGTTCAGGTTAGAACCATATATAAGACCACTGACGTCTGAACATTACCACAGCACATTTCCAGAAGTTCTTAATGTACTGAGCTCTTACAGCAATTTACATAATAAACTATCTTAGCAGTCATACTTATACTTCCACATTGCTGTTTCACAGACAGAACGAGATGCTGTTTGAACAACAACTGCATATTCCCCAGATGGACCCGTCACCCCCCCCAATCTAATCCCTACTCCTCCCACGCCCCTCCCCAGCCTCTACAATCTATAGCCCCCTGCACACTCTCCCCACCTCTCCAAAAAAAAAAAAAACAATATTAAGAGTTCAACTTTGTGTGGCTTGTTTCAGTGTAATCAGGTTCACCAGGTCTGTGTCTGTCCTTTCATGTGCCACCACTGCAACAATTCTGGTACGTTTTTTCTCAAAATGAAATCAGGTCCTATACAAATTTCCTGTTGAGAAACATATGACAAATACTTTGAGAGTTAACGTGGCAATGAGAACAAGTCTCTGAGGCTGTGCTTTCTTTACTACCACTGTGAGGATCTGCTTCAGGTTTTGTGACTAAAAATTTGACTAGATCCAGATCTTCACCCATACAACGTGTCTGCAAAGTATGAAAAAGGTCTGTTAAATACTTTTGCTAACAAGATGTGTCTGTGGTAGCTATGGTAGACTGGTCCTAAACCTATATGTGTCTGGAAAATACAGCCAGTTCAGATGAAAGGTGCAGATTTGACTTGGTTTCCAAAGGGACATATGCTGATGTGATTGTGCTGGGAGTGCCGACCTTGCTCGGAGGGTGCACCTAGGGGCTGGGCAGATGCCTGGGGGATTTCGTGTGTAGGAGGTTTATGTGCTGTCAGGTTACGCCATTTTCAAACCACTGACAGTCTGCTGGAGAGTTGGCAGAAAAGAGCAAGCCATGACTACAGGCTACAATCACCTATGTTTCTCCATAGGAAGAAGCAGAGCGACACGTGGATGCCGTCTTCATCACACCTGGTATTACAATGTGATCTTCATGTGAGCTGTCGCTTATGCAGGGAGATACAATCAATACGTACGACAGATGTTTTGCTGCTGAGGGATGGATCTTGTGTGGTCGTGTGGAGGCAAATTCTGAAGTGCAGACATATAGCAGGCCTATAAACAAAGCGGCCTGCTTTTCATGCAGTTTACATATGTCTGCATATTCAAGGCTGCACTTTTGGCGACATATTTCTGGTTTGATTGCTATGAAACGGTGGGGATCCACCGGCCATATAACTTTTGCTCCACAAACTTGATATAGTGATGGTTGGCACTGAGCCATTTATTTCTGTGATGAACGTCATTCCTTCGATTACTGTTAATCATCTGAGAGTGATGCGGTTTGATTACCGCCTCCCATATAAACAGACACCTCTATTTTATTACCCTTTTCCATATACACACTCCCAATTTACTGAGTATCCCTCATTTAGATGGACACATCCGCCTGGATCAGCAGTCCCTGTCTAAACAGAGACATCTGCTTGGCATGCAAATCGTACCATCTGACAGGCAGGGCTGCCCAGAGCCCTTGCAGAGACCCGATCATGAAAAACACTCTGCTATTCATGACTTGTGCTGCCACAAAGCCAGTCTAAAAGTATATATTCTCAGCTTTGTACAGGATGAGGAGGCCTTATTTGGGAGAGACCAATCAAACTATGCATAGCCATGTTGCACCCCAGACCACAGCAAGATAGAGGAACCCGGCAACAGATCCGGGGAGACTTCAGCATCTCTGAAGCTCATGATATTGGGCCCCATCACTCACAGCAGGCTGGTTACCTTAGTGATACTCCGCTGGGAATAACGGCAGGCGCATCTCAGTGCTTGTAAGTGCCGACTGCCGCAAACTTGAGCGGGTAGACAGCATCTCTGTGCTATGCCAAGCGGGGAGATGTTTGTGCATTATCAAATAATTTAAATACCAGTGAAATAGCTGAGAAATCTTGAGTATGTGATTCCACATAGTATGTGATTTCCTTTCATTTCCATGAGGTGCCAGTCTAGAGATTGTCTCTAATTTATGTGTGGCGTTCAAGGGACGTTGTGTCTATAGGATGGTTCCAAATTTCCATGCAAACAAGGTATTCCCAGGATTGTGCAAAGACATTTCAAAATTCCCCAAGCTTCTTCATAAAATACAAGGTGGGGAAAAACAAAGGCAGGGTGAGGTACAGAGTCTGGGGCAAAGAGACGAATAAATCCAACGAGAGCAGACGCTCAGCATGATGCACACGTGTCTCTCCTTGAAATGACCGTAAGCGTCTTTTAGGGCTCTGACTGATCAAAGCCCTCAGTTGCACTGATGGGGCTGAAGATTATGGACTTCACAGAATCAAGATGAGACTCAGTCTGACGTGTGCTCCAAACAGGGAACATCACTTATATCCATCAAACATGACATGTGGATGGCCACATCTCCTCTGCCAGTGTTGCTAGGATTTGAGATCTTTTACAAAGTCCAAGTCAAACAATACAAAGCTACATTGGGCTCCGGTCAGTTTTCCGCCTTTGGTCCACATCGTTGTTTTTGCCTGCACCCCCATTTCAGAGGCATTTTCAGAATCTTCTTCCCCTACTGCCTTCATAAAGAAGGGGAACATCTGTACGCTCTGAGTTCCCATGTGATTTTGGAGTGAACTTGGCTGATTGCACACTGCCTGCCTCCTGGATTCATTTGCACTTCATTTGAAAGCCTGAGCTACTGTTAATTGGAAACTGGCAATTATGCCGACTGCCATTTTTCAACGACACTCAATTATGCCACACATTTAACAGGTATCTTGGCAAGGATGGCCCCCATTTCCCCTCCAGCTGTTATGCCTCATGTCAAACGCTTAAACAGGATGCCAGGAGCTGCACCGTACTCCTGCAGGGGGAGAGCTGATTTTTCTTCATCCTGGCTCTGGCACAAGGATGATAACCCAATGGAGTCAGAGTGCATCTTTAGTCAACTCAACTGCATTTGGAGGGAACAGCATTAAATGGTGATGACAATCTTCTTGACGTATGTATCAGATAAATTCACTATCCTGCGTGAATGCATATATATTTCACAAGCTCCCGTATCTACTAATTTCCAAAAATCCACCTGCAAGGATCATGGAAATAGAATACAAATTCATTGCTATTCTTGTATGACAGGCTGTATATTAAAACAGTTGATGCTGCATTATTGCAAGGGAAACGGGCTGGGTCAGCATACAAGGCTTGCATGCTGAAAGCTGCAGTGCTCCGCCGAGCCACCCTTGCAATCCACAGACACCTAAAGAGTTGAGAGTCAAATGTTTCCCAGTAGGCCAGGCTGGCAGGGAAACGCTGATATAAACATGCTAACGAACCAGAAACGGGGCACAGATGTTTGAAGCCGCTAAAACGATGCTGTAGACGTGCTGTGTCGAGGGACATCGCTGCGCCTTGTTTACCAATCTCCTCTCCAAGGTCAGTAGATTGGTTCGCATGGTGCTTTGAGGGGTCAAACAAGGCTTCCATCAAGTCACATACTCTGCTGGATGTCTCATTCCACTGATTATAAATAACTGGTTATGTACCTGTTAGTATCCCCAGTAGCACTAAAAGACAGGAGAACTCGGAAAGCTTTCCCCATGCCTCTAACAGAGGGTCAAGGTAGTGTCATCTGAAGGACCAGGCAGTGCTTCCAGTGGTTCTGGAGAGACACTTTAGGAAGGAGTGTTGCATCCATGCTTGTTTATGGCTCTTCTTAGGCAGCAGCAGTTCCTGACTCACGCACTTCCTGATTCATACACTTTCAGAAGCATCAAAGTGGCACTATTCACCGTGAAACCTCACAAGCTGTACGATCTCACTGATTGACCCTGACAGACATGCACCTTCTTTTTAGAGATAAACGCGTAATCATCAAACACATATATGCATGGCTGAACAGCATGGTGTTTACGTTACACCACATGCCATCCCTGAGGTTTCAGGCATTTCTCCATGGCCCACAGGTTTGCACTCCGAGGCCTTCCTTAACTTTTCAGTGACACGTAAGACTGCAGTACAGCTGGTGACTGATGTGCAAGCAGCCTGATAGGCAGTACGTGAAACAGCCCTTACATATGTGAATAACCATGAGCTCCGGTTTAAAGTCAGGTTACTGTGTCTACAGTTACGCTTCTATAACCAAAGTATTAGAATTTACTCTCTGCACAATGTTATGTTAGAAACAGGGTCACATTCAAGGCTTTCAGGAACAGTCAGGGAAGTTTCATACGAGATGCTGATCATAGGGGCCCAATTTCAATGTCCTCATCTACATTCTGTACCTCCCTTCATGTCAGAGAACATGAAACAAGGGCTGGTTATTGACCAAAAACAGACTCCTTATAGTATAAATAAGCACAATAAGTGAGGAGTTCAACAAAGAAAGAGTAGAAGAAGAGTTCTTGTATTACGGACACCTTCGGTGATCAGCAGTGTGAGAAGGTATGGAAGTACCTGCATATATTTAAAATCATTGAAAGAGCAAAAAGACCAAAGCTTCATTCAGCCCAATAAGACAACATCTGCCTTCTGCTGGGCCAGTGGAATATTATCAGTATTCTCATGCACTAACTGCAATTGTCTCAGGCACGGATAAATACACACAAAAGTCCACGATGGCATAAAGTATGAACTAGGCTTAAGGACCCAGCACGTTGATGAGGAGAGTCCTTGCTCAGCCAGGAACAGCCATACCTCATCGGCCTGTATGAGCGATCCGGAAATTAGAAAGAAAGCTTCTTCTGCTAATTGCTGCCTATGGTCATTTCTTGATTGAAACAGAGTGGTGAGATTAAACTTGTCAGATGGGCATTTGTTTCGGTTCTGATGGATTAGCAGCACATATTGTGCAGCAGGCCAGACTGATAACATTTTGCTGAAATGGCCAGCATGTGACGGTTTACCTGTCGGGAAGTGCTCATTGATGGCCCAGTTGTCCACCTGCAAAGTGGCATTGCCCCCATTCCTGGTGAAGCGCACCACATGGTACTTTCCATCGTTCACCGGGACGCCAGTTTCCTTCACACTGATGTCGATGATCCCAATGTTGAAGGTGACACCAATTTTGCCTTGCTCCTGAGAAAGCAGAAACAGATTAACTTTCAGCAGCCATACTCTACTGCTTGGATTTCAAGGTCACACAGGTTGCAACCTCATGACCCTCGCCTTTGTTTCCCCTAGAGGACCCTCATGTGCTCCCCTGAGACCTGTGACAAACTCGTTTGCTTAATTAAAATTACTCATCACTTATCACTTGCCTTTTGTAGCAAATAACTTGGCTCATTGATCTAAATGAGGCAGAAAATGCAAGCCTGATCAATGGCACTAAAGAAAACAGCAGTGATAAGGAAAATTAATGGTCGGCCCCCACATATTCACAGAGAACGCAAAAGACATAGCCAATCAAAAACGTTCATTTAGGAAATTTTAATTTTGTTTATTTCACAATCAACCACTTGGCTGTGGATTCGACCTTCCAAAAAGTACACTGCTTAGAAACGCCCCTCACTTACCACACAAGGCAGGGAGGTAACTGGTAATTTATCATGAGGTCAAATTTAACGCTGCACAGCAGCAAGAGGACCAGATGTTATGTAAAATGATACGCCGTGATACAGCCTAGGTGTTCCCCACAGCTAATGCAGCTCTACCGAGGTTAAACTCCATTATGTTTCAGAATTTTCCATTGACTTTCTTGGTTGTGTTTCAGACTCCTTTATACAACCCCGTGTGGAAGATTATGTCTCAAAAGAGAAATATTACACTAAAAAAAAACCTTGCGCTGAAATAAAATGGATTGGACACCTGTTAAAAATCAAGAACATCTGTGCAGTATGACTTTTAAATGTTCTCAGTCACAAAAGACAGACATCATTGTCATTCACTGCATTCAGTTTGGACTGGGTACTAAGGTTGTGTTTGTAGAAGACAGAAGCACGCAAAATGATGGCACCTCATCGTTATTCTTCCAGCAGTCTAGGTCTTGAGAAAGGTTTCCAACAAAGCATTGCTTCTTCCCTCATGTTAAGTGGTATGGAGGTGTCTGTAAAGTGGTAAAACAGTGTATCCCATCGGGATGTGAATCAGTGAGTCAGTGGCACCAGAAAGGATGTGTTCACAGAGAGTTTTATGGATTTCTTTTTCATAAAAGGCTGGTAACTCAGACTGCCCTCTTAAAATCTGTGCTTTCTTTCACGTGTACTTGGACTTGTCTGTGATGGCTGGCCATCCAGCCATTCGGACACCACCTGGCTAATGGCCCCCTTGTTGCACATCGCGTCCTTGTCTGCAGCCATGGGCAGCAGTGGGTCGTAAATGTGCCCCATGAAAGTTACACATCACCATGTTGCAAATCTTTCAGCGGCGATGTGGGTAAGGCACTGGTCTCAAGTTCGTTTGGAAGACTTGTCACAGAAACAGACCAGCGTTGCTTATGCCTGTTAGACGTTGACAGCCTGTAAATGAGGCCCATTTCTGAGGACTGAGGCCTCTTTCTGAGGACTGCCAGGATGTCATTATGCTTAGCAAACCATTCATACAATAAATTCAAACATGCTACTTTACACTGCTGTGATACATCAGTCACCAAAAGGCCTAAGTTGGAAGACCTGAAGAAAAAACTAAACAAATCACAAGGCACTTTATATAAATTTTATAAATCTGATGCCTTTACAATAACACAGATGAGTGAAACCTATCAGCATACTGTATAGCACAAAAAAGCATCATATCTAATTCACTGGATACACAGCCAATTTTAACTGCACCTTACACAATTTGAGACATTTCACTCCAATGGTAAGAACAGAAACGGTTTAATTGATTTTTGGTGAACAGAACGGAGATGGAAATATTTGTAAATTTCTAAAATGTAAATCATGGGGGATGTCACAGCATTGAGCTTTTATTAAAATATCTGTAGAATATGTCGAGTGAGCTGTGACCCGAATGACCAACTGAAGGCTTTTATGAGAGCCAGCAGGCCAGGCCCTGGTAAGCATGCTGATTAACTCTGGCGTTTGTTACACTGAGAATAAGATGGTGCTTTCTGCTTAATTTTAGGTAGCGGAGCTGCCTTAATTAGTCAGTCCACTGTCCAGAAGTGCCAGTGAAAGTTAACCTCTGATCCATACTCAGGAGCTCTGACTCCAGATCAGTGTTGGCAGCTAAACTGCAATGACTTTAATGAGTCATTTCCTGCTTTAATGAGTCATTTCCCACTGGGATCAGTTGTGGCTTCAAAAGTCATGAAAACCAGAGATAGGGACTCGAGTTTGCAACTTGGACTCGAGTCGCACTTAAGTCAGGCCCGCAATGACTTGAGACTTGACTTGAAACTCATTCTCAAAAGACTTGAGACTCGAGATTTGGGACTCATGAACAATAGCTTAAAATGATTCTTTTTTGGTTATTCCAAAAAGTACTGGGTGGCTAGCAAATGCAGTATTCCGTATTTTTGCATGTAGTTTTTAAGTCTTGCATTTTTAGAGTGCTCAAACAATGATGTGCTTTTCCCCCATTATTTGATCTCCCCCAGTTAGAATTACTTAGAAAATAACTAAAATAAATTAAAACATTAGAAGTTTTTGCAATGTTTGCCCAATTTAGCTTGTTTTGTGGATAAAGAACAATAATGGATTTTGATCACTGGACCCTTATGAAGGTACAAACATTGGTGTCAGCATATTTTCAGAGGTGGGGGCTTTGCTATGTAACCCCTGCATCCAGGGTTTCATTTTTCTGTGGTTTACTATGGTCCAAAAAAAAGTCATAAGTTTCAAAATGCTACAATGGGTTAAAATATTTTTAAACAAATACATTTTTCTGATTACAGGCCATGTACAGGTACGTGATACAGTATATTTCACTGAAAAGCTTCACCTGCTGATATGGGGGACTATTCTACACAGCCTTCATGAAACATGATACAATGTTAATATTTTGTATGTTATTTTGTTTGGGAAATGGTTTTAAATGGGTATTAAGTTTTATATTTTAATGATGTTATTTCTTGTAGCATGCTGCAAGGACTTGACTTGGGTTTGTGACCAAAGGCTTGAGACTTGAGTTGGACTTGAGAAAAATGACTTGTGAGCATCTCTGATAAAAACACTGACCAAGAACTTCAATGTTAAACACAGCTATGTGGTCATATTGTTGTGTTTGCAGATGTTTAAGCAATCATATTTTTAAAAATGATGAACAGGTAGACAGAATCTATGTCAAGCACTGTCATGTGATGGAGGCTCATGTGATATTTCTAACATCACATGACACTTGCTGTTAGATATCAGTTAGACAAGTACAGTTAGCCACAATACAAACGATGAAGCAGTGTGTAATATCTTTTCATTTACAAGGCTCTTGGGGAGAAAAAAAAAGCACATTAGCAGCTTTTAAAAGACCAAAATACTCACGTAAAAACAGCAAATCACCACTGACAGGATTTTGTCCAGATGGAGGAATCCCACCTCCTAAACTGTGATTAGGCTTTTTACAAGCTGTGGCCAGCAATTCCTTTGACTCCAAATCAAATACAGAACTGCCAATGGACCAGGACCAACTGCATCATTAAGAAGATGCCTCCTCTTATCCAAGCAGACAGACAGCAGGGCAATAGATGGCTTTTAATTTTATATACTTTTATTTATTAGTGGTTCCATTTCAACGGTCAGTCAGCTGGATACAACAGCTGCCCATCTTCAGGGACCAGCAGTCTCAGTCAAATCAGTGGCCCCATTTTTTTCAGCATGGCATCATTCTGAAATAGTTCTCTGTTTGGATCATAAGATTCTAACACCAATTTAAGGGAGGATAAAACAACACAAGGATAATGCATGCAGGGGCGTAGCAGCCAATTTAAAAGTGGGGGGGACAGTATTTTACCCAAAGTGGGGGGGACGCTTTTACCCAAAGCAACAAGTAGGAAAGCATTGAAAACGCACTGAATTCAGCGCAACGTGACGAGGTACACAGAACAGGTTCTGTTGTCTTTCGACGTTAAATCATAACATGG
>JAODJU010000025.1:13694825-13733687 GCA_026776725.1 Gnathonemus echidnorhynchus | reverse complement strand
TGCGGGGGACAGAATCACCTGTTTCTAAAAGTGAGGGGGACGTGTCCCCCCCGTCCCCCCCGGTTGCTACGCCCCTGAATGCATGGAGCGATAATGATAAAGGAGGACTGTTATCTGCGGTTCACTGGAGGAAAGGCTAAACACAGTCTGGAGTTCAGAAGACAGAGGCACAGAGCTCCACCTGGGACTGCACAAATTAAACTGAAACAATTTGTTCATCAAATGGAATCTTCTCTGCAGATATTTCATTTAATGTGCCGGTGAATACAAGCAAAGTAATTAAGGGAATAAAATAGCGACCATTCCGCTATTCATTTGGACGAGATTGAGGCTTGAATATTAAACACACTAACCCTCCCCAACATTCATAAGAAGTGCCAGATCTACTGTGCGGTGAGGGCGTGACTGGTGATTAGAGACAGGTAAGATATGAAGGCACCAAACATCTGCAGCCTCTGGGAAATCTGACTCTAAGGTGGGCTAAACCACTGAGAGACATGGGACAGCTGCCTGGCCGTCAGTCTCCCATTGTGTCACACTATTCACACTTGTGGTGCCAAGAGCAGCATCCCAAAAGCCAAGGTCATCCTGTCATCTCTGTTCCCTCAGTTCATGAAAGCACCAGTGTATTTACTGAATCCTGTATCTCCATACACTTTATATCATATGACTTAGAACAGACAAACGTCAGGGTGGACTTTGAAGTAGAATGGCATCCTGCTGCAGTAAGAGTCTCTGAGGAGCAGAGGACCTGCCACATAAACAAATTCTTCACAGTGTAAATTCAGCTCATTTCCTTACAAGTATTCATTTTAATCGACGGACAGCATGTTACCTAACCGTTATTCATACTGAGCTCAATTTCACTGAGTACCTTCTGTAATTCTACACACACAGCATTGTTACATGTCGTGACATTATGCTGGAACAGGCCGAAGCTGGATGACAAGGCTACTCAGTCTCGGCAAAGTGAACACGCCCAAACCTAATAACCAACTCTGTCCGCAGCTGTAGCCTATTTGCAATTCGTGACCTGATGCCAGATTCAGAAACCGGTTTCTCCTCAAAACAGTCTGTCTCTCCCCTTTACTCCACCCCTCATGTTCACTCCCTTCCCATCAGGCGCCCATGTTAAATGCCCCTCCTGGACCCAGTCTAACTCGTTTACCCGTAAGAGGGTGTGGAAGGAGAGTCAATGTTTTAAATGCTTTAGAGGAAGAGGAGCAGAGACACATCCTTCTTCAAACTGGGCATTAATGTGGAAAGAGCAGACAGCCCCAGATCCAGTCTGACCCGCCATGTCCAAACCTTCTGCTCAATGGCACTCTGCTTTGAAGAAGTTTGAGAACAACGCTGACATTCTCTCTCAGCAGATCCACAGAGGGGGATTCGTGTTGGTCACCTCAGTGCAGGCAGTGCTCCCAGTGAAACATCTCAAGGTTGTCCCTGGCACAGCACCCAGCAGCTTCAGATGAAGGGAAAACAACCGTCGCTGAGCAGAGGCTTACGGGGATTTCAAAGGGATGGAACTGGTTCAGAGCCATCAGGGCAGATCAGCTGCCCGAGGCAAACAGCCCACAGTCTCAAGAGGGGTCCAGCAGTTTCATCTCTCTCACAGGCCCAGGGATGGGAGCACAACAAAAAACTACCAAAAAAATAAAATATGATCGATCATATGAAAGAATAAAAAATGACCCTCACACAACACAGATTAAAGACAGAAAGCAGACAAGGAAGATTACGGGGTCACACAAGAAGCAAGCATGACTGTTATCTTCACAAGCGCAGATTAAACCATCAATAGCTTTTATACTGAACAGTCTACTCTGTAGTTTCGTAGGTATTTAATATACATTCCTCATTCACTACTGCTTTTATTAAAATATGTTCTACACTAGTAATCATCCTGCATTCAGTCTACACCTTTCAACTCCTGAGAGTATAATTGGGAGGTATGTTTACAAACCCATCTAGTGCAACCAACTTATTAAGGAAATAGTGTCTTTCTGCTCCAGCTGTTCATCTGTAATCCATCTCTGGCAACATGACATCCAGATCATAAAAAGGAGATAATCACCCTCACCCTTAAGCCTGGATGTGGTCCCCAAAAGTAATTGGGTTCTCGCCTTCATTCAGGTCACTAACCTATGACCATAGTGAAGCAGACGCATTCATGTACCACAATGGATAGCATATTTACGCAAGGTGGAACAAACACGTGTAAAAATCAAAATGAGTTTAAGTCAGGTACGTAGCACAGATCTGCCTGCATTACAACTGCAGATGACCCAGTTTTCACGCCCTTTGCCTGTGACGTGGGACTACCTCTTTTTTTATCTGCGTTGGATTTGGATTCATGTACTTTTGGCTAAAAGCAGACCTGCCTCACAATTGGCATCCTTTGTGCAAGTTGTTATTGAATCATTCACTAAAGTCCTATAGCTGAGCTGACCGTAGCAAAAAGCTGAATGAGACAATGAAACCCCCTAAGTGGTGCTATTCACCACCGTCTGCACTTACACATGTGGTGGCGTCACACAGCAGATTGTCCTTCCTCCATGTCTCATGTCAAGCCTGCAGACTTCGAATCCCAGTCCCTTTTGGCATGAAGGGAAGGCGGCAGGAGAGCACGTTAGCTTCCACGGCTCGCTTTAATACATGGTGTGGAACCAGGACGGCAGCCAGTAAGATGCAATCTAAAAGTTCTGAACGAGTCACATTCATACATGAATGGCTCTACAGAGGCGTGCTTCCTCGCTCTCTCTCGCTCCACTGCAGTCTCTGATTACTACACTGATGGTCCTCACTGCCACAACTCCAGCTCCTGCTGAAGACAATGGCCAGCTTGACACATGCCGCCACTCGTCTTTGCTCAGAAGTAATCCACGGCTGTGACTGCTTCTTTTTTTAGTTTTTAAATATAATAGACTCCCTTGCATTGACAGATCAGAGAAGCAGATCCTGACACATTCGTGTCTCGGCCCAGGTGGGAGGGCAGCAGTTAACATGGGCTGGCAGCAGCACAGAGCTCAGCCGTCACCATCTCAGCACGCTCAGAATTGAGATCCATTCTCCTCACTGTGAATTTCCCAGGCAGGGAGTCTGCAGGCTCCTGCTGCCTCCAGGGGGAAAAGCCTTGCTGTTCACAGTCAACAGCCGCTAGAGATTTGCATTTCAACATTCCTCCATTTACTTATTACAAACAGAGAATGTGTCTTCTCAAAAAGTATTTGCTTTCTCATAAGAGAAGTTCTCTGCTTACAGTCCCCTTTATTCAGTATGATGTGGTCTGCAGATCAACGTTGAGAACCAACCAAAGGAAAAAAATAATTTCCGAAATTCCCCAAGTTGCAATCATGTTGAATGCGGCCATAAAAACTAAATTGCTCCACCATGTGCTATTAATATAACATATACAGAAATAGATTAATAAAATTCAATTATTTAATGAAAAGGCTACCCACTTTCCACTATAAAAATCTCAGGCCAGGTTTTATTATCAAAATGGTCCCCAGTGAGTCACCGGTTGAATAGCTGCAAGGTGCTTTTAACAAGGTGCCTCCAAGAGATAAAAGACCCACCCCCCAAAAACTCTGTAGACGTGATGGATGTAGACGAGTCGACTGTACAGGGATAACAAAGGCAGCCCCGCCTCCGCACCCAAAAGCGACCAGCCCCAAGCAGCTGTAGGTGGCAATCTTTACCAGCCACCCAAGCCCTGAAGCTACAGTAGCTAGCACTAAGCTCCCAATATGACGACCTGGAGACAAAACAAGCATGAGCCACTGGCCACAGGCTCAGTGCTGGGGCCCTGCTGACTACAGATCACAGCAATATGGTGATTCATTCATTTACTCTGTCAGTACTGTGATATCACTCTAAGGCTTCCCAATTATAAAAGCCCGCTGTCAAATATCACTGGCCTTCACAAATATCATCTTTCAAGCCTTTGACCTACACTGGACAGATGTTTCCTGCCAAAGATTGCCAAGATTACTAAATGCAGGCCTCAATGCTCCTAAAAGTGGTTCCCATATTAGAGGAAAGGTCCAAGCACAGGAGATCACCAAGATCTCTAATGACAAAGGGAATGGCTCAGGACAGGCAGCCTGTAAAGTACAGGAGATACCCCAAAACACAAACGTTTGCTAGTGTTCCTAAAGCTCCTCTTGTTGACGGGGACTATGGCTCAGTGCAAGGTCCTTTGGATCCCTTGCAGACAAAGTAGTGCCGATTATCTTAGCTTCCATGGCTATGGCATTTTTTTCTATAGCTTGATGTCCAGGGTAAAGCCAGTCTGTGACAGGAGGGGAATGATGGAGGAAAGCTACACCTCGGCAGCGCCAGACAGGGATGTGACCCCCTTGAGGGTCGAGATGGCTGAACGGTACCTCAGACAGCTCCCCTGGGCCGCCTCTCCTGTAATCGGCCCTGTCAAAATGCCTGATCATTTAATAGGCTGATAGTGGAGGAAAGCAAAGAGGCGGCATATTCAACTTCAGTAACAGTTTCTCTTGGATCCTTGCAGCTGTAATAGGCTCTTGTGGACCACTTGGCATACAGGGCTTTTATCCTCAGAACCCTTCCTGTCCACTTACCCAGGAAATCAAACTTCACGGTGGCCAGCAAAAGAACCCCTGGGTTTAACCACCGAGCTTTAGAAATGTACTTCACCAGAAAGGAGCCAGAGGTCATTCTGATTTTTAAGAGCATCCACCTTTCTAAAACTTTCAAAATCCCTGTGAAAAACAAAGCTATGTCTTATAGATGGAACTGAAAAGAGAAAAACCCAGTCGCATTGTTTTACAAACCTGGCTAACCCGATGTTACTGAGGAAAACAGACTCACAACTAAGAACTAACAAATCTACGCTGCTGGAGTCCCACATGACTCTGGCAGGTCTATTGGTGACCATGTAAACTGAGATGATCGATAGGGAAGACGCCTTGCTCTGTAGCATGCTCATGCATGTGACTACAACACAAGCTAGGGCACCAAAGGATTAACATTGAAGTCACATTTTAGAAACAACGCCAACAGGGTGTGTAACACAAGGACTAAAAGTTTTACCAATGAATATTGAGCCCTACATGCATTATATTGTATATGTACAATATCTGTCACAGTATCAGATTTTCACTACCCAATTATCGAGGCCAAAAAAATAATGATATTACGACAATATCTAGCAGAAAATTTGAACAAAATACTTATAATTCTGCTTAGAGCTGTAACGAATACAGAGGGTAGCGAATACGAATACACATCACAATACTTGACAAGAATGAGTTCTGATTTTACGAATATTCGAATATTTACCATGCGAATAATAAATATGTAATCGACAACAGGCAATATCCGGTGCACCGAATATTCGAGTGTATCGTAACGGCTCTAATAATGCTTCCAGTTAAATTCATCTTTAAATTTGCTTGTGTGTTTTGTCTCTTCTTTGACAAATGAATTACATCAAAAATATGAGTGTAGTGAAGTGGAGAGTTTATAAGTAAAACTGTAAAAAAGCACAATTACACTGCTTAATGGATGGTGAAAAGACAACCAGAGCTAAAGTCTTCTGTGCTTACTGTTGACTTCTGGCAGACTGGGGTGTCTAACATCCCATCTTTTTATGAATTCCTGTAGTGACACCATTAATATTTCTTTTAACGACATCAAGTTCATTTGAAATGTTATTTACTTTTTCCAGTTTTTACCTGATTTGGAGTGTTATAAATGGGACTCTAATGAATGCAAAATGCATCAAACTTCTTATTTCAGTTCAGAAATTCAGTCCACAAAATCCCACGTTGCTGGCATGTTTATGGCATGTTTTGCTTATCTGACTTGATTTGAAAAGGGAAAAACCACAGTAAATGTGCACAGAAAAATCCACTTTTTTTGCCAATAAAATAAATCAAGTTAACTTCTGGGTCATTACACTCATCAAATAGGGTAAGTCTGTCTTTTAGTTTGATGTAACTAACAGCGGTTGATAGAATATATTGCATTGTTGCGTGTTTAAGTAATTAATAGTGCATTATTCTGTGTGTGTGTGTGTGTGACATACGCCCCCTCATATAATGGTGGTTGCAGTTGGTCTCTGTGCTCTTTATAAGCTCTGCCACCTCGAAGTTTACAAATTAATCACTGCTGGAAACCAGCGTTAAGGAGCAGTACCGCCACCTACTATGATGGAGTGTAAATCAGATAGTTACTGCCGCTAAATTATTTACGATATTATCATATGTGTATTATTAACAGGATATCGATATTGTGTTTTCGAAATATCAGGGTTACTTATAATGTGCACTATACACACACTGACTAATACGATTGCCTTTTATTTCTTCTTGGCCAAAAAAATTAAATCCCATGAACAAGCATGGAAGCCATTACTCTTCCCAGCTTCAACTCTGTGTTTCCAAAGCACAGGCCAAATAGTTGTGACTGCTGCCATATTTGCGGATGCTCGTATTTTCATTTCCTAGCAGGACCCGTCATGCTCAACTTGAAACATTGTGACTTTGCGCCAAACTGACTCGCTTACCTCCGGATGCTCGTCCTGCATCACTTTGTCTGCCGTTTAGCACCTCGCTCAAGCCCCACAGCAATTCCCCCACAACCATAGGAGGGAGCATGGAATTACAGTTCAGGCTAAATTGAATTAATTAATCACTAGGAGAAAGGCAGCATGGGGCAGTTTCTCCCCTGGGGCTGGAGCCGGATGACTGGGCACACCATACCTAGGCGAAGGGGGGCTCTAAGAATTAGAAGTTTTAATATTAAACTGGAGTATTGATTCATGAATCAGAGATAATGGGATAGAACCACGGCCTCAGGGGTGAACTGCTTGGGGGGGGGGTATTAGCCCTGGTTCACCTTCACCTCCGAGACACTCGCTTTATCCACCTGAACTGCTCTGGCAAAAAGCTGCCCTTTCAGAAACACAGTCTGCCTCAGCAGCGGGACTGTGCAAAAAGCAAAAGGTCCCTCCTGATCTGGGAGAGCAGTCCCACCAAATTCAACGCATACCAATGAACACATAGAGTGTCTGGGGTATAGGGCTTACGCCCAGTGGCGTTTGTTCATCTCCATCATGAATTTAGGAGAACACAGCTGATCCATGGACTAGTCGAGGAGAACAGCTTTATCTAGCATACAGAGGAATTACTGATATGTCCCATTTCCTGTCGCTGGTTATCCGTCCTCCAGTGAGCAAAAGGCCTGCTGATCTGCAGGTTTCTCTTGCGAGCAGAACAACATTGTTTAGTGTTTGAAGGTTCACAGCACCACGTTCTGCATACCCCCTGACTCCATCTGACCCATCAGGTGATGCATTTGGCAGCACAGATTAAGGCTGAATGGTGGCAGCATTGAGTACCAGAATTAGAATCCAGTCAGCTGTCCAGCTGAACTCCGAATAATACAGGCAGGAAGATGGGGTGTGACAAGGACCTTCTCAGAAGTTCTCCCTCTGTATGGACATCCTTTAGTTGGCAGGATGATTCATCTTCAAAACTACATACATTACTTGACCTCATTTCCCTACCTTTTCATTCATTTGAAACAATCACTGCCTACAAAACACCTAATTTTGAAAATGCATTCCTATTGCAAACACAATTTATTATAAATGCATTTATTCTATCCCTTGCTTTCGGCTAAGTACTTCAAGTATGTGCTGGTCACAAGGGTTGGGGAAAGACTGAGTTTCACTGAGGTGTGAAGGAACCCTTCCAGTTTATCCAGATTGGTCCAGGGTTACGCCATCCCACCCTTCACACGCACTAGGTGCGGATGTGAATGTGGCCACAAGGGGACTCAGAGGGTCCATTTGTAATGGTTTGACCCATGCAGTGCTTTTCTCTGTGTGCAGCTCTCCCACCTTTATTATGCAGTCATTCCAGATCAGTCTAACAAACAAAAATGCCATCATACATCACCTCTCCAAATTTGTCACTGTGTGTTTGCAAACCACCCAAACATGCAAGTATAACCTTATCCTAACCCAGTCCCCAGCACAATCGACGAGTTATCATCTTCTCATGCAACGTACTGTGTCAATGGACCTATTTGAGAAACACAGTCTAACTACGTATCATGCGGTGGCCAGTTTTGGCCACATCACCCTTACATTTCAGCCAAGTAACACTAACTCTTCACTGTCAGGCAAAATAATGTCTAATACTGAGCTACTTGAAAAATGTTCAGTCTGCAGGCATGTATCAATTACTACAACTCACTGCGCCAGTGCCAAGATGTTTAAAGAAATGCACACTAATATGTTAATATATTTAACCTGGGGAGGGGGGGATTACCTCCGGGAAAATTTTGTTTCTATTCGCCAACCATATTGCCAGGGCTCATGGAGAACCCTAATAAGCCAGTAGCTGCTGCATGGAAACATCAACACACATCTGATGGTGCCCCTATGCTCTCTGAAAATGGCCTTGGTGCTCTAGCTGAATACTTTGGCACAGAGGCTGGTCTGCAAGGTCTGCCTGAGAACAGATACAGCGGCGGGCCATACCAATTAAGGCGGCACACCACGTTCGTGCCCAAATCCCTCGGCCTCCCACTGAGGGGAGCTCCAGAGAGCATTACACCTCCACCCTGATTATGCACCAGCTTGCAGCTGGCCACCAGAGAAAAGAAGGCATTTGCTCTTAACGACCAGAAGGCTTCTTCCCACAGATGCGTGGCTTGGCTATTGAGTAGAGGGCTGCCTCCATCTTAGAGCGGATGAGGGAATTAAACATACTCCACAGACTTACCCACAAATATTCCAATTTAAAATTAAGGAGAGCCTAGCCAATTTTCAAAACAGTCGGTATATGAGTCCAGTGCATCTATAGGTCTTATATTTCATGCTCTGACTCTCTTAGAGTAAAGCTAAGTGCCTTTTCTGAGGTGACCCATTTTAAGATCGCTGACATTTAGTTAGCGCTCAGAATCTTCAACAAGGTGTCCCTCAGTGGGTTCCCTGGCTTAGCCCACAAATGTTAAAGCATGGACGTCCACTGGCAAAATGGCAGCCTGGAGCCCAGGGAACGGGCTGGGCCCCTGGGCTCAAAGAGCTGCACAATCAGTTAGGACCAGAACCTCTCCTACACCAGG
The DNA here is from genome assembly GCA_026776725.1 of Gnathonemus echidnorhynchus. Lineage (NCBI taxonomy): Eukaryota > Metazoa > Chordata > Actinopteri > Osteoglossiformes > Mormyridae > Gnathonemus > Gnathonemus echidnorhynchus. The sequence goes on along the minus strand of JAODJU010000025.1, from coordinate 13,724,570 downwards.
TTTAAAGGTCTTCAGGTGCACCATGTCTGGAGTAATTCTATAATCATAGAGTAATGTCAATCACAGAGTAATTTGAGTCTCTTCCATGGGTTAACAGACGAAAGCATCCTTTAGCAGAAAAGTAGCAGGGTGTGGAGTACAAAACGGGACCCAAGGGCTCCCTGTTGAGACATTATTTTAAAAAAGCAAGCTCAGAGTTTCTAAGAAAAACTTGTTAGATGGGGTCAAATGGAGTCAAAACCCTTTCAAAAGAATAGGATGTTGCCACCAGGAAATAAACCCTTCAGTCTAAATAAAAACCACAAAAGCATGGCTCCCACAGAACAGAGCGGACTGAGGACAGCCACTCTGCAGATTATATACTACAGTGTGATTGCAGAACCCAAACACTAACTTTACAGCTGAACAGGAGATTGGCACACGTGAAAGAAAGGATGTGACACCTTCCCAAAATCAAGGCCAGAGGGGCATGCAGTGCTGGTCCTCTGCAAACTTCTGTTAGTCTCAAAGGTGATTGATTCTTTTTTCCAATAAGGTAAAATGACAATAGTTAAATTCCGTTGGAATGCATCTTTAATAAAGAACATATCTGGGTTGGGGAACCAGAGACTATCAACACACCAGCGATCAGTACTGAGACTGGAGCAAGGCCCTACTGAGACAAAACATGTGACGAAAACATTCAAGAGTTTTCTTCTCAGCTCCAAGCAAGTGGAGGGCAGGCTACTGTGCAAATGAGCTTCAACAGATAATTGTGCATAAGGCTACTGCCACAGATCACTGACTATTTGAGTTTTCCTACAGTCTCTACTAGACACACATGCCTATGTATGCACTACACACTCACTCCCCCTTGAATGTGTAAAGATTGATTTACACATTCCAGTACTAGCTATATTAACTCAAAAACATATAAGCAAGTTCTTACACTTTTAGTTTAAACACTGACTAAAAGAAGACATGTACTTTGTTGAGACATCCCTACAAGGTCAGTTTTTCAGAGAGTATTGCTCACAGGAAAACACTGCACATCCCACCAAGCTGTGCCCCTTCGGGAAAACCCATCAGGTCCCGGAGAGCAGCCCCGGAGAAAGAATCGCAGGCTGAAAGGCTTAGCGCTAAGCAGCCTGGGGAGTATTTTTGGTTCACAGCCCTACTTTAACATGCCTTTAATTTTCCCCACGCTCTACAGTATCCGCCAGGGTCGACTAATTGAGCAATTTATATTCGGCTTTATTAGAGGCACCGTGATTTGTCGGAGAGTGTGAGCGGTGCAGACAAGACATGGAACACATGGCCTACTCACAATGTGCAGCATGAGGTAGTCTCCAAGGCCGGGGGCACTGTCCACGCGCACCAGGATGCCGTCCTTCAGTGAGGTGCTGAAGCCCACGGTCAAGCGGTCCGTGCGGGTGCTGGGGCGGTCGTTGGCAGGCCAGGTGAACGCGATGAGCCCTCCGCCTTTGCCGAAGATGAACGTGGTGCCGGCTGGAGGAACACCAGACAGAGCCCAGGTCAGAAACCCTATCGGTGGTGCTTCATTAAAGCAGCACGACTGGAAGCCGTCTGCAGACATGTCACCTCGCTCCTCTTTAAAGAACCCCCAGTCCTATATTGGTGGCTGCGTCTGAGTCATTTTGCCCGTCTGCTTGCATCTCATAATCGACACAGACAATACAACAGGCAGAATATGCTGAGCCCTCTGCTATTTATACCTATAAACAAAAACAAGACAGTGTTTGTGTGCAGAATAGTTCCCGCTAACCCCAAGCACGTATTACAGCACTAGGCAGTGTTGTACAAAAAGTTACAAGAACTTACACAATGTAAGTATTTGGGGTTTTGGGGAAAACCGCGTGTTGGACCAGTCCTTAGCTCTCAGCTAAAATAACAGCCAAATGAGGGAGTATGCACGACAATTCAGTGAGCAAATACCCCATTTAAACTGACCAACACAACCTGACATGTCTTTGTAATTTAAGGTTAAAAAGGGATTTACAATAATCTATAAACAAGATGGTAAGAGAAACATAACAGCAGATTTCTGTCACCATTTCAAATGAAGAGGATAAAAAAGCTCATGACACTGAGAAGGTAAAGCAGCAACCACACAAACAGCATCATGTGTCAAGCAGGGCTTCTGGACAAGGCAGCAATCTGGGGAATGCAGGCCCTATGTGAGAATCTCTGAGCCAGTCATCTGAATAGGGGATAGGGGAGAAAACAGCAGTCTGAGTCTGACCAATCAGATAGTACACTGCTCTGACTTCAGCCAAGAACAGTGTGAAGGGTTTACAACACAACAATCAAACATACCAACTTTCAACAACTAAATATTTTCACCTGCATCCTTCTTTTTCCTTCACAACAAATAGTTTGGATTTAATTCTTGATAAATTGCAGTGTAATTGCTGAATTCATTAATGCAGGAGCAGATTGCTGCAGAAATACCAAAGGGTGCAGACAGATGAAACACACTGTTGTGTCCTTCAGGCTACAACGGAGCAGCAGAGGGTCTGACAGACCCACCAGCTGTGTCAACACCATCTTGTACATTTGTAGAGTGCATGCAGAGGCCTTATTGCCTGCTGTCTCCTCACATCCCAGTGCCACGGCCAGTGGGGCTTCTGCCCAACTGGCTGCTGCCCATGGCCCCGCAGGATTGGCACACATACAGTGATGGTTACACTGGCACGCTGTCTGATGTCATGTTTACAGCCCCTGGTTTATTAATGATGACATTAATTCTGAGCTGCTCCCTCACTGCGCACCAATGCCAGTGGTGACCCAGGGTGCCAGTGACAAACTCAGCATGTGGATGAATCAGGGGCCCTCACTCATGACCAGCTCATGATCAAACCTGTATAACAGCATGAATAATGGAGCAGTGCTGAGGGGAAACCGAATCACACAAGCCGACACACAGAATAAAGACATCACTGGCAGGCAGGCAGTGATAGCAGCACCGTCGTCGTGCCCACACCCCTTCTGTAGATATTCACCAGGAGGGGACGTCAGACATCAGACAGACACTGCATTTGAATGCAGGAAAAAAGTATATTTGGGTCACTTTGATCAAGCGCTTGCCAGAGCTCCTGCTATCAGTTTCCCATCCTTCCATTTATATCTCAAACAGCCAACTTTAAAGAGCTTGGGAGTCTTTCGGGGGGGGGGGGCGGGGGGGCCGCGCGGTTCTATTCTCTAAGGGGAAAGTCGCCAGAGAGAAATCTATCAGCTGAGCGATAACAGAACAGCTCCACTAGTGAGAGAATGATTAAAGTAGGGCTTCAGCATGGGCCTTCGGGGAGGGGGTCGGAGGAGCTGATCAACAGGGACACAGACAGACCCTAGAAGCCAGACTCTTTGGAATCCCGAAGTATTTACCATGACTGAAGACTGCTGTATAGAATCTGGGTCACTTACAAGCCAGAATAAATCAATAAACACTTTTTCACAAATAACATATCTAACGCATCTCACACCTTGACCCACATTGTGCCTGCTTATATCCTCACTCTACACAGCTTCAAGGAACGTGCCATAGTGCCCCAGCAAGACCGCAAAGCCCCCTGGCATCACCCTGTGCCCCCCTCCCTCCCACCCCCATCAGGTAGAGTGAAGCATAAGCATTTCCGCAGTTACATGTTGCATACCTAGGTTTTGATTATTAAACATTACGGAAGTGTAATCCTCATGATCCCCTAGGACATCAGCATGACAGCTCCCTATGTCACATGGCTGGTGCACCCAGCCAGCTGTCAACTGTCAACACAAAGTCTAAACACCACAAAGAAGAGGAGTGGTCAGGCCGTGCCCAGGTCAGATTGGTCCTTACGGCATGTTTGCCTGAATGAACAGGTGGGACACATCCCAAAATGCTGATGCAGGGCCCCGGTGAGGTCATGGCACCCTGAACCGTTTCATTGGCTCTGTCTCAATGAGTACCACTTTAACTGCCTAAAAGCACATTATCTAGAAGAGGACAAGAATCACATCTGAGGAATTAGTATCACCGTGAAATTCACAACCTAATGCCAGATGAGGAAAAAGATGGAATTTAAGCATTAGCTGTGACAACTCAAAGTATGTCATGTTGAGAACATATAAAGTAGAAAGACAACTTCAGGACAGTAGTTCTCTGTGAAGTCTTCTGGTGCAAAGACAGAGCCCGATGTATGCTTTGTGTAATGTGCTGCTCTATACTACCCCTGTTAATGTTTATTGTCCCTATACGATATGTCATCTATCCTGATTATTCTGGTTTCCTGGCCTTTTGGAGACATGGTACCACCCTTGGCCCTTTTGTTGCCATGACAACCCCCCCTGCCAAAAGCTGCTTGCAAAACTATAATTTGTTGTTAAGGGAGATACCATGAACTTTATGGCCATTGTCAAGTCAGCACAAAGAGCTCTTCATTTCATTGTGTGCCTGTATGAATTGGTGAAGTGATTCTTATACTCATCTGTCAGATTGAGATTTTTGACAGCACGGGGCTGTGGCACACAAAAACCCTACAGTCCACTGGCCGAATTCTGCCACATACAAGCAGAGTCAGCACCAAGACATCAAATAGACAGAGAGGGAAAAAAGAATCATGAAATACTACACCCCTGTAATTCCAACACTTCTCAAAAGGATACAATGTAGGTGAGCTAACTACACCTTGGAAGGAAGCCAATAATAACATCATGTTGAAAAGTGCTCCTTCTGGGCTGCTCCAGTAAACATGCCCGTTACACACAAATCCCTGATCCCCTCTTTAGAATAGTCTTTAAAACCAACATGACATGGAATATTGATCTAAGGAGCTACATCCACTCACATCTCACACCTGCCTAACAGGGATCACATCTAATGTGCAAAGAGGAGCTAGCAGAGGCGATGAAGTTTCCAGAAATGGCCCCAAAAGGGAGATGCTGGTTTTTATAGCTATAAGCCCGACAGGGAGCATGACATTTTCCATAATAAGCATCATATTTCCATTGCTTTTTGCTTGTACCTGTCATTTCGCTCCTTCGCAATGTGGCCTGCCAGGAGATTAGCGTGAGTGACAGCAGGAAGCCCATTTCTCTATTCTGACACATTTGACCCAAGTAACGGCGTGTGCCTTCCTGTGTCCCTTGTGGCACACACTCAAGTTACATCACAAGTCCAAGAATTTGTCAGGCGGGCTCACAACTCGGACTGTGTGCCTGCTGGGCTCCTGTCAGCTGCAAATCAAGTGACACGAGCAGCGGAGGAACCAGACCCTGCAGCGTGACTGCTACTGTGATGCAAAAAAGTTACATTATGGACTGAAGTGAGTAACTCTACGGTACAGACCATCAGCTGCTTTTATGCTCAGTGTTTTCTGTTATTAGAACATATCACTGTTTGGGCCACACAAACTACTAGGGATCAGGTATCAGCACCTGCAACGCTGATGGACCAGAGCAATCAGGAACACCATGGAGGCAGTGTACAAAGGTCCACGATGGCCCTGATTGGAGAGCAGATATAAGGAGGTCACACTACCTCTTGGACAAAAGGGGAAGGGAGATGGGGTCATGGCAAGCTTATTGTGACACCCTTCAACTCAAGATGAAGCCCAATCAACATCAACTGGAAGAGGGTGTTCAATGTTGGAAGATTACATTGCTTTTATGGCATGACAGATTGAGCAACAGAAGATCTATCAGGTAGTGACTTGCATGCAGAGAGTCACTAGCAGAAGATCCAGAGTGAGGAAAAAAACATGCCAATTACCATCCTCTTCTGAGAACAACTCCCAAAATCCTCAGTAAAATACTGGGTGTAACAGGAGTATTACATCAGCTTCCTTTTTCGAGAACCATTCGAAATCCTTCCGGAAATCTGTCACTGGCTATTTCTGGTTTCTCAGAGGAGAACAGTTGAGCGGGTTGTATTAAATAAGCAGCAGACTGCATTTGACGGTTAAAGGTACTAACTTGTAACTCGATGGTTTCTAGTATAAGTGCCAAGAAGAGCTGTGCTGTTGTGCCTCTTTTAGAAAAACATCATCAAGAGAATGTCAAGACAGGCCCCTAAAGAACAAAAACCTGCCAGCCATGTGGGTATGTGCACCTGTGTGCTGCTCTGTTCATCTGTGAAAGTGCTGTCTTCCATCCAGCCAGACCTCCTTTGAAATCAGACTGATGTGAAGCGGTGACTAGTTTGTGTAAGACAAACCCAAACGCAGGGAGGACATTGCAGGCACTTTCACTGTTACCTTTTCCGGTGATTGGTCTGTTTTTTGTTTTTTAAACCTCATATTGTGTCTAACAGCTGCCCATGAATATGCAATGTCTGAGGTTCAAAAAAATCAATGAGGGTGCTTTCCTGGTGCATTCAGGTGTAAAGCTGTGAACCTGAAAGTAAGGTGTGTGGTGGGGGGCAGAAAACTCACATTATCACTCCATCCACATTTCACCAGAAAACTGATTTAAACACAGTGTTAAATAACCAAATATAAAAATCTGATGACTTTCTTCCTGTGTGATTCCACTGGGGCTTGTTGCTGCATAGTAGGCGGTAAGATGTGCCTCTTCCTTATTCTGCCCTCGACTCATATTCCTGGGCATGGGGGCTGTTGGCTGTTCAATAGATAGTGGCCACTTCACTGTTACATCCTCCCTCCTGGGACTATTCTGCCTCTATAGGCAAGTGCTGGTGAGCCATACCTCTGTCTCAGATACAGTCTTGGCAGTAGGACGTTGCAGCCAAGATATCTGCAGTGAATTTCAGTGATTATCGTTAAATTACAGGTGTAGCCTTATAATAGAACAGACTGACACTAGACAGCATTGTGCATCATGAAGACAAGTTTGAGTCTTTTCTCCAAGAGGCCTGGGGTTCGTCAGGAGAGCCTGAATAGGGACCAGCAGTTCTTACATACTGTACTACAATGAGCACCGTCCTCAGAAATGCTCAACTCAGCAAGCACAGAACAGTTAATGATGTCCCTACAAATCATGTTGAGCACAACAGAGACGAGGAGGATTTAGAGACGGAGGGAGACTAAGGCTTAACGAGCAGGGCGTCCATGTTCATTATGTGCTGGGCAGAATGAGGTAAAGCATCTCATCAGGCTCTTCACCCAGCACCAGCATGCGGCCATATTCTGCATCACCCCAATCTGGTTAGCCTGCATTCATGCTTCTGGCTCCACATTCCATGGTCCCTGTGCCCTTAACATCATCGCGATGTACAAACTGAGTAGCCAATGCTTGGTGCAAATCAGGCTTATGAGAACAGGTCTCTGTATGGAAATTTTATTAGGACAAGCAACTAGTGAATGTGGTAAATCGGTGTGGTCCAAACAGACACTGACGTTGATCTCTCCCAGGGTGTCCCTATGGATGTGAGATTACCGTAACACCAATATCAAAGGCCTACAGCAGACATTTACCCACTCGTCAGAGCCAACAGGATTGCCTGCCCTGTCATGACACTTTAAAGACAGTAAGGAATCAGAAACAAGGGGATTTCAAAGCTAAACAGGTACCTACCGCTACACACCGGGATCTATCAAACATCAGATTCCTCAGACTCCCACACGGATTTCTTTTCAAGAATTCATTGTAACAAGAAGACGGCTGCTGGCTCTGATTGCTGAAGTGCTATTCAGAAACTCCCATTTTTCCCCGGCAGACCTGGGAGGGGGGAGACACACCACCCAATGTTTCCAAACTGAATACACTCCATCAAAACACCAATTACTTCATATGAAGTACTATACTCCTTTTAGATCAAATACCTCACACTACGGAAAACTAATTTCCTGCATGAACATACAGTGCCTTTAAAAATCAAGTACAGTATTCCTATAATAAAATTCCAAAGATGAGAACATTTCAGATACAGAGCTAAATTCTGGCATGCCTATTTCTCTTTCCTCAGTCGGCTTAATCTCTCCAGCTGAAGAACATATGTAAAGAGGAGGAATGTCATTTAAACAGTACAGAAAAGGACATTATCCAATATGCAGACTGGAAACCACACTGTAATTCATTCATGGCTTTCTTATTTGTCAATATTTGCCAGTCTTGAAGCATTGCACAGTAGCATGTAAAACAGTCATGGTCTGTCTGTCTCAGTAAATCGAACTGGGACTTTTCATTCGTGGCAAACCCCCTCCATTTGCCTGCGGTCTCTCTGCATGCGAGTCACTACCTTCTGCTGTGTACCACACCCAAAGGACATGGAGCAGCGAGAAAACCGCACACGTATGATCCCGACATCTCGCCTGCCGGGCGCCTGTTCTGCCAAAAGGTCACCATCAAATATCTAGGCAGGTCACTGTGCTGCGGGCACCGCTCACATGTATTAAACATGGTCCTTGGATCACATTAGCTAATCCCTGACAATCGTGATATAGTAGCTGTGTTAGAATAACCCAACTGGACAGCATATGAACTGCAGTAACTGAAACAACGCGGGAGCAGACTAACTGCTGCCTGCAAAAGGCACAGAGTCTAGAGCCCCTAAGTCTCAGAGAAGCACGTACCAAAGAGCAGAGCTCAATTTAATATCAAGTCACCGAACAGACTTTCAACATCAAGACAGATAGGCACACGTTTGGTCCTGAACGGAGAGCTGGCACCTCGTAATCATGATGTGTGGTTTACGATACCCAGAGACGGCACGCATTACACAGTCTGTCAGCTGTACCTGTGGGGAGGAGTGACCAGACGCTTCAAGTGCAGGATCGAGGTTGGGAAGAGCGGGGGCTGTCACTCCATGCATTTGACAGTCGCCCATTTCCTTATTGCGTGCTCAGTATTTCAGTTTCTACATGGGGAATAAACAAGGCTGATAACTTCTCAGATAAAACTGCAGGTCCCCCTGGACCTCAATTCACTGAGGGCTTCAGTGATGAAAAACCCACAAAACCAGCATAGTTATTAATGTGCAACCACATTATCAGGTCCTTCATCACCAACACTCCCAAACACAGCAGACTAGAGTCCCCTCGGGGGATTTGAGCTTCATGAGATACTCACAGCCAGCCCATTCACAGCATCACCAGCACAACATAGGGTCTCCGCTCCCATCTCATACTCATAATGCCAATGTCAGCATTGGCTCTTTTTTGCAAGGACAACATGACCGGGTTAACAAGCCGGATGACTGTGCTCCTCTTTCTGCCTGTGGGGTCAGATCTGGGCCGGTTCCTGCACTTGCCCCAGCACCACGCTCCAAATGGCACCTGAGACGCTGCACTCCTCATGCTGACATTCGGAGGCAGCTTGTCAGTTTACCCTTGTACACTACAGATTGCACTGCAATCTCGGCCATCAAACAAGCCTCTGAATGAAAAGGCAACGAGATGGGAGCTGCACCCCCCTTCGGGGAGCGTGGGGGGATGCTGTTGCGTGAAAGTGAACACGGAGCAGAGTGCTCAGCTTGCCTTCTGCTTGCTGATACAGGTCAGCTCATCTCTCTTCCTATTAGAGTGCCCTGTATCCTGCCCTACAACAAGCTCCTCATCCAGGTGCCTCTCCTGCAGGAAGGCTACTGTGACGGAGGTCTGGCTGCAATGAGTCACCGTGACTGTGACTGCATACAGTTTGCAGTTTGCTGATCGGACAGCACCAAGCCAGCCACTGCAGGTGAAGCGTCTGTACTATCGAACATTTAATGACGATGGAATGTAGCTCCACACAGTTCCCAGTGAGCATTTCAGCTGGCGTCCCAACCAGGACGTCACTCAGCATCATACAGCCTTTCTCTGCCCGCCCACCCCTCCCTCCCTATTGCCCACACATCGTTGTTCAGCAAAGTGCCCAGTCACTTCATCGCCTTGCTGGCAGACCTTAAAGTGACTTACTAGTGTCAACCCCAAGCACTACACCAGATACTGTGAAGGTACTCAGGCCGAGCAGAGAAGAGATCAAAAAGCACACGCGGGTCACTTATTCAGCGGCCAGATCCACTCCGTGCAGGAGAGAAAATCTTCACCAGAGATGAGGTTCAAGAATTTTCCCGCAGATTGAGACCAAAACCTCTGCTGGACCTGCTGGATACGAAAGGATAACCTGAGCGATGAAGAGCATTACCCGGGTGTCTCTGGGCTACTGGGCAGTCCATACCAGACACTGTACTCTCTAGCCTAACACAACAGAAGTTGTAATCATACATGGGATGCTACAAACAGTACCCTGAGCAAAACATACTGCCCTGCACACAGCACCTTGTACACAGTAAAAAACACCCTACACACCAGGTACTGGTGAAAATTCACTCTGTTCACTATAGACAGGGAGGATACAAGTCTAGCAAATACATGGCCAGATTAATAATACAAAGCAAAGCATGGAGCCCTTACATATACAGTAAAGCCGCATGACTTTAATGACCTACAAGACTAGAGTCTATCAAGTCCTCCTCAAGAACACGATCACTCACATCTGTCAGTCACAGAGTCCTCGCCAAGCACACAGTCACCCCTGGCTGTGAGTCAGATAGTCCTCCTCAACCACACTATCTCACATCCAAGTGTGTCAGAGAGTTTTCCCCCGAGCACATGGTCACACATGGATGTGAGTCAGAGAGTCCTCCTTCCCCGAGCACATGGTCACACATGGATGTGAGTCAGAGTCCTCCCCAAGAAAATGGTCACTCAAGGCTGTGAGTCAAAGACTCTCCTCCAAGAACACATTCATACATGGCTGTGAATCAGAGAGTTCTCTCCAAGCACATGATCACCTATGGCTGTGAGCCAAACCACTGCTCTCTAATAACATTACCAGCACGGTGCCTACAGACAGCCAAATCATTAACAAATGAGCTGGAGCTGCTACCTGTCCTGACGTCGTTAGTGTGTTTTACATACAGGCAATCCCAAATGCTGCTCCACCCATCCCACCTGTCTAAAAGCAGCTCAGAAAATATTCAGGAAGTCGTGCTGGAAAGACCACACTCCACTGCTGACACGTTGCAGCAGCCCTGCTCCCATTACAAGCAGTGGAGCCATGTTCCACAAAATGACACATACCTGGAAAGTGTCACTGTGACACCAGATGCAGTGCCTTGCATCTTTTAAAAGCCAGTCCACTGATAGGAGTTTAAATAAACTAGAAAAGCTGTGGAACTGGGAAGCAACTGCTTTCGCACCCAAGAAGAATGCTTCACGGAGTTAGAAGGTCCTCTCACACAAAAAAAGCTTTACTTTAATATCTCCCTCAGCAGAGATGTGGAGCACCCAGACCAGCTCTCCTTGGTAAACTAATTCCCTCTTGATCCCCTGCGCACTGGAACACTGCAACAAGACCCTCTAAAGACCGGAGCGGAGCTGCTGGTGCTGTGAGCAGTCCTGCGCGCTGGGCTGCCGGAGAGGGGCTCACCGTGGCTGCCCCGCAGCGATGCGGGAAAGCGGTAGATGGACACCGGTGCGGATGGGGCGTGGTGGCCCCGGAGGTGCTTCTCCAGATGGGGCAGCTCCCTGCGGCCATTGGCGGAAGATATCCAAAAGGAGCCCACCATCCAGCCCAAGGTCAGAGACCATAGCCAGGGGGTCCAGTGGAAGCGGCACGGGGGGCGCATGGTCAATGCCCAGAGGAGAGGTGGGCTCACGGCACGGGGTGCATGGAGGTGAGCATGCTCATGACGGCGGGACTCGTGATCCCTGCCGGCGACCACTCGGGGCCCAAAACGTCAAACTGACGGTCCTTCGGGTGAAAAGCAGAGATGCCGGACTTCCCACGCTGTCCCTCTACTGGTGCGGTGAGCTGGCTTCCTACTCCTAGGAGGACTCTAATCAGCCCCCATGAGTCTCAGCAAGTCAGATCCTTAGAGGAAGCCTGCTGGATCCTGGGGAGACCCCCTAAAGCAGACAGCCCTCCTCGCTGGGTTGTCTGATGCACTCGTGTGGGTAGCAGCCAGCATCGGCTCACGCTGAGCCTCCTTTCCCTCCTTCTCTGTCCTAAAGACAGGGGTCTAGTTAACTCTGTGATCACTGCACTCCCCAAGCCTAGAAAGAAGCACTGGCAGTCAAGGTGAGCGAGGGAGGTAAGCAGATGACAGAAACACCCAGCTCAGGTCAAAGTAAGCAGAGAACGGGATAGTGTGGAGGGGGAAAGACGAAAAAAAGATATGAAATGGGCTGGCCTATGCAAATGCTCGGAGGGAAGAGCAAATCAGGGAGGCAGAAAGACTGCAGTGGAGCAGCCTTCTGTTAAACTGGCTGTAGGGGGCGGGGGGAGTGAGTGAGAGAGAGAGCGAGAGAGAGAGAGAGAGAGGCACAACTAAAAAGCTAAGTCTCATTCGTGGAGCTCATTCAGGCATTCACAGGAATCAAATTTTTATACTGCCACTATTCCAGCAACAGCAAAGTAGGACTGAGGGGAATATTTTAATGGAAAACAGCATGATCTCTCCCACTGTCTGGCTCTGAGCTTCTCCTAGGTCCTATTAGAGCAAACATACTGTGTGAAGAGGCCAGATAGAAAGGTATGGCGATTTCACAGATAACGGAATAAACCGACAGGCTGCGTCGGTCCTGTAGATTCTGTTCCATGTGGCCGAACCAGACAAAAGTTGGGAATAAGTAATGTGACTAAGTAAAAGGTAGAAGCTCGTAAAATATAGAAGTATAAATTAGCAATCTGCCTTCATTTTTCAGTTCGGTCTTCAGACACATAATGAAGATGCTCTCCCCTAGATAGAGCACCAGCAGACCCACCGTACGTGAGAGAGACCGGTCAGCTCCCTCACTCTACCTGTGCTGACTAATCAAAGAGTCCATGACTCAGAGCTTGTGCTTTCATTCAAACTCACTTTCTTGCTCTTGCATCTCATCTGTTGGAATAGCTGCATAAACAGATGATGAATCTGTCACTTCCTCCATAGTCAATTGTTAGCCTAAAGATCAAATTTCTGCATCAAAAAAATGAAACGGATGTTTTTAGAACAAATTATGCTCGTTTCTTATAATTACTAGTTTTATTGTACACTGAGTAGTCTAATAACTTTGGCTTAAATAAATATGGTTTATGGCTTATTATATGAACATTAATATGGTTTATTGATAAATGTCAGGACAGTGCACAATTTTATCCCAGATAAAAAGGGTCAGGGTATTGTGAAACAGTCCTTCCTTGCACAGGCTATGAGACTGCAGTGCCAGCTTCGGCACCCCCTTGCGGTGGAAAAGTAGACAAGCAGCAGAACTCTGAACTGGAAAGTGTTGATAACAGGCCTATGTCCACACAAAGTGGGGAAACCCAGGGACCACACCCTGATTGCATGGTGCTTACAATGGATGAGAGATGCTTGGAAATTCATTTGTCTACTGCGCACAAGACTGTGCTGTAGGATGTGGAGGGCCTCGCAGAACTGCTTCCTTTCTCTACCACTCAAACATCAAAGATAACTTAGCAGTGATACCTGGGAGCTCAAATCAAACAGCATCTACGACAGAGTTGGTTGAGGTTGAGTAGCTGACCTATACAGGTGGGAAAAAGGCCAGATATCTACTAATTATACTACTTAACATATTTTTTTTTAATTATTGATTAATTTTGTTTTAAAAAAAGGTTAATCTGAATGTAATGAGTAAACTAAAAGCCTTAAAATATTTACTGTATGTGCTGCGTTGAACCTTACAGCAGACCAATCTGTGGAAGTGAGACTGACACCTGCTGGCTAAAGATGGGACAAACTCTGGTCGAGGTTATAGTCTCAGAAAGTCCTGGATTTGCACAGCTTCTCATAGAAGTCCATATTACATCTTAGTTCATGCTATCCATGCTAATAAGGTTTAATTCAATATGGCTGCATGTTTACAACTATAGTATCGTTCCAAACATACAGGGTATGGCTTCCCAGCTGTATTCTATATACTTTACATCTATACAGCTCTGTTGCTTGGTCGAGACACTGTGTGCAGAGAATAACAGAACGGTTTTTGGAAGTGGGTACAAGTGCATTTTGTATTCGAGTGGGACTCAGTTCAAACGCCATGGTCTGTCTGATCTCGTATCCTGAGCAGATCCACGTTTATTTAGTCCATGGATTTTCATGGGTGTTTTGAAGGATCTTGTTTCGGACTTATTTAGGGAACAAAAAAGGCAGGTGTGCTACGAAGATAAATGATAGGAGGGGAGTGACGAATCTCGGAATGAGCAGCAGGGGCCAATTTGCCGCAGTGTGTGATCACATGACTCTTGAAGGGTAGCAGGCGCCGAGGGGGATAACGCCGCTACAGTTTCGATCTTTTACATGTCTGTCGTGTCCAGCTTCTTGTGTCCCTTTCTGACCCTGCACTGTTGGTCCATCTCACACTGTACTGCTTTCCCGTCTCTCCGCACCCTGTTTGCCACCCACTCTTGGTTCCACTGCCATCCGTCTTACCTTGTCTGCTGAGTCTCCTGTCCTCTCATCTCTGCTTTGCGCATGTTGGCTCCCTCCCCTCATTTCCTGTCAATCTTCTCCTAACCTCCTTCGCCTACCATCTCTTCATGTCCCAAGTTAGTCTCTCTCTCTCACCCAGTTCCACCACGATGAAAGAGAAGTCGACATGCGGCACCTATGGTAAATGGGCTGTGCTTAAATAATGAGTGTAGGAATATATTTGTGTCACATTTGACAGTGACGCTGACACTAAGTAAAGCTGTTTCAGTATAAATAACTGGTGCCGGTTTGTAATGATGTCGATACTGAATCGGTGTGAAGCAGCATGTGCATTTAAATATACTTCGCCTTTGCACAGAAACGGTGCTTAAGATGTGATATGTGCAGGATAATCATTAAATCCTACTGTGCATCTCAAACGTAATGTATGTGTTTGGTTGCACATTTGTTGTAAATAAGTCAACCGTGTGCATTAATCATTTTACCCTGAGAATTAATCATTCTGATGTGTCACACGAATGTCTTGGTTCTACGAGATGTAGACACCCCTCAACAACGCCTTTCACTGTAAAAAGGACATCAGTGCAAAAGGCCACGTGGAAGATCTACCCCAGTAATTTCCAGCTGCTTGAACTTACCATTAGTAGTGTGTGAAGCCCTGCTGAGCTGGTACAAGCTGAACAGACTGCTGACAGGTTTAACATGTCTGCCAGCCCAGGCAGAACACAGAACACACACCAACACTAAACAAGCCACATCCAGCAAATAACTGTCAAGAGTCACCATTGACTTACCAAGTAATTAGTGTGTTTGTATTGGATTAGACAAGTAAATAAGCAAAAGGTCTATCAAAGTGAGAGCGGAAAGCAAATGTGGCCTCAAAAGAGAAGCACCAAGCTGATTCAGCACCAGGCCGACCAAGATGAGGACACTACTTAGTGCTCGAGATGGAGAGCTGAGGCTCCTCTTTTCAGAAAAAAACATGACCATGATCCAGATTTTTTTGCCAAGCTCAAACTCTGATGGACCGCAGCTAGTTGGTCACATTTTTATAGCAAAGTTCTCGAAGGAGAACAACCTGGAGCCGAGACACTAACAGTACAATAAACTGCCATCTGAAATGAACCCAGACCAGATATCTTTAACTCATCTTTAACCCCGAATTGCAAAATAGTCTAAAAAATTGAATATGCCGTCAAATACATAGTTAAAATACACAATAACTAGGGTCACAGGCTAATTAAGCTAAATGGGTAGGAACCAATAGCCAGCTGGTGGCCACACTGTCTCACTGTGGGTGTTCTTACCACTTTCATCCTTTTCACAAGCCTAAATTCTCGTGGGACAAGTGGCACTATGGCCAGGTGCTACACTTCCTGACAGCCATCTGCCCACGCACACCCTATTTATTCTGAAAACTCCCCAAATTTAATCAGGTCTTAGACAATCTGGAGGTGGGCTTTAGCCTCCCTAGTTAGAGTCCCTGCACTGCAGGAATCCAGTAAGCATTTACGAAAGATGCCTGACTTCTGCTTCATTGATAATTAATGTACTCCAGGATTCTCATCAGTGTGAATCTAATTGAAGTTTGACACGCTAATTGCTCATAAATGCCTCAATGACAGGCAGAAAACGCACCGTTTATTCGTGAGGCCATAGGGTGCTTACAGCATGAGTGAGGGCTGCTACCCGCCTTACCTCTGAGTGTGGAGTCCTAACCCTAACCCCTCAGGGACATTCACGTGTGTGTGTGTGGTGGGGCCACTGCCAAAAATAAAATTTTAAAACTGTCAATCACCATTAACAGGATGTTAAGCATATGATAAATGAACTGGGAAGGTGGTGAAGTATTCGCATCCTGCTGTGTGAAAAGGCAAACTGACGGCTTTATCCATGCAGACTTTTTCTAGTGCAGGGTTACGGCGAGTCAGGAAGCAGAGGATGCCAGTCTATCACAGGGCGAGCAGAGACACACTCAAAGGGCAGCTTGGGGACACTAGCCCACCCAAATCAGATGCACGGGTCAGCCACACCCTCAGGGCGGCCAGTTTAATCAGGGACAGGGCATAGACTCAGTCTCATTAGACACCTGGAGGAATCTGCGAGAGCAGTAAAGAGCTCCTTCCCTGGCTCGCTTTGGGGAATCTAGCCACCAGGACAGCTGTGGACTGTTTCTCTGCTACAAAGGAAAGAGGATATGAGCAGCTTCTCATTTTTAAGGGTAGAGGGCAGTAATGACTATGCTGACCGCAGACCAACTATAAACCATTCACCTGAGAACCATTATCCTCACGCTGGGAGCCCGTAACCGCCAGCCTAGAAGAGTGAGGGCGTTTACTCTTGCAAATTGCAGCTTGTTGAATTAATAAATGAAACAGCTGGAGCAGGGAACAGTGAAAGTACGAAAAAAGTGCTAAAATAGCGGTAAAAAAGTGAATGTGGCAGACTGATTCCAGGACTTCAGTGTCATTTCAAAGCATCATTCTGCATCGAAACACAGCACTGCATCCAAATATGGTTTTCAGCACTGCAGTTGCTGCTGACTCTGATGAATGATCTGTTGAGGGAACATAAAGCCAGAAAAAATGCAATATAACCGCCAGCATTTACTGAAAGAGAATGAGTCAAACTCCATGGATATATTTGTTATGGAATGAAGACTGTAGGATTACAGTATATCGTGCGCTACAAAGAGAAGGAAAAAGAGAAAAATCCAGACCAGCAGCATGAGGGACGCAGGTCAGTCCTGCATGTCGGGGACAAGTCTGACACACACGTCAAGTCCCTGATACTGCTGCTGCATGGTACGAGGATTTTTAAGCCCCGCACTGATACAGCGTCTGAGGTAAAATGGCAGGAGGGCAGCCCTGGATGAAACTGAGTGAAGCCAGTTGAAATCAAAAGGCCGCATACACCATTTACTGGCTTTATCCAGGGACTGAGATGATGCGTTTACGTCAATCCAGAAGCACTTCGGCTAAAGCTAAACAAGTCCAGCCATTATCGCAAAGCACAGTCCACTGCAGTTAGTCCTCTGATCGCCATGGAAACGGTGTACCGTTATAAACAGTTACCGTACCACTACACGATGGTCTGTGCGCGAGGAGCACTGAAACCACTCAAGTCAATTTCTCAGGTAGGGGGTGGAGAGAGCAAAACAGGGTTAATAAAGGCTTGTTCTCAATATAGGCACAAAAGTATTTATACCTTAAACCAGCACTGGACTACCTCCAGATAGTTAGCCGACTGGCTTCCTTCTACCTAGTTTGCAATCTCTCAGAAACAGTCGTTCTTTAACAGTCCCTGATACCGTGGTGTGTTTATCAAACCCTTCACCTAGCTAATAAAGACTTTAAGCCCGGGGATCCTGAGAATGAAGTCCGTGGTGGAGCAGAAAGGTGCAGATTGTGTTTGCCGCAGTGCTGGGAATCGGAGTTTTGTGCACTGAAGGTAATTATACCACAGACTGCTACTGTTCTCTCACAAAAGACACAATATTCACTTACCATCAGATAAGTGTAGTCAGCCCAACACACAAAAATAAACTAATCCTTCAGTCCCCAATTCCATCCATCCACCTATCTATTTTCTGAAACTGCTTGCCCTATTCAGGGTCCCGGGTTGTCCGGAGTCTATCCCAGAAGTTACGGGTGCAAGGCAGGGAACAACTCAAGATGGGCGCCAGCCCATTGCAGGCTACTCTTCACCAAAGCCCTCAATGACACAAAATGTAAAAATACTCCATTAAACCTTACCTGCAATTAGAAGGTCAGATTTTGCCCAGCCAGCCTCAACTTAGACATTTAACAAGTTCAATTAATCACCAAAATTTGTAGTTACTTGTCTTGTTTCCTAGTAATGTTTCTTGTAATGTCATACCATGGACTAATTTCCATTTCGAATGTTCTTCCACAGGTACATTCATGAATATGTAGGAGTGTAATTGTGTTTTCATCTACCCACATTTTACTGCAACTGCTGTGTTACTGGGAGAAGAGACAACTGTGGAAGAGTCTAGGAGTCGCAGAGGCAAGACAACAAGGACACCAGGCTATAGAACAACACCGTTTCCTTCCTTAGCAGGTTGAATCCTTTGCTTTTCCCCTCTGTAACTAGATGCTTACAACACAGAGCTCCACTGAGGAAAGCTACTTCACAGACTTCAGAGAGCCTGCCCTGCTCGTGAGGCAAATAGCGAATCAGAGGGATGGATGAAGGTGTATGTTTGGAACTGGGGAGTCCTCTAATCACTCCCACGCAGCCATTGTTTTCCTATATTTTGACAGGGACTTACGCATGACCCCCTTGGAGTGTTTCTTGGTACTATGAAGCCACTGTCTGCAAGTGCCTTCAAACTAAATGATCTAAGGGCCCTGTTTGTAGCGTGAGCTGGCCATATCCAGCCACACCAACAGACACAAAAAGGTCTCCCTTTTAGGGTCCCCAGCAGGGTATTTCCCATCCCAAAGTCCATCCTGGTTAACCGCATAACCTGTGGTTAGCAGTCCCCCCAGTTAGTTCCATTAGTGACATCAGGATTAGGGTGTCTATTTAGCTGTTATTGACTAAAACTTATTAAACAAAGGAGAAAGTTACTAAAGTATTCACTGGATGTGTGGAGAAAAAAAAATCCCCTCAGTAAATCAGGCAACCCAGTTGTTGTCCTAAACAGAGTAGCTCTATTTCCTTGCAAATTCAGCTTAAAAATCTTAATCATGCAGCAGGATTACTCACAGTAGTCATATTGTGTACATTAATGCTGTCAAAATCCACGGTCTTAGTGTTTAAGATCCTCTAACAGATATAAATCATGGGTACATGAGCAGGAAGCAGATATTCCTGTTTCATAAGAGCTGCAAAGCTCAGCGGTATCAGAGAGATGGAGGGATGGAGAATCTCTGGCAGCCTCTAAAGTCTAAACCCTTCATTTTCATCAGGACAATAGGGCTCCTCAGCTATCGTTCCACACAGCCAATCCCCAATACCCTGGTAAGCAGGCTATGTCCTGTCATCTCTCCATCCTAATTTGTGAAAGATAAATCATTATAGAACAACTTCAGTAATAATATATACTGTTGGCACACGGCACCATATTGCCATAGTACTGCCATCATACTCGATGTTTTCTTTCAACTGACTGTCCTTAAAGCTTCTGGGCTTTTAGAAACACATAAACATGCTGTGACTTTGAAACCAAAAACACATCTGGGGGGGACTTCACATGATATACATGCAAAGATGGTGCGAGACACAATAGTATCATGCGGAGCTGCAGTCACGTTTTAATTTGCCGAGACGTTTGAAGAAAATTTTCTGAATCGTTACATTTTAATGCAAGCTTCACCATAAACAATCCATGAATGAGTTCTTACTGAGTGCCGTGGATGGCTAAATCCAGGCTTCTCCTTGCATTGAAAAGGTCAGCCTATAGGTGTGTGATGGAGCTCTGATTGGCCAGGGATGAAAGCACCTCTAACGGGCCACTTCCATTCAAGGTTCCCTTCTGTAATTATGCGAAGGATTATTATTCAGGTATCCAGGTACCCAACAAACAAACTGGTACAAACGCATGCTTCTCCATAACCCATCACCTCCACGTGGCTATGCTCCTCACTATCTTATGGAATTACTTCAGCCCTACTCTCCCATTCGCAGGCTTAGATCTTCATCTTCTGTTTTGTTGTTGGTCCCAAGATTTAAACTTACCACCATGGGTTCTCAGGCATTTACTGGTTGCAGTTCCCAAGCTGTGTAACTGTCTTTGTGACATATACTCAGGTCCCTTCTTTTCTCTCTCTACTAGCCCTCCTTTCCTGGTCACTACTGTCATTTTGTGCATTCTATTTTTTACCATGGTATGAGTTCATCTACTGTCTTTGCCCATGTTATTTGTGATTATGCTGCTTCTCTTATTTCATTTGTAACGATTACCCTTTGTTTGTTAATCATCCCTCTATAAAGTGTCCGTGATTTGGTGAAAGGCGTTATATAAATTACATTTTCTTGTTTTATATCTACGAACAGTTTGCTATCTTTGAAAATACTTGAGCAAAGTGTGAACACCTTTATTGTCATTAGATGCATTACTCACGCTTGTTCAGCCTACACTGTGTTTAAAGTCTGTCCGGTCTGGTAGTGATCAAACAGGCGTCCCTCAGCATACAAGTCTGTCCCCGATCACCAAGCGGAGGTCACATGTGTCACATTAGCAGATTTATTATTTAGGCATGCTGTAAAAGGTAGATATTTAAGAATACAATGACCCTTCTGAGATTTCTCCTGAAATCTTAGTTACACCATCAGCTCCATTAAACACTGTCTCCACTTTAACTGTATATCACAGCTGCTGGTTGAAAACCACTGACCCAACTGCTACATCTTGGCACCTTGAAGTCAAACCGGATGGGATCGTGTTTCAATCAGTTAATTAGGCACAGGGCCAGCTGCTCTCTCCTCGTAAATGAACAGCAGTTCTGTCCCCAACAGGACTCACCTAGACTGCTAGCCATTCACACCCATTGAGTACCGGTTATGGATACTGACGTTACATTTAGACAGAAGGGGAAAAGAAAACCTTTACGGATTTATCAACTGTTCTAGGGAGGAATCCACGACACACTTTCTGACCAGTATTGCATGAATTTGTTACAAGCCAGGCATATCTTAGGGAGTCGGACTGGGGGGAGCTCAGCCACTGTTCTTCATGGGAGTCAGGTGACATACCGATGGCTGCTTTTGATGAATCGTCCCACACCAGATACTGTACATTCATTTACATATAGCCCTGATTTGAGTCTTCCTACATACAGAGTCAACCAGAGGTTGACAGAACAACACAGCAAAGTAAGCCAGTTGGCGAACTAGCCTAAGTGTTCCACTCCCACCCTAAGTCTCATCCATGAACATTGCAGGTGTTTCCCTTCCATAATCCTGTCCCATAAACCGTCCCCCTCTTTGTTTTCACTTAATCCCTGAAAAGAGGGAGTTCTCTAAAACCCAGCGTCACGTGGTCTGCTTTCCCAAGCCACTAATCCTGGCAAAGAACCCTTCTCCAGCCACAAAGCCAACAATGTGCATGTCTTTTCTAGTTAGCAGCCAGCAATGATCTCTTAAAGCTATCTGAAGCAGAACAGAGTATGAACCATTTTACACTTAGAATAAATCACATTCCATTCTCAGGGTTGGAAATGAAAGTTTACTGCCTCCCTTTGACAGAGGCTACACATAGTGTCAAAAACACTGCAAACTCTTTTCATTATTTCACAATTTATTCACCTGCACCTTGTATTCTATAGAAGACTAAACAAGACATACCTATAAATAAATAAATCATGAAAAACATAAATAAAAAACATTCATACATTTTGGTCATGAGAAAATAGCATAATTAGGTTTACATTTATCTAGGTCTATTTATCTAGTTCTGCATTTCTGTACTTATACATTAATTAATTTATTCCTGTATTTCCCATTATCTTCATTTGTTTATTTCTGTCTCCTTATGTTAATAAGGTAGGTGCTCCTAAACTCGCTCTGAGCAGGACTGGTTAAAGAGGTGGAATCTTGTATCATTCATTTCTGTAAATGACATATTTATTTACACTTAAGTTTAGTCCTCCATAGTATTCAGGTCCTACCCAAAGCCCAGAGATCACTTATTTCGCCTTTCCACCTGGGGGGCACTTTCTTGATTTGCTTTTTGCCATCCTTGAACAGGCATGCAAGCGGGACCGGGACAAAGGCCTCTCAGGTGCACATGGACTGATTTTAATAGAGTCATTTAGGGGAGGCAGAGGGAATACATCCAGTAGATCAACTATTGATTTGTACTCCAACACCCCAACAGTAGCAAAACATCAAAGTGCCCTCTCTCCACGTTGCAATCTGACGTTTTCTGACCACAAAAAATGACCCAGATATAGGCAGGCAGGGTCCCGGCGTGCATCTGAGTGAGGGGAAGGTTGTTACCCGCATCTAAATCTGTTTAGACTGACAGGGAATAGGCCCATCCATTGGCCAAATGGCTATTAAAATCAAGTAGGAAATCCATCCTCTACGTCTGAGCTGTTCACACCTTATCGGCATGTCCGGACTGTACAATGCAAAGTTTGGGCAGTCGGATTTAATGTTGGATAATTTATCTATAGCTATGCATCATTTCCTGGATAATGGATCTTCGTGCGGAAAAACCCACCATTTACCTAATGAATATCACAGCAGAGGGTAAGACCAGATGTTAAATCACTGCTTGGATAAAGAGCAGGTACTGAACCACAAGCCACGATTTGGTCTTTGAACACACACTCGGAGATCTGAAGGTGAAACTTCCCACAAGTATACAGAGTTACATGGAGTGTGAGTCCTTAGCTGACGGTTGGTTTTCAAAGATTTCACTTTTGCTCTGCCCGGATCTGTTCTTCGCCTCCCTGTGAGGTGGGACCACAGCTCACGCTCTTCACTTGATCTTTTCTAAAAGAACACATAGCTCACGTCACTCTGGACCTCCAACAAGCTGAAGTACATACAGTACCAACCTGCCTGCTTGGTACCTTCTCATTGGGCCGGTCAATTCTAGGTCAAACAACACCACTTCAAAAAGGCCAGACTGTTCACGGTGAGTCATCCACTGAAAAGAGCGCTCTCAAATGCTTATATTTAATTTCTTGTGTGCTTATTTTGATTTCCTTCATTTTCTTTTTTGAAAATGTCTGTATAGCACTTTGAAAACCCCGTGGTTAAAACAGCATCAATGACCGATAGTGGAACGAGCAGTTTGAACCCGTGACAGGCAGGCCCCACCGCCCAATAGAAACACAGGGCCACATCAGCAGTGAGCTCTCAGGTCTGACCATCTTCATACTCACCCGGCTCCTGTGACCCCATTTCAGAAACTCCCCAATTTCATACTTTACAGGCATAATTTAAGCCCACGGCTGATGCATGGTGCACAAACCCAAACCCACAAAAAACGTAGTGCTGCTCCTTTTTGGCATTTCCTGCTGTTAAATGCTTCTCGTGCCTCATGTACATAAGAATCACGGGGAGCCGCTTCACAGAAGGTGAAGGGGTGCGCGTAATGAGTTCTCCCACTTCAAGGTAACAGCTAAAGGGGTGACTGGCTAATGAAACATTCCCAGAGCGAATGACCTTTATCTGCCGCTTGTGCTGGAGAAGCCGCGTCCCAGGACAGCCTGCCGCCCTTCTTACATCATTTCCTAACAAATAATGACAGAGCTTCTGCAAAGCTGCCTGCGTCAAACAAAAAAACTCAATGAAGCACAGCGACGCGGCTCCGAATACTGCATCTCCCAACAATGTACCGTACCGGGAAGCGATCCTCAGATTCTTTTCATGCCTTATTTGTCCCGTAATGCATTATCAATGCTGAGCAATGTCACTTCAACAAGCTGAGAAGCTGCAGGCGAAGCTAAACTACAGAAGAGGAATGAGAGTGGTTCTGGTCTACCATAACCGTCTTCCTGACGCGACATCCCTGTCCTTAAACAAACAACCAGTAATATATTCCTTTTATTAGCACAGCCAGTCGCATTAAGATATCCAGGCATTTTGGTTTACTGCCCATAACTCTGCTGCTCCAATTATCTGTGACTCAGCAAGGAACCTGAAACATCACAAAATCTTATCTCTTATTACTTGGCAAAGTATTCCGTCCTTGAGGGGCACCCAGAGATAGGACGGCATAAGCTGACACTGTGAGAGACAGAGGCGGCACTGCGGAGAGGGGGAAGCAACATTTCCCGTATTGGCACGCTGATGCCAGCTTGCAGTCCAGTATAAGCAGTGCTGTAACGGGCAGGGGGGCGGGGCGGTGTGTCTGCAGGAAAACGCAACATGGCCCACGACAGATAACACTGTCTATAGCACTTCTGGAATTTTTCTGTTTCGATAAGGGGTTCATTTCATAATTCTTCCCAGATGCTGCCATTCTTACGTGACCCTTATCCTGCCTCAGCATTCAGTTATAGTGTTCAGTTACAGTGTATAGCTTACAGTGTACAGTTACAGTGTATAGCTTACAGCATACAGTTACAGTATACAGGTTACAGTATACTGTTACAGTATACAGCTTATAGTGTACAGTTACAGCTTACAGTGTACAATTACCATGTACAGCTTACAGTGGACAGTTAAAGTTTATAGCTTACAGTGTACAGTTACATGGCACACAGCAAGACTGAAATAAGTCAGTTGAACTAGGAGGAACAGCGACACAGCCAGCACAGTCTTCAGTATGTGTACGAGAGCCCAGTCAGCAATGGCACCATACAAGGTGCGATTCCAGTTCAGGAGAGCAGCTCAGGCAAAGGTGGCACCACTGCTAGACCCACAGCTCAGGCGAGATCTCAGTGATTCTTTCACTGGTGCTGAAGACTCCATATGTGAGCATTTCAGAGGAACTAAACATGACCAATAATGTTCAAACACAAGGAATTTCCAGGAGAAGCACCCCCCCACCCTCCCCACACGTCACCTATTCTATCTTTGAATGCGCAGAAAATGCATCCATTCTCTTCAGCCTCCCATGCCCTTCCCAGCACTCATACTCCATAAATAATCCCAGGACGTCCTCTATAACAAACAGCTCATCCCAGGAAGGCTTGAATCAGGGCTCCTGCTGCAGATACTAACACAACAGTTCCATTAGAGTGGAATAAAGCACCACAAAGGCTCTCCCTCAGCAGAACCGTGCGGCACGAGCTGCCACATTAACATAAAGCATGGCTCTAACAAATGATTAGCCTCTGTAATCTCCGAGCAGTCAGACACGGCCTAGTGCTGCTCCAATGACCTGTCCGTGGTGATGCATGGCTGTTTCTCGGCCCTGCCTCCAGACTGACGTTCGCTAGAACTGAGAGGTGGCCGCCTGCTCGATGCTCACGCGGCATTCCGGCACGTTCCGGCCCATTCCGCGGAATTGCTCAAGGTGAAGGTCAGCTGGGCCATTATCGCACCGTATCAGCACTGCAGTAGTCACTCCTCAACTGCTTATTTTTCCATCCGAGGCAAACTTCCAGTGTGTGTCCTTCTTCTGCAGTGCCCCCCTCCCCCTTTTGTTTCCCTCCTCAACCCACAAAACCAAAAACTGAGATGAGGCTCATCTTTCGACAAAGGCACGCCCCAGTGATCTCACTGGGCAGATGGGGAATGCTGCCCGTCACTGGGGTCTGCTGTGCATAATGATGGTCGAGTGGAATCAATCAGGATGATATGGGACGCAGCAGGGCTCAAATAAAGCCCACTGATGTAGAAAATAGACCTGCTGTCTCCTCACCGGTCCACGCAGCTACCTGAGGAGCTCGACTCCACCCGACGCCACAGTCTCTCCCCAAGCTGAGACAGACGTGGCTCCATCAGGGGTCTCTGCTCTTCTGTTGGTTCTTTCTTTAGAACCATAAGCACTCACAGGCTTTTCAGTTCTCGGGAACTAAAGGGACACCGATGCCGTACGACAGGGACGGCCGGGGACGGATCTTAACTCCTTTCTGTCACACTGTGTATTTGCTTGTTGAGCCTCTGGCTGCATCTGTATGCGACAAAGCCACCGGCTTCCTCAGAGACCAATGTCTTGGTGGAATTGCTATGCCAACCATGTTTTTTTAGGGGGAACCTGTCCCTGACCCTGTGTGTGTGACCAGTAGCAAAGCTAGAAAATGTCACCTTGCCCACCCCGTTACGCCCCCCCCCCCCCGGTAAATTTTATGGGGCCCCAGGGCCCCGATGGTACCTTTTGGGGCCCCTATAAAGAGTTGAACCCAATTAATTTGTCAGGATCTTCACGCCCCTTACACACCTCTGACGTGTGTGTGACACGCTATGATCAGGGAAGTAGTACCAGGGCAAAGAAGACAAGAAGCTCTGTGCTTCTAGACAGACAGAGAGGCATCTGACCATGTGTCCTTATCCACGCTAACCCTGTCTTCAGTGGCAACCTTTGACAAACACATTTCAGCCTGGGTTGCTCTGAGCCCAACGGGTGTGTGTAAATCACTCCCCAAATACAGCTCCAGAATAAGGCACGCATTTTGAGAACGCCACAAAACATCTGCAGCTGTTAAAATGACAAGCTACTTAAATAACAGAACGGGAAGGTTGGAGAAAGGACAAAGGCACCCGCAGCCCATCGGGAATTTACCTCTGGTGAGCATGAAGCAAATTAAATATCTTTATGGCTGGTGACATTTAACACTTTTCAGCTGGCATTTATTCTAAAAAACCAAACAGCCGTCTGCAGCCGATAATGTCCACAGATCCCGACTCGCTCGGCAATCCCGACAGAAATAAACGAGCTGATTAAAAAGCAAATTGCATACAGAGGACCTTTCCACCCCATCGGAGTGACCTAATGCCGGCATAATGGACTGGAGACCCTCAATCGGCCGGCTCAACACTGTGGAGATCTGAGCACGAAAAAGCCCCAGCAGGAAACGAAGTGTTGATGCAAACAGTCAGGGCACCAGCACTAACTGGCCTGCTGTAAGCTTTAATGCAGCCTTTTGCCCGAGTTCGTAGCTCAGCGCAGCCTATTGATCCATGTCTGCAGCAGACCCAGCACCATTAGCTTCTCATCAGAGCTTCTGTCACAACTAAGCGTGGAGTCTGCGACCCAAATGGCATGCCGAATTATCACGATGGTTTTTTTGTAAGCATAATTGAAATAAATGCCATTGATCGTTTGGGGAGCCACTTCTTAATTTGTAGGTAAATTTGCTAACGCCAACAGCCAAGGGAGTGAATAACTGGGGGGGGGGGGGGACTTGGAAAGTCGGCTGCTCCCAGAGTGCAGCAACACACATGGGCTTAAAGCACAAGGCTGGACGATACTCAGTGCTGAGCTTCAAATACCTGAAGGCACACTTTCCATTGTGGTATATCACAAAAGTAACTCCATCGTAATAATTTATTGCTGACAGCAGCTCTGGGCTTTACTCCAGCCTTCACTACCTCACAAGCGTTCTCAAGCTTGTCCAAGGTCAGTGGACTCCTGTCAGACCAAAGAAAGGCAACGAGAGTTTATGTTAAACCTGCCTGTTAAAGGTACCTTCAACAATTTTTTTCAACACGGGTTTAAGACTGCTGTCTTCATTCTAAACACTTTTTTAAAATAGCCATAGGCTAACTCTAACCCATTTTCCTATATTTCCCCCCCGAAACAGCCACAATGGTTTATTCCTGACTTTAATTTAGACAAGCATGGTTACAGAATGATAAAGCATCACTCAAAGCCAGAGGAGAGACAAAGGAGGACAATGCCTGAATGCCGCGTCTGTGTTAGTGTGTAACTACTTTTGGATGCTAACAGAATGTCCAGTCCATGCTGGAGCACTGGATGGAGATTCTACTGAGAAAACAAAAGGTTTCCATGGTTTCCCTAAAATCATGAGATCAGTTATGAAATCATCTACATAAAAAATAAAGATACGGCTCCGTGGGAGCTGGGAAGTATAGTGACAGAAACCTTCCTTCCTCACCGAGAGTCAGCTACCAGGCATCCTGCATCAAGGGTATGAGATGAGTGACATGACCAAAGTACACGTGCACATCAGCCGTAGAACCGTCCAGTCTGACAGCCCATTAAAGGGTCTGTGCTCTTCTCTACTCTTCTGTCTCTGCAGCGTGAAACCTGCAACCTGAACGCAGCCTGACACCAACCGGGTGTCTGACGCTGACAGACGCATCCACTCTGCGCCTCCAGAGAGATGTGCTGCAGTACAAGTAGCTGCCACTGGATGAACCGTTAATCCAGGCCAGAGGTTCATGCACTATTCCCACAACCTGCTGCAGGCTTAGCCACCTTAAACTGGACCAAACAAGACAAAGAACCTGCTTTGTTCAACCCTCAGCCAAGAGATAAAAAAAAAGCTGCAACAAAGTAACATACATGTTCACTACGAGATTCTAAATCAGTTTGTAAAGAGAGACTTTCATTATCCGCAATCAAAATTCAAGGCTAATGATGGATAGATTAAATTAAATGTATGCTACAAGGCAACCTGCATTTATCATTTACACGGACAGGGGGCTAAAATCACCTAGGATTCACCTGCTACTGTAGGTAAAACAACCTGAGTTTAGTGAGGCTCCTGTGATAAGTCCTCGGCCAGCAGCCAGCTCGTTCAAACTGGTACCACCCGCAAAATTCACGCACACGCCGGACAGGAAGCCAAGCCAGCACAGTGAAATTAGGGGTAGTGTCCATCTAAGGCAATTTGTATTCAACATTAATAGTCACTAATTTATTCATGTCGGGTCTGGGCATTCATTGCGATTGACAAGGAAGGCCTATGAAAGTGAGATCCCTCAGTCCCGTACCCGCGCCAACCTGAGGTCTGAAAATGAGCCAGGGGACTCTCGAGGTTAACACGTACGCAAATTAAAATTTGCAATTACAGAGAGTTACACCCTGGAGCTTTGGTGTCATTCGGCGACAGGTTTCACCTACAAAAGGGTCTGGTCCTCAGGGAACGGGCTCCGGCCGAAAGCAGACCCCAGAACAGCAGGGGAGGGCCACAGACACACATAGGCAGTCCGTTTGGACACAGGGGCCAGAGCGGGCAAATGCTCTCACCAACAAGCAGTGTTAGTCGAATGCGTGCAAACCAACTCGCTTAAGCACGTGCCTGACAGACGGCGTCCAGATGCTGCGAAAACGCATCACAGTCAGAAATTCTGCAATGAAATTTGAAAGGGTTTTTTTTGGGTGAAATCAAGTCAGAACTGCCCAATTTCCTGAACGTGAAAACTGTGATTTTACCTGGCCATAAAAAGTACTCTTTCTC
This sequence comes from Gnathonemus echidnorhynchus, assembly GCA_026776725.1. Taxonomy (NCBI): domain Eukaryota; kingdom Metazoa; phylum Chordata; class Actinopteri; order Osteoglossiformes; family Mormyridae; genus Gnathonemus; species Gnathonemus echidnorhynchus. The sequence continues at coordinate 13,695,419 of JAODJU010000025.1, read as the reverse complement.
TTTTGAGGTCTATGAAGTAAAGACCCTGCTGATGTATTTTGACAACAGGCCAAAAGGTGAAAAACATGTGAAAAGAACTTTCATATCACATTCAGAGTCAAGTCAGCTACTCTTAAGCACAAAGGTAAGGTTATTGCGCTGCAGGAATCTTACATGACTGTTAGCTGGTATGACCTCTGACAGCGAGGGATTCAAGAAATAAGAAGACCTAATAGATAAAGGACACCAGAGGAGAAGGGCAAGATGAAATAATACAGACAACATACTTGAAATAAGCACTCAGCTGAGCTGAATTTGTCCATTTTACATCTCTCCTGTAACGTCCATTCCACATAAGCCGCTACCTATAATTACTTTAATGACTTGGGCTTGATTATATCACGTATTTTCAGACACGGAGTCCCGGGAGCCTTAGATCCATGGGGTCAACAGACTGGAACCCATTAAAAACAGGAGGGGTCGTGACGGAAAGCTGACTGGTTGTCACATATGCTTCTCACTAGGCACTAATCAGCTCACAAGACCAGCTGATCTTGATCTCAGAGTCTTTCCGTTTGCCATGGAAAAACATCACGTCCAGGGGGGGGGGGGGTG
>JAODJU010000025.1:13675631-13694728 GCA_026776725.1 Gnathonemus echidnorhynchus | reverse complement strand
GGGACACAACTGGGGGGGGGGGGGGGTTAGCATGCAGCTGGGAGGCAGCCATCTGAATGCAGGGCTCCTTAGTTGAGGGAACATTCATCTTAATTGCATGCAGGGATGAATGGCCTTCATTTCTTCATAGACAGCAATTAGCGGGGCTGATTCGAGTGCAGGTGTTGATTCACACCCTCTTTTGGGAGGACCGCTGCCACAGGCTGAGCGGTAGGAAGCAGCTCTCGACTGCTGCCTTAGACAAGGAAACAAGACAGGTATCACGCGAGGAAGAGCTGATCCAGAAACTGACCCCGGGTGGTTTGCCTTCCACGCGCTTAAAGGCACTGGTCTGAGGTTCCGGTGCACAGATACACCAAAACATCCAAGAACGCCCATTAAATTTAAGCAAAAATGAAAAAGAATAGCTGGCAGTGTAATTCAGAGGGAAAACAGAAGAGTGCGGAAGGAAGAAATGAGCAGAAACGGCCCCTAAGAGGACCAGAAGCCAGAGGCTACCCTGATCTTCCTCTCCAATTCCAAATGGACTTATATAACATCAGGACACAACATGAGCTCTTAGCTCTGTGAACATTTGGTCTCTCCCTGTCATAGGCAATGCAATAATAACACCCTACCCTAATCTATCTTAATTATGTCGGCGTTCTAATTTAGCTGTGCGGCTCCTTGCTCTCAGCGGGTCTCCAGCGGCGCCGGCTGGTGCTAGGGGTGCAGCCTTGTCAGAGACACTGCGCAGAGCAGCCTCTCCATACCTCTGTCACACCTCTGATTGATGGTCTCTGTCCCCTATAATTAATGTCTTCTCAGCATCCTGCCAGTCTTTCCAGGAACCATTTTAATGCTGCCATAATGCAGAGGCAAAGTGCCCCGCCGAGCCCGGGACAGACAAACACAAGCAGAACAAAAAAGGGGACGATAATCTGAATGCAGAAGTCTGCCGTGTCACTGGGAGCAGTGGGTTGGAAAGCACCAGTTTAGGAGAGACTGGGAGCACTTTTCAGTCTCATCCTTGAGTGACAGTGCCAATCCACATCGAAAATACCCTCAGAGTGCACAGTGCCCCATCCGATTCCGACGCTGGACTCCAAGAGGGGCCAGAAACAAGAATTCACAGGCCGTCAATCTTCGGAGGCGTGGGACAAACGGACTCTTCTAATTTTATTGTTCTCAGTCTCATCTTTGAAAGACACGAAGCTTAAGAGCAAAGGTCTCAAGCCATATGTGTCAGATCATCTTTGGTTATCGCAGATTTTTTTTTCTGGATAGTCTTATCTTAAATGCCTCCATAAAAAAATATTTGGGAGAAGCTGAACGCACCATTTCCTTGGTGATTTCAGGGATCTCAATTTTGTAGGATGAAACAGCACTCGGCTTGAAAGACCGAAAACAAACAAAAGTAGATGTTGAAGCATTGCTTCGAATCTGCATATGAAGGCTTTCACTTAGGTCGATGTGAGAGTAACCAGACTGGCAGGCACTGTTCTTAATTTCGCAGACTGTTACTCTTCACTCCAAACTGTCTTTCACATGAGATGGTTATTGTCAGGTGTCACTGCACTGGTAAGAGAGGCTTCACTTAGGACTACAGAGCTCTCAGTAGAGCTATTTGCATTGATTTTACCAAGTGAAACACCTCATTAATATCTGGGAATACACTGATCTGGTCACTGTACATTGGGTCTCTGCTGTACACACACACTCAGCACATGGGCTCATATATAAGCTTCCTGACAAATAATGAAGCCGCTTGTCTGGCTGAGAGACTTTAAATTAGGTGGATCCATCGTTCAGTTTTCCTAAAGGACTTTGCTCCCAAGTGAATGCAGTGCTTTGCTTTTTCATTCCATAAAGAGAGAATAAAGCAATAAAACGCACCAACACACGCCTACTGTGACAGTCCGTCCTACGGACCACAAACCAAGGCGCCGTAATATATATCCACGCCACCATCCATTCTCCTTCATATACGCCTCCATAAGTCTGCTGGACTGCTGCCTCTCTGGCCTATTCATCATCCCTGCCGGGGCCATCACAAGTGCGGCACAGCGCTGATGAACAGCCACCCATCAGTGATCCATCTTCTCAGACTATATTCTAGGAGGTGCCATGCAGAAACAGCTGTCTTTATATCGATATCAATCCGTGGCTCGGAGACACTCTTCTATGCGTTTTATCCTGAAGATCCAGGGAACGTTCTTTAAATGCTGCAGACTTGGGTATACACATGGCTAATTGAGATCTTTCCTAGTTCACATTACAGTCTGTCCCTAGTTAATTACTAGCCTCCATTCACATAGCCACTACGGTGAATACCATCACCACACTGCTGCAGAAAAAATATGGAATATGGAAAAAAAGATAAATACTGGGTGTGGCCTGTACAGTACATTAAATTTACTTTGCAGACACTTTTATCCAAAGTGACACACGGTTTTTTAATGATAGCAGGGCCAGCCAGTCACTGGAGTGATTGGGGCCCAGCTCAGGGACCCGGCGGTGAAATCACTCTGTCAGCTTTGGGATTTGAACCGGTGACCTTCCGATGCCAGGCACAGCCTGCTAAGTCGCTGAGCCCCCCCGCATATATGGCATATAGAAGGGAAACTGCAACCCACGCAGATCATAAATTCAGCTGACAGACCCTGTCTAATATACTACATATCCGCCATCCAATACCACACTCTTAAGTAACAGTAAATAAGAACTTTACTCAGATATAACACTACATGTTACATGCCATAAAAGTCAGGGAATATGACACCTGCTGCATCAAAGATGGATATGCACCTCGAACTTCGCATCATCGTGAGGGATGCATCCTCGTAGACGCTGGTAAAACAGTGATGCTTACTTAAACTCTCCTGCCACCATGACAGAGATCCCCACATGCCTCCCAGGCAGAAGTACAACCAGCCATAAGAGGAAATCCTATAACCTTTTAGGTATAAATTAGCTGTAACAATTTACTGGCACGTTAAGCATTTGGTTAGACTTGTACGAAGATACTTAAATAATGATGCTGGTGCCCCCTCTTGACTGGAGTCACCTTTTATAATCTGAAGACTACAGGGGCCCGAAAGAAGGTACGAGTACGTGGTTCTAGGTAATGCAAGACCATTCCCTCTGCTCTACAACAGGCTGCAGGGAACAAAATGGGCTTCAGATCAGATCTTGGTTTATTTTAGAGCCACAACAATGATACCAGAAAAAATAATTGTATTAAGAAAGTGACCAGAACTGTGTGTGGACTGAAAAAAGCTACACACATTTACCCAAAGGGACCACACCTGAGCACTTAAGTGTTCAGCTCAGTTTGAGATCCAGAACTTCAGCTGTGCCTCCCGCAACCTATGATTTAGGGCAGGAATGTGAAGTCCGTAAAATTGCACCCTCAACGTCAAGACGCTGCTGATACGATGAAGGTCATCATGATGCAATCAACACGGAGGCGAGAGATTGCACACTTTCCTGGCAATCAAAAGCCTCCACAGAGAGAATGATCATTTCCAGGGGCAGGTAAGACCCAAATCAGAAGCTCTGCCTTATTTGGATCTCCTGGGGAGGTTACCTGTCAGCCTCCATTTGTGGGAAGTTCTCTCACCAACACTGAGTGCTGAGACACCAAGAGAGAAATAAACCTCAGAGGAACCTAATTCCTGTCCCTTTACGCGTCTTGGTTTAGGACAGTGTTTCCCAATCCTTTCCTCGGGAACCCAGAGTCAGTCCATGTTTTGCTCCCTCCGAGCTCCCTGCCAGACTGTCCACATTTATACAGGAACGTGGACTTTCTGTGGGTCACCGAGGACCGGATTGGGAAACACTGGTTTAAGACCCAGAGAGCAAGCAGCCACTGCAGCCGCAGGAGCCTGAGTGGTTCGTGGCGTCACTGGCTGTGTTTCAGGGCCATGCTCCAAATTCAGGAGTATTTTCACAGAACCTGAGATGATCTAACAAACAAAGCTATAATTAAATTAAGATCTAGGCGAAAATCTGCTGCAGCTGGCGATTTTACGGGGGTGGGGGGAATGGCTCTAGCTGTAGGCAGAACAGCCTGACACCAAAGATCTGTGAAATACCTGCGTTGCGGAGGAAGTGAAATGATGATCGGTTTTATTGGTTGGTGGGGGGGGCCTCCCAAGTAAAAGTTTGCCTCGGGCCCCAGAGAAGGTCAAGCTGACTAAAAAGCACAAACATGATGTGGTGAAAACTTCCGGTAATACAAGTTAATGAAACCGGCTTGCAACCGTCTTCGTCTTGGCTCTGTTTAACGGCAGGTTATCACAAGCATCGTCCGGAGTGCCAGACTCAGGCCTGAACCTTGCGGATTACTGGCAGGACAATGAGGGATTTACTCCATTACAGGGGCTGCGGCGAGATCAGCTGGTGCCTCTTCTCATGGACAGCGCCGTTCAGACATGCTGAAGCGATGTGAAAGGTTAGACGCACGTTAGCGATTTAACTCATGCCCTGAGCGCCATGGTATAAAGGATGTTAATAACAACCTCTCATACTATCTAAGGGAAAACGCAAAATATTTAAAAATGTGAAATATAATATTCTACCCTAAGTTCAGATGGTTTACAGATGTGTTTATCATTTTAGACATTTTATGGAAGATTTATGGAAGAGTAGTGTTACAAAATATACCAGCTCTCACAATACACATTGCTACAACAAAGAGCAAAGACCTTCTTTTTACACTATCAGAGGGACCGTATAACATTGGTAGAGTAGCTAGTTTTCTAAATGGGCAAACTGTACCACACTCTAAGTGGCTTTGGGTAAAAGCGTTAATTAAAAAGCTAAATATAAAATATAGCAAAAATAATAAGCTGTCCAGCCATTTTCTAGGCAGTCATTTCAGCTGAGAGCTATGTTAATAACTGTAATAATACTACTAAAACGCTACATTTTGAAGAAATTGCTTTAAAGCTTTTAAATTGGGGGAATGAGGATTTCTGCTGCAATCCAGCAATGTGCTCTTCACGCAGACTGAAACACAACACTGCCACCTCGTGTCAAAATTGTAGAATGACCCAGAGAAATCACCAATCCGTAGGCTTATCGGGACGAACAATTTTAAAACTATACCCGTGAGCCTTAAACCGCCAGAAGGTCAAGTTTTGCATCACAAAGTAGATGTCCGTTGTCCAACGCAGAGGCCACTTGAGACAGGCTGCCCCAGAGCGAACGCATGACACAGTGCTCCTGCAACAGAGAGGCGATGGCTCTCCCTCACAGAAGCTCCCGGCCAATTTAATAAATCACTGTCCAGTAAGAAGGCATAACAAGAGGTGACATCACTGCAGTTCATTTATGGACACAATCCAAGCCTTGGTACCTCAATTATCCAACAACACAAAAGCAAAATTTCAAAAGGACAAACATGGTCATGAAATATGGCGGGTGAGAGCTGACAAAATACACTTCATCTACAAAGTAAAATTGAAATGGACAGGAAACAGTGTCTATTTAAAGCATTCTGATACACAAATACTTGGCAAATGAAGCATACGATTGGATTCACAAGGCTAGGTGTACACAGCAGGGTATCTGGATGAAATCTCAGTAACATCAGGCTGACAGAACTTCTAATGAAGTACTTGCATGTCCACAGATATAACACATCTATAAATACAGCAATAGGCAATCAGCTCACAAGACTGTGCTCCTGTAAAACAAAGTACAACAAACTGTATTGAGGGATTAAACAGCATTTACCTTTTGAGGTCTTGGTGTCAGACTTCAACCACATAGAATAGATGTTCAAATCTTCAGAGCTTAGCAGGACGGAACCTACCACACTCTGCTCATGGACATTATTGCTTCAGAACAGGGGTAGGCAACCCTGATCCTGAAGGGCCAGTATCCAGCATTTTTTCCATCCTCCCTGGTCTCTGATGAACCACACCTGATCTCAGGCAGATAGTAACCCATCAGGTTGGATTGAAAACCTGATAGATACCGGCACTGCAGGATCACGGCTGCCTACCCCTTCTGCTTTATAACATCACTATGAATAAGCATGATTAAACACACTCGTGGGTCTGCTCTGACCGGAAGGGGGCATACTCACGGTCATTACAATGCGTGCCGGAGTAGGTGGTCATGGAGCAGTCGCAGGTGTAGTTTTCCCACTGCTGGATGCACACGCCCATGTTGGCACACGAGTCCTCCTGGCAGGTGGTGCTCGGGCCTAAGATGGAAAATCAGAGAGCTGTAGGAGCAGGCGAGACCGCTGCATGGGGAACTGGGCAGCATGCGTGTCGACTCAGCAGCAGTGCATGCATGTGCAGGGTAAGAGACGTGTCACTCAAAGGCATTCCAACTGAGGGGAGTTCAGTCCTGCTAACATTATAGAAAGCGCACTGCGCTTTCAAGATGGATGCACTGGATACAGGAACATAGGTAAGGGCAGTGTTCAGAGCTGTTTGGCAAGTAAATCAAGAGAAAGAGAAGCTTCCAAAGAGGAGATAGAAAGCACCATCCTAATGCAGAGCCACACCTGACGCCCCGCCTACCCATCTAAGATGTAGCACAGCGGGTGAGCTACGGCTCCACAGCGAGAGTGGAAGATGACTCCTGTGGGTGGTGCGAATATCACTGCAGCTACCAGCAAGGGTAGAACGGGCCGTTTAAAGCAAAATGTCAGGGGGCCGAAATAGCTTTTGTCTAACAGATGATATTTTTAAGTTAAAATGATTCACTTCTTGACAAATTTCCCTTTCTTTTCTGCAGACTTTTGTTCGTGATAAAATAACATATAAATAAAGGGAACAAGGGATTGCTGTTCACTTCAGATTCATGTTTACATCCCCATGCCATCGGAAAACCATTCTGTCAACAATGAATCTGAATGCCCTCCACATGATTTTGAAGGGATTTTGTTGGTTGTGAGGGTGATATTTTTACTTTTTTTCTGCCACTGACATTCCAGAAAGACTTTAGCAGCTAGCTAGATGACAAACACTGGTAACTCTTCTGGTAACTGCTAAATGACTAGGAAAGTAAAATTCTACGCAAAGCAAAGCAAAGCAACAAATAGACTATTACAGAGGAAGTCACATGGCCAGTCAGGCACATAGACTGCTGTCACCGAGGAAGTGACACAGCTAGGATGGGCATACAGACTGTTATCACAGAGGAAGTGACACAGCTAGGCTGGGCACGTAGACTACTGTCACCGAGGAAGTGACACAGCTAGGCTGGGCATACAGACTGTTATCACAGAGGAAGTGACACAGCTAGGCTGGGCACGTAGACTGCTGTCACAGAGGAAGTGACACAGCTAGGCTGGACATGTAGACTGCTATCACAGAGGAAGTGACACAGCTAGGCTGGACATGTAGACTGCTATCACAGAGGAAGTGACACAGCTAGGCTGGGCATACAGACTGCTATCACAAAGGAAGTGACACTCTAGGCTGGGCATACAGATTGTTATCACAGCTAACTAATACATCAACTCACCTTGGTTCGACACACAGGTTCTCTTTTAAGCCTTCAAAGGTAAAGTCAGATTTTTAAATCTTTTTTTTTTTTTTTTTTTTTTGGAATGGGTACATTAAATAATCTGCTCGATACCTTCTAGCTTAATGATATTTCTGGTACACCATGATAAGGTATGCTTACTTACAAAGTCACCGGTATTATCAGTATCGATAAGCTGAAATCAGGTTTCTAAGCAAACTATTCTACTTCTAAGTAAAAATAAGCACATAACAGTAATGCGATATCCAGATTAACGATGTGCTGATAAAGACATTTCTGACCGATACTAATAGCCCATTGTTTGGGAGGTTCTTCTTAAATACGTTTAAAGGGACAGTCCACCCAAATAAATTAAAAAGTAAATTAATTACACATACAAAAATATGAAAAAGTATTTATTTTTTGGTAAGAAGACACCAACTCTGGCATACGACAACAGTCCCAGAGCACTATATTTTATAACTGTATCCATCTTATATATTTATAACAGAGAAGGGCTGATCATCAAGTGTGATAAACTTCAGTTTGAGAGTAATGTGTTTTGACTTCGCACTGACTGCGCTGAATTTTCTTTTGCTGTCGTACACACTCACGTTACTGACACACTAGGGGTAATCGGTAGCGCTGCAGTCTATCTTCATTGGGACGGATTTGTTTTTCAGAAATTCTTCATATTCGTCACTGTCTCGCCTTAAGGTGAGCAATCAGATTTGCTGTGTTGAAATGTTTACTAGTAGATCCGCCTTGCGAAATTTTAGCAGAACTATGTTTGCGTTTCTAACATTAAAATAATTCTACACAGCAAGACATTATTCTGACTATTTAGTACGCGGGTGTGCAAAGCAACATAGATACCATTTTAAAGGGAATTATAAGCGGTAAATATTTGCTCATTTTTAACCATAGGCCGATGGCAGATTGTTGCTGTATCGGCCGATACCGATAACTTGGCCGATATAATTGGTGCATCTCTAACCCAGATGGAACATACAGTCTAACAAGCGAACACTTGTTCCCAACAGTTCTGTGCTGCTATGATGTGTGCTGACAAAATTAATCCATTTCGAATAATAAAACATACGCTATTTCACCATGCTTAAGTTGTCACAAAATGGTAAAACTTCTTTACTGAAACTCATTCTGTTTTAAAACTGCAGGTTAGTAAGGTACTCAAACTAAAGGATTTTCCCTATGTGTCTAATTTTCACGGTGCAGATAAACTGTGTATAATTTTTAAAGGCAGGGAAACACAGTTCAGTAAGGAACATTTTGCCCAGGGGTGGATCCTACCAAGACCACTATAGGTAAGTGTGCTGAGTACGGCCTCCCACCAAGCGCAATGCGGTAAGATTCTTATCAGGTTTTAGTTCCCGTATAGTTATTAGCCTGTATAGGAAAACGGTGTCTAAATTCAGCATAACATGTTGTACTTTAAACGATTCCTATTGCAGGGTTTGTCAACTTTGGTCAGCTGGCTGGCCTGAGATTATCAGTTCTAGACGAGTTTGCATACAGTTTTATTACCTTGTTAATAGTCCGTACGGCTTGCAAACTACCCCGACGCTTTTTCTGTAGCCAATTTTAGGTTTATAATGGAATAATATAAATTTGCTCGTGTGAGAGTCTGAAAGCGTGAGTGTCAGGCCAGATGCATGAGAACTGGGAACCCTGGTATTATCATAGACCTGAGACCCTCTTCCCTTCAATGGCATAGTGGGAAAATCCCAGTCATTTTAAGAAGTGAATCATTCCGCCCTCGGTGTTTGCCCACTTCACAACGGAATTGAACCTTCTTCTACCTTATGGGTCTGCTTTGGTGAAACCAAAATAAAATAATAATAAAAAAAACAAAAAAAAAAACAGAAAAGCATACGGAATAATGAGGTTAGTAGGTGGATAATGAAAGTGTTTAGTAAAGCGTTAGCTTTACTAACAGTCATGCACACACGGTGGAGATGCGCTAACGGCGCAACAGGGAGACACGCCAGATGAAGACTGGGAAACAACTTTACCCCCGGGTGACCATCAAAAACATCTATACAAGGCATAAATGTTACCAATATTTAACAGCTTTTTATTATTTTAAATGTGAAAATCCACATATATTCACTGATTAATTGAAGCAACATTCTGTTTTTGAAATGTTTACTATTTACGGTTCTCTACGTTAGACAAAAGTAATAGTAAAGAAGGCAGACTAAGTACGGTTATAAGACTATAATAAGCAGAGATAAACAGTGCCTTACTTTTCACACAGCAAAATCCATAGTGCTTACTGAGGACGGCGACACGCGCTTGCAGGTAGACCGCACCAGCAGCGCTTTGCCTAGCGCAACACCGCCCTCTCCTGGCGCTAAGGCTTCCGTGCACCATGCAACCGTATCTGGCTCAGCAGCCACGCTCACTCCCTGGATGACTGTGCGGTCAGAGACTCTGTACCAGCTGTCAGGCAGAAACCTTTTAGTTTAGCCTTGTTTAACACAAACTCTTACTGGTTCCATCTGCACGCTGGTAATATATTCATGGATATTTTAAGAGATTGGTGATTACTAAGGGGGGACACCACTTTATGTCATATTATTTGGGGAAGTGTTAGGAAGATGTAATTGGAATGTTTATTTTTTTTTTTGGAAAATGTAAAGATCATTTACAGTATTTAAAAACTGATTTAAAAACTAAACAATTTTTACATACAGAATGCCAAAATAACCAAGCAACGGTCACAAAAGCAACTGAAAAATCATGGAGAACATTACATCTTTAAAACATGATACAAAAAAATGTACAGAAATTCTGTGAAAATATAAGCAACATGAACAAAATTAAAATATATGGTTGAAGGTAAAATGATATGTTGTGCATCCAAGCAGTCCACAGGAACTGTTAGGAGATGAGTTTCTATGACAAAGCCAGGTTACGCTTATCAACATACCCAGCTCTACAAGGCCAGCTGCACAGATACAACCACTGAGATGTTAATTAGCGTGCACAGGATCCAACAAGAATATTGCAGAGCACGTGAGTGATGGACATTAAAAAAATATGGACAATATGGACATTAAAAAAAAATCTGCAAAGGTCAATAGCCATCTCAGTTGCGAAGATGAGCTAAGACGACAGAGAAAACAGCAAATTCATTTCGGATTTTCAGCTGTACATCTTATCGTATCTAAAATCAATCAGGCAACTGAAGCGTGGCGTGAGATGTCAGGACGGGAGACGGCAATGCAGCTTTACAGCAGCAGGTCACATGGCCCCCCTGCCTGCTTCCCCCCAGATATCGGCTCCTTTGTTACTTTGAAAGGGGCGTATCTACAGGCGAGGAGTGGGGGGGGGGTTCTCGAAAAAAATCAATACATGTTAATGAAACCAAGACAATGAGAAATAAATGACCAATCAGACAGGAAAACATCATACCTTTATACCGCTCAAAACCTAAACAGGTAAACACAACATCCCTTCATGAGTACTGATGTTTAGGACTAACCCCAACAGGCAAAAATTAGCACCATACACATTTAGTACATAGACACAGAAACAAACTGCTAGGATAAAAAGGATAAATAAAGCACTATAATTAAATACATCATAATTAAATATTCATGCCATACAGAAAAAATGATTATAGTGGGGGGGGTCTTTATAGTATAGTTTTCTCATGAAGAACAGCTGAGCAAACCGGGAACACAGCCGGTGACATCATCATCATCATGTGACCAATGTGGCCAGTAGGAAAGCACGCTATACGAAGCTGTTTAACAGTGAGCCGACTGGGTGAGGGACGTGACAAACAAAGTTAGTATGATGGACTGGAGCATGAATGAATGGGAGGTACGGCTACTGTTGATGAGGTAGAAGGGCCCCCCAGAGCTGGAGTTGGACGAGGGTGTACCTTCGCATCCTCTCTCGATCTGCCCGCTGCGGAACAACGCGTCATTGATCAGGTCTGGCAGCCGGCCGTTCAGGTCCACGGAGGCCAGACAGCCCTGGAAGCCTTCCCGGGAAGCCACCAACTTGGGCAGGTTGCTATACATGCCGGGTCCAAGGCCAGCAATGTACAAGTCTCCTGGAAGACCGAGGGGGATGAACAAGCACCCATGAGCCCTCTAAGAAATATCATGGGTAATGGACAGTTTTGTAAACAACAGAGCAATCAGGAATTCTTATAGGGAAGAGTGAAAATTACATGTATCTGGAAAGTTTGAGTCAGCCTGAAGAGCAAATCCCTTATTACAACATGGCTGTCGCTTTTCATTACATAAGGCAGGATTCTGCCAAGCGAGACAGAAGGTAGACACCCGGCACCTGGACTTACCTTTCAGATCGAGGTTTTTGGCACCGTTGACCACCTGACTCACTGCCTTGGCGTCCACCTTCAGCGTGTGTATGTTGTTGTTGTCCCTGGTGATGACGACGTTGTGCCACTGGTTGTCATGGAGAGCCCTGTCGCTGCTGCCCTTGATGACGTTGGGCCCGTTGCCTAGGTCGAACACGTAGTGGATGTACCTGTGGGGCGACAGAACGATTGTGACTCCCGCTCGCTGCGTTAATGGCTTCAACTGAGAGCTCTCCTTCGTCTGTCCCCGCAGCCGACACGTAGACATTAGTGGGCAGTGTGTGTGTGTCACCTAGCTGTGACAAAAAAAAAGACAAATTCACAGCAGCAATCGTGCACAGGCAGGCAGCTCCCCTCAGCCTCTCAGGGGTCATTCCGTGAACAAGCAGCTCTAATGCAGCACAAATCAAAGCAAATTGTTCTCTTTCACCGAAACAACGCGTCTTTCCAGTTAAAAGCCTTCATTTCCACAAAACAGAACAAAACACTGGTAAACTGCCAAATCAGGTATAATAACAGCTTCAGCTCTCTGTTAGTGATGAAACAGACCCAGCACATGACCGGACGTATGACTCCAGGGTTCGCTTACCCCTTAACCAGCTCTACGGCGATGAAGTCGTTGCCATCCCCGCTGTTAAAGAGGATGAAGCCATCTGTGGAGGTAGTTTTGAACTGGAAGAAGAGGTGCATCGAGGTGTAGGCCTGTAGCGTGGCCAGACTTAGGTAACTGCTCTTGGTCTTGAAGGTGACGGGGTCGGCGATGATGGAGCGCATGCCGAAGCGGGCGTTGAGCTCGCAGAAGTCGATGTCGCCGTTTTTGCAGAGGTCGATGTAGAGCATGCCGTTGAACCTGAGGCTCTGCAGGTGGCCGATGAAGCTGGACGGGATGACGGAGACGAAGCGGCGCTCCGTCATCACGCCCGTCTCGATGTTGTGGAACTCCAGGCGCGTGTGGTCACCCGCCATCTGACCTGAGCCCGAGAGGAACAGGAAATTGGGCTGTGACATTCGCACAGAGCAAAGGTTGCCCGCTCTGCACCTGAGGAGAGGGAAGCTGCAGCGGGAAACGACACTAACCCTGCTCTGCAGCCATAATTACCGAAGACACTTTCTTACCGTAATACACCAACATTTACATCACTGTAAATTTTACAATAAAAATGACTTTTGCAGTTCAGCTTAAACAGAGCAATGCTACGCTTTCCGCCTATTTAACCCAACGGTGTGGTCTGGGTGTTTAAAAACAGGGGAAGTACCTTCTGCCATGTCATCATCAACTGTCAGTCTGTAGCTTTTACCCCTCCGGACCACCCGGACCGTGTGCCACTCATTATCATTGAGTTTTTGTCCAGCATACAAGGTCTCCGGGCCTTTGCCTGAGAATGATGGTCGGTAACAAAGTTAATTCCCTCCCACCGTTTAAACCAAACCTTTGTTTCTCTTTTCTATGTGGGGAGCTTCAAATTCCATTCAAGTAATTTATCATGTCTAAAAATGTATTAGGCTTCCCCAGTGATGTCTGAATTCTTTATTTTAAACTTTACTACAAATCCAATTTATCTCACCCATTCTTTTAAAACAAAGGTTTGGTTACATAAGAAAAAACTAAATATATGAAGTACACAATCAGTTTGCAAACAAAAGGGGCTATATTAATCTTTTTCAAAATATAAAAATGCATATGTTACAAAATACTGCCTATTTGATACATTTTTTCCAAGGCTATTATATTTTTTGTAAAATTTGCAGTATAGAATACTGCTATCAATCAAGCAAACAATCAGCTTTTACTCATAACAAGGTTTTGAAATGCCATCCAAGAGCAGCCTGCCTTCAGATGTTTCTGGAATACTGGAGGGTGCATAAGGCGATGTGTTCACAGTTGGGGAAGCGCTTGCTAAACTCAGAAAGTGAAGGACTCTTCAAACCACAATGTACGTGTGGGAATCCACAGACTGACCGGTCATTACAGTCACTCTTACTGTAGACCTGAGATATTAAGTTATGTGGCCAGTTTATTAACCTTATTTCAACTTGTTTAATCGGAGTTCATTATGCCATGTGTCATAGCAAAGAATGAAAATGGATCGAACATCAATGCAGTCGGTCAAATACGGAATTGAATGCGTGCATAGCTGTAAGGGTGCATCAGAGCCAACACTGTAAGACTAGTAGCTGAAAGTGAGCTGATGCGTGCATTATTGTACTCTCAGGCTCTGCACACTGGCAGTCCTCAGCGTTATAATGTAAAAAATGATTGATTTTGCGCTGTGACACCCCATTAACACTCCATTAACTCAAAGCCGCGCTTCAGTCCGCCGCCTCAAACTGGAAAATCTCACAATAAAAAGGAAACATGGAGAAGGAGTGCATTTAAAATGGTTGTCAGTGTGGTGCCGAAAGCGGGGCGAGCAGCGCCTATGGATGCAGGAGAGTGCCATTAACACAAGCATGCGTCTGCCGCAGAACAGCAGAGCGTGCTCGGAAAGGCAATCGCGCAACGTGCGGCAGAATGCAGAACCGACTGCTGCAAGTTACCTCTCCGCATTGTGTGCAAACTAATCAAACATCTCAGCTGGGCATTCAGGAAGCTGATTATAATTAAAACGGCTGAAACGGTGGAGCCAGCTAAGCTGTGTGGAGCTGGCGAGAGCGAGTGCCTCGGGCTGTGGACCAGACACGCGGATTCACATCCCGTACATTAACTCAATCCACACAAACGGCCCGCCGTCCTACATCATTAAGGCAGCTCGTGTCTCGGAAAGCGCCAACTGGGAGATATTCACTCATTCATCCTCTCTGTCTGCATTCTGCTCTTTGACTGATAACTGCTGTCTCTCATGGGTACCAAACAGAAGAACAAAAGTGGGTAGCAGGCTCGGAGACGATAAGAATCTGGCCTGCTAGGTGTGCGTCCTTCATGAGCGACATACCACCAGGAAACTATGACGACTGAAGTAAATCTTATTACTTAGTCTTTTTCACAAATCTGATGTAATTACTGGAAGGTAACAGGACATAGACTCAATTTTGGTCAGACATTTAATATGAAAGAACAGCATTTATTTCCTGTTTCCAAATGATCTGTTTCCTCCCTGCTTTCATCAGCTCTCATACATGGGTACATGCTTGGTGTGCACTGGGAACACACTGCATCGTCAACACTGTATCATTGTGTTGTTAAAGGCAAAGCTGTTTTCGCTTTAGTTCTCCAAATTCCATCATGATAAGTAAATCCAGAGCTTTCTAGTGAGTTTCTCTTTACCAATTACCTGGCGTTTTAGAAAGCTTTTATTGGGAAAATACAGAAGTCATTCATCACTTTGACCACATAACACCACGCTGAGCGGTCCGTCAATATCGGTATGATGCAGTTTTCAAACTTTCTCCCGCATAACTCTAAGAGTCTAGAGTAAACGCAAAATCTGAAAGCAGGAGTCAGTGTGGGAAGACAAATACTTAATAGGAAAGTATGATAACTAACCCAAAGCCTAACTGCCTGAGAATATTTGAACAGACTAAAGAGTCTAGAATGACATGCAGGTGAGTGAAATCAGGCTTACAGGTCATGCTCACGCTATACACTATAAATGAGGCCAGACTCAATTTGAGTAACTGAGCCATTGGCATTGAATCACTCCATGCTAAAGTGATAGACAACTGCAATAACAACATTGCATCATTGCAAAGATGCTTACATTTTTCCATAGTGATTATTTTCATTCTTTCCCTTTCAGTTTAACACCTGTACACCTGTGGCATAACTTGTGTGTGTCGATCCATCTATAATTGCCAAAGATCACTCACATTTGCTGAAGTCTTGTGCACGTTTGACACATCAACGACACCTTCTGAAGATATCACCTTTTACCAGCCATACTTCTGTCAAATACTGAAACTGCAGGTCCTAATAATAAAGCTAATTAATAAAAAAAATTACAGGGTAAGTATAGAAAATGTGCTTACCTCCTCAAGACTGAAAAAAGACGACATAACATTCCTACAACAAATGTATGTTTTTCGCAAGATATTTTAACTCCGTTGATGTAACGCCGTTTCATGGAGTCAATCATGCGGCTGAGGCTTTCAAAGACCTATTTATGAGTAAAAGCAGTTAATGCTTGTTGAAAATACATCAGAATGCTTAAATAGACAGGGAGAAACCATGTGGTATCATTTAGCTGGAAGGTAAAGGTATGTACCAGGGCTTGCAAAGACATTCTCCAATGCAAACAGAGCCCAGCACAGAAACGTTGATCTCTTCATATTTTACTGATGGCCCTAAGCCGCCTGTTCTTATTGGTAGGCGTCAGAATCCGGTTTACTTTCAACTCATTGTGGTTCTTTAAAGCATGCTCTGTGTGCATATAGAGCGAACTTCATTTGGCTTCAGCGTCTCATGAGTGGTGACTCAATAATGCAGCCGGTGCCGTCCCTCAAAGGGCACAGCAGTACTGGGCTCGACCCCGACACCTCAAGCTAAAGCCTCGCACAGGAACCCTGCCCACATGGCCATGTTCCCAAAACTGGGTCTCCACTCTTGGCTTTAATTGGCCGGGCTCTCAATCACAGACTACGTTACGGATTTATGTTTGATTAT
This sequence comes from Gnathonemus echidnorhynchus, assembly GCA_026776725.1. NCBI lineage: Eukaryota > Metazoa > Chordata > Actinopteri > Osteoglossiformes > Mormyridae > Gnathonemus > Gnathonemus echidnorhynchus. Next base: position 13,678,301 of record JAODJU010000025.1, on the reverse strand, counting down.
CGAGTCACCATCATTCCTCATTTTTATTTAGGACTTGTTAACTCTCATACATGATAAATCTGAGCCCGTTAACACTCGTGCACACGCACACAAGCACACACACACACTCACACACGCACACACTCTCAACACAGAATTAGGGCAGCACGCCAAACATTCTGTTAGAATCATTATTTAAGAACAAAATGAAACTTGAGTATTAACTTACTGGAGTTACAGTTTATCCTGATACAGTCTAGATGGGGAAGAATAAATGAAAGATGAAATCGCATCCTTCAAGGTTACAGCTGCAGACATCCAATAACAAGAACTCCACCCTTCCGGGGACGGCCACATGCATCAGAGCGACCATCTTATGTTCATAGCCATCCAGTGGTGTTCAGATCGATGTCCAATGTGAGACACAGACATGCCGTGTCCTATAGTCAATGACCTGGCGTAGCGTAAACACAATACTACACAGCTACATGAGCTTTTTTTTGTGAAAAAAGAGAGAGAATGTGTTCTGTATAATTATAAAATGGCCGCTCATAGTTAACCAAGTGCATGGAAACTCCAACCCAGAGAATGGTGGTAGAAAGGTCAATTAGGGTTTGGCGACAGCCCAGACTCAGGCCCCGAAGGACACACAGCAGCTTGTTGGCTAAGCAGGACACCAAAGGTTTATGTCTGACATTTAGCAAGAAGCTGCTGCCAACCATTTTTGCTGAAGCCATGAGTCTTATAAGAATGCGAGACAGACTACTGTTCTCTAGTGGTGTATTTAAATAGCCACTTGCTACTGGGTGGGCAAAACCCAGCAAGAGGGGAACTGACATGGGAGCACAGGAGCATCGCTCTGTGGGGTCGGTCTGGGTCGGATCCATGCGGCTCGATTCCTCATGTGTCGTCAACCGCAACAGAAAAGTGGGAGCAAACAGCCTCGATCCAGTCAGCACCAGCACCATGCAGTGGCCACTGGACCCTCCAGGAGAAGCGTTAAGGCGCCGTGTGTGTGCTTGTGAATATCGCAAAAAGGCAGTTTAAGGAGCCGTTTCAGACGGAACCGAAAGTGCCAACAAGGCTGCCGGTCACTCACTTCCTGTAGGGTACCGAGATGTTTAACATACTGGCACCCACAGCAAAGCAGTGCGGAAAACTGAAGGTGTCTTTTTAACGTGTGTCAGAGAGGTGTTCAACAAGTGTCACACGGTAATTTGAAAATAAATGGTTCATTTTTAAATATATAACAAATTTCTGAAAAGAGCTCTTTGCCTTCTATAAGAGTATATATTATTTATAGAAACACTTTGTGTGCAAATATGTGTGCCCTGTTATGGGAGTCCGTACAAATCCATTCAGAATTTATTTGTGATTACTGAGTGACAAGGTGTTAAAGTATGAGGAGTGTGCGTTGTCTTGGAGAAATACATGCATTGTTGTGATGTCATGGAGAGAAGTGTGTGTGTATTCATACAGAGATGTATGTCGTCTCGCTTGTGTGTTATGGAATGACCCTCGTGCATGTTGTCATGGACAGTGTGTGTGTTGTCATAGCGAGACAATTTTGTATGTGTTGTCACTGAGTGACCCACGTGTGTGACAGATATATATGCACTGTCATGGAGAGACACTTGTGTGTGTGTTGTGAAGGAGAGATGTGTGCGCATATTGTCATGAACAGGTGCATGTGTGTGTTGTCATGGAGAGATGTATGGGTTGCCATGGAGAGACCTGTGTGTGCATGTTGTCATGGAGGGAGATGTTTGTGCGTTGTTATGGAGAGACCCGTGTGTGTGTGTGTTGTCATGGAGAGACCCGCGTGTGTGTGTGTTGTCATGGAGAGACCCGCGCGTGTGTGTTGTCATGGAGAGACCCGCGTGTGTGTGTTGTCATGGAGAGACCCGCGTGTGTGTGTTGTCATGGAGAGATCCGCGTGTGTGTGTTGTTATGGAGAGACCCGCGTGTGTGTTGTTATGGAGAGACCTGCGTGTGTGTTGTCATGGAGAGACCCTTGTGTGCCGCCAGCTGCAGGTGAAGCTGAGAGCTGTGTTCTCGGGCTGTTTGCCATCCGGGCCGCAGGCTTGGGGCCTTTGAAGGGGTGAATACCATCTTTTGACAGCATGGAAATGTCATCTAGAGCTAGGGATGGGACAGGGAGATGTGTATCCAGAACAGTACAGCAGCGATCAAAACAACCAGAAAACAACAAAAGAAATCAGCTTGTACGGACTGAGCTAGACAATGGGAAAAGGAAAAAGAGAGGTAAACATTCAGAAAGTCACAGCACTGTGCAGCAGTAAAACAGTCCTCTGATAAGGTTCAAGGCTGGCTCTTTATGAAGATCATGCCCTGTTCCAGACTATGGCTGTTAAACTGAAACATACTTTATCCTGTTACTGGTACTGTGACTGTCTCATATCATTTACAAAATATGAAGATGGATCTATCTATCCAAAAGATGGCCCAAACAGTACATTTTTCAAGGCCAGTACAGGTAGCAATAAACAATATTAAAAAGACAAAATATACAGTTACTGTGTATTGGTTATTCGGTTAAAGAAAAAATAGCCATATTTTGCTCACAAAGGCCCATGCAGTTAGAATGAATACGTGTGACTGCGAGGAGGCACAGTGTCTCTGCTGAAATGAAAGGAAAAGGCGGAGCAAGAGATGGTAATGGGGGGGCTG
>JAODJU010000025.1:13662417-13675618 GCA_026776725.1 Gnathonemus echidnorhynchus | reverse complement strand
GGTGCCGCGGGCTTCCCGTGGGGGGAGGCGGCGGGGGGTCGGCTGGCATACGATACCTAGGTTGACCGTCAGCTTGACACGGCCACCGTCCAGCTCCAGACGGAGAGTGTCGGCAGAGTCGCGTGACGTGGTGGCCATGAGCAGGCCGTAGGCGCGCTGGGACATGAAGCGGAGGGACACATCCTCTGCCTCCGTGTGCATTACCATGGGCATGACCACCTTCATGTACATGCTGCCGTCATAGCTCAGGATGGAAGCTTCTGGAAGGTGGAGAGTGGGGTGGGGGACAGGAGAGCCGGGGTGTCACATACACTATGACATTTCAGGGACAGCTTAAATTCTGTTATACCCCCAGATCTGGGCCTTGATTGAAAAGGCCAGTCCATAATAATCACCAATGCGGCTTCGAATCTGCCTATTTATTAACGCAGTGGAACCACTGTTTTTCAAGGTATTAATCATTTGACAGCAATTATCCTCAGGATCCCTGATTGCTTCCACTACCGCAAAACCTGCTGTCACGTTGGAAAAACATATTTTTCATTTATTTAGTGTAAAACTGTTAATAATTTCTAAACAAACTGGGACCCAGAGAGCCGCGCGGAGCTGTCCTCGTGCTGTCGCCCCGTCTGTCAGAGGAACCCATCAACTCTCTATAAATACTCTCCAGCATCACAGGAAACAGCCATGACTCATTCGGAGCAAATCTGTTGCTTAGGCATGTGCTCTTCACTGATAGGCATATCCATCACCAAAGATAACTCACATCCTTGATGACTCTCTTTTATTTGGTATTCTTTCACAATCATTAAAACGTAAGAAAAATGGAACGGTGTCCATTCTGACCTTCTCCAAATGATATAAAGCAGTGATTCCCAATCCGGTCCTCGAGGACCCACAGACTCTCCCAGGTAGCAAAAATGTGGAGTGTCTGGCAGGGAGCTCAGAGGGAGCAAAAACATGGACTGACTGTGGGTCCCCGAGGACTGGATTGGGAAACACTGGTATAAAGGCTTATATACCTGAATGGATATCTGATGTGGGGGTGCAAAACAGATGAGACCTCAGGAAGGGCTGCTGGACTTGGGCTAACTTCTACTGGTCATCTAGCAAGGATTCACACTTTATGTATCAAGATGCACAATGTCCAGTTCAGGCTTTCTGATCACCCTGCAAATCAGGAAGATGCTCAGGCGAAATCCCATCCAAACACGACCTTCCCCAGCAACAGTCCTACTGACAAGGCCTTATTGTGAGATCCCCATATAAAATGGCCTCTCTACAGAGGAGCAAGCTCTCCCATTGGCCATTTATCCTATGCCCCTCCCACTGGCCATTTGGGATTGGTCCCTCCCAATAGCCATTCAGGGTGGGTCACACAGACTGTATCACTCCTTCCCTACCCCACCAATGAATGCATCCAATCAGTCCTTTTCATACAAATGTGAACTGTTTAATTATCCCATTGAGCTCAGCAGACATTACAAACAGGCCAAAAAGAATGTGTTTATTTTATACATAGGCGACAGATAAGAGCAGCTGTGAACCGGAAAGTGAATGAATGCAGCGAATCGATGTTGCTCCTCACGTGGAGTGTCATCCAGGCAGCTGAAATGTTCATTTAGTTAACCCAGCTGTGCAAACTGCTGCTAGGACCCGCAGTCCATGCTAGAGCTGGAAGACACTGTACGATAACACACAGATCAATATGTCGTTATGCACCATTAGCTGTTCTTCAGCCCATGCGGGGCCCCTGCCAGCATGTCGGCCAGCTGCTGCTGTCGCATCCGGGATCATGGGGGGGGCGAGATCCCCCCCTCCACCCCACTCCGTGCAACCACCTCACATCGACACGCTGCAACAGTTCCAGTCACTGCATGGCACTCGATATCCGCATCAACTGCGAACAAGTCCCAAGCATATAGAACCTAGTTACCAGATTTCATTGCATCCCTGGGAATTAGTCTGTGTGGGACGTTCTGATCCTAAATATCCCAAGGCTCGTGTCTGACTGGCACTCCACAAAAGGATCACAATCAGCTGAAATAGAGGCTTTAAGAGAAATGAATGAACACTATGTGAAATAAGCTTTTGGACTGATATGCTCTTCTGGGTCACTGTGACTAATAATACTGCTGCGCACTGGGCACTGCGCACTGGGCACTGCGCACTGCTCTCCTCTTCCCTCTTTCCTCCATGCCCGTGCTCCCCGTCCTCATAACACACCAAACATCTGTCGCCAGGCAGGCAGAAGCCCCAGCGCTTCCATGCTCAGCTCCAGGCTAAACCCCCATAGTTCAGTATGACAGTAAATAAGAAGCCGAAAATGATTTTACTGGCAAAACAGCGGTCTGTTCACATGCTACTATTAGTTTGTACAGTTAGCATCCAAACAGATTTACAAAACAGAATATTTTTAAATTGTGATTCCGTTTACTACAAGGAAAATCAACACTTACGATACGATACCATGCTGAATATAATGTACAGTAGTATGAAAAGCCCTTTGACCTACAAATGTCCTTCCTCTGCATACATTCTGGTGCTGTTCTTACAAAAAATATTTACATGCTGCCACAAGGTGGAAGCAGAGGCCACAGATGGAAACCTTTATGTCAAACAGGCCATGACATTTATATTGTTAAATTGGACGAAATAAAATGCGTTAAGAGAGCAAATGCACCTTTGACTTATCGAAAATGTGCTTTGGAAACATGGAAGTTTAATCCAACTGTTAAAGGAATCTAGTGATTCCACGGCCATTAAGCTAAACAGATTTACTGACTAACCCAGAGGGATGGACCCCCAGGCCACTGAGCTAACAATGGGCACAGACCAGGCTAGAGGGATGGACCCCAAAGCCACTGGGTTAATGAAGGATACAGACCAGCCTGGAGGGATGGACCCCCAGGCCATTGGGCTAATGAAAGGCACTGACCAAGCTAGAAGGCTGGACCCCAAAGCCACTGGGTTAATGGAGGATACAGACCAGCCTAGATGGAGAGACCTCCAGGCTATTGGGTTAATAAAGGATACTTACCAGGCTAGAGGGATGGACCCCCAGGCCATTGGGCTAATGAAGGGCACTGACCAGGTTAGAGAGACCCTCAGGCCATTAGGCTAATGAAGGGCACTGACCAGGCCAGAGGGAGAGACCCCCAGGCCATTGGGCTAATGAAGGGCACTGACCAGGTTAGAGGGAGAGACCCCCAGGCCATTGGGCTAATGAAGGATACTGACCAGCCCAGAGGAATTAAATCTAAACAAATCATGCCAAGGACTGTTACTACACATTACAGAAGGAATTACCCCCCAGCCTTGTGGCTAACCCCACAGGCATGAGACTAAGGAAGGTCAGTACCCACCACGGAGGCACTAACCCCACAGTCATTAAGGTACTGACAGCCTTCTTGGCAGAGTGAAACAAGCTGGCGAGACACTGTGTAACCTACACACAATAACAACAAAGGCAGGATTAGCAGCTCCGTAATAATGTCCCCACTACAGAACATAAATGGGCAACCAAGACTTTCATCAGTAACAAAGGGCCCAGTCCTGCAAACAAACCGCAGCGGGTCCTCAGAAGGCACTGGCCTCCTCTTTCATGTCACATTGGAAGGGGAGGAGAAGGCAGTGGCTTCGGCCAGCACCTTGAAATGTGGCGTGGACACCCATGGGGCGAGCTGGAGGCTGCTGTCGCTGCACAGGCTACAATGAACCATGGGAGGAATTCGCGGGGGAGGGGGGGGAGGGGCAGTACCCTCCTAGTGTATGCCAGTCGGAACAAGGGACAATTTCTTCTGCATTAGGTATATTGTGTTTTAAGTGCTTTACCCTGCTAGCTAATAGCTATTCTGCAAAGATTTAGCAGTTGCTTGTTTTGCAATATAGTTGTTTACCGTCAAGGCTCAGTAAATCAATGGTGTTGTGAGTTTATAACTGTGTTCTATGCTACCACTTTGCACCTTTACATAAGTGGTTTGTTGCTACTCTGTAGGTGAGGGCACCTAACCGTTTTTACAGTGAGAGCTACCGAATCACGTCAGTGTATTTGCTGCCAACCACAGGTATATTTTGCTATTTTGCCGAGGGTAATTGACCAGTTGGTCACCAATGAAATAAAGCATTACCCGTCATCTCATGAGTGACCTGGAAAAGTGCTGCCTTGAGCTCTGCTATAGGTAGAAAAAAATAATAGGTTACACGTGCATGAGATACGTGTGTAGGGTAAGCAAGATGCGTTTCTTTTCTTTGTCCTCTAAAGTGCAAACGTCAAACGCTGCCTATGCCACAAACGCATTGTGTGGTGGGCTAGAAAGTTACAGAGCCATGCTTAGTGTGAATATTCACCAGAATCAGACAGACTCTGTAAGACCATTGGGGCAGAGACTCGAGCTCTGGTCTCCAGGGGTATCTGTGCGAATCACAGTGTCACCCTGGACCTTCATTCTTCCTCAGTAGTGATCTCAAGCTAAGGGGGGGGGACTTGGGCTCTCCATGTGACCGATTCCCCAGCCTGCCCATCACAGTTTACACATACACACACTCAAAGGAGCAGCCACACAAATCAGGCACAAGAAAGCCAAAATCTCCCGAGAAGAACATGCGTTGCATCTTGAAGATGGTTTTCTTTTTTGGTGTATAATTAATAGTGCAGACGTAAGACACTGAGAAATAACAGTTTTGACCCTCTGCTTATCAGTTACTGTTCCAGAAAGGTCTTTCACAGCAAGGACAACTATCACCCACATACAATACTCTAAAAATTTCCAATTCACAATGACCATTCATTTTTTTATGAATAAATTTTGTCTCTCAAAATGTATCTGACGTTCTTCGCTTGCTAGTTAAGTGACAGATGAATCAGAGCTCAGCCCAGATGAATGCTGGATAGCTTTAGTCTTTATCCAAATCCCTGTGTTCAGCAGCTCTTCAAAACGTCATTCAGCAAAACATCTCAAAAAAGACTGACTGCCAAGTTCCTGCTCTCTGGCGTATGGTTAAGAAAAAGCCAGATTATGTAAACTATATCAGTGATGCTGCAGACAACAGATTACATTTGACAGATTAAATCTTACTTTGTTTGATATGTTAAATACTGCTGGGATCATTTGCAATATGCATTAATTAGCTTTTACATTTTCTTGAGATCAATCGGTCTTACATAATTTTAAACAAGCTTGAATATCAATAATTTGCATGCCTGAGGAACCCATTTAGCTTCACGAACGAGAGGCGAGAGTGAATGGCAACGGGATGAGCTCTGTGAATGATGCTGCTCAGATATGCAATATTCAGGCATAATGTGCAATCATTTCCCGCATCAGAACCAGTGCCACCACCGCCACAAGCATACTGTACCGACAAGGGATGTGAAATGGGAAAGAGACCAAGCGAGTCCGTAACCCAGTAACACCACACAGCGTGTGATTGCAAAGCAAGCAAACTGTTTTCATCGCAATGTTGGCATCTGCTACTGTCCAAATTTAGCACTCTGACCATCAGCTTAGAACAGTGTTTCCCAATCCGGTCACGGGTACCCACAGACAGTCCATCTTTTTGCTCCCTCCTGGCTCCCTACCGGGAGCCTACCAGGAGCTGGGAGGGACCAAAAACATGGACTGTCTGGCAGGGAGCTTGGAAGGAGCAAAAACATGGACTGTCTGGCAGGGAGCTTGGAGGGAGCAAAAACATGGACTGGCTGTGGGTCCCCAAGGACCGGACTGGGAAACACTGACTTATAAGAAAAAGGAAACATTCTGCATATCCCTGGAAACAGAAGCTTTGCCAGCTGGGAGTACTGGGAGTGCTGGGAAAGGCCTGTCGAATCTCTGTGTCAATGTGTTTACACAGACAGGAAGATCAGAACCAAAAAAGCACTGCGGCTACAGCTAGACCACGAAAGGGCCTTTCTCCAGGATGGCGAGGACACTCCCAGTCACAGATACCAGCGTCCCCACCCACTGCACAGCAGTCGCCACACTGGGGCGAGGACGTGGGTGGTTGGCAGATTTACATACTGACATGAGAGAGCCATCGAGCAATCAATCACAGAGGCATCTGCTGAGGCCTCCTTGTCTTTCCCACGCCAGCCTGTCCTTGCCTGCACCTCAGCAGACCTACCGGTGGACACCTGCGTTCCCAATTAGCACTTTTCACCATTATCAGGCCACTTCACCATATCTGCCGTAAAAGGAGGTGGAGAATGAGCTAATTACACGGAAGAGGCACAGCCCGAAGTGATGGGCAGACACGAGGAACCCTGGACGTTCTCACCTCATCTTTGGCACCACGTCACTCGGAGAAGCTGCCATAACAGAATCTGAGAGAGACTGAAGCTAGGGGCTTTGCAGTACCGTTTGTTTATTGTCTTTTCTGTACGGAAACCATGTCAAACCGCAGTCAAGAATGAGTGGCGCTATATCACAGTGCCCCCCTGTGCCCAGGGCTGGCTGAGGTGACCATCACAGGGCTGGAAGTCCCGCAGGAAGCCAAGTATGTCCTGCTCAGCCTACATGGATGAGCACCACACAGGGACAGACGGCCCAACCGCACTCGTGACGGCCCCACACAGGGGAGGACGGCCGAACTGCCTGCGGGAGACTTTCACAGAGGGGCAGACAGGCCAACCACACATGCGAGCCCCCACACAGGAATCATCCTACCCAGAATCCCTTGCTTTAAAAAACCCAGAGGTGAATATCAGTGGAGTGGGAGCTCATTCCGCCACTGGAACCGCCAGTTTGGCTGTGTCTACAGAGATGCATGGCGCTGATAACACAGGCTCTGCCAAAACTTTCCATATGACACACAGGTATCATCTTCGCCTGTCTTTAACGTGTTCGACAGTCTAAGAACCAGCCCCTCATGGCAGCTGATCGGATACAGGACATGTCCTTATAAGGACTAGAGCATTAGATCATATTGAGAACACAGCATATGGTTCTGCTCTTATAAGAACATCCCTGGGGAATGTGACGATCGAGGCCTCACAGGCGTGCTGTGATTGCAGCGTCGGACTCTCACATCCAGTAATGGACTCAGATAACACTACACTGGATGCCGCGATGACCCGCAGCACTGGAGAAGCTGCTGCGGAGCCGATCAGCTCGCAGGAGCAGGGAAACGCACCGGATCACGTGCCGGGATGCACGTCACAGGCCGAGCATCTGGGCAGGAGCAGCGCGTGAGGAGAGGGGAGGCCGGTTCGGCCAGATGTCAGGGCCGCGTGATGGTAGCGCGAGCTCACCTGGCCTGACGAGGATAACAGCAGCTCTGCGACTTGCGATGCACATCTCTCAAAGCTAATCAGTTCTGCCATGTAGTGCCACCCAGAGAAAAATACTTCCAAGTGTCACGTCTAAAAATATGCTCAGGATGCGCCTCCCTGCTGCTGTCCGATATCTCATCAGTCCCTCGCTTAGGCTGCGGAGCGCAGAGCAGCGTGAGCTGAGACGTTCCTCGTGCTGAACCTGCTGACCGTGGAGAAGAGCACGCGGCGAAGGAGCCCCGTCCTACCAGAGACCCCAAGGCTTTGCTAATCTAGCTGGGGACTATTGCAATTATGCGGAAACTATTAAGAGGCATGGGTGGTAAGAGGGTTAGTACGTTTGTAAGGTATAAATAGCCGATTTGGACTTTGTCCAAACAAGCAAGGGCTAACGTGTCTCTTTGGAAGTAACAGGGCTGCCAACTTTGAACTACTGGGACATGTTGATAACCAGGACAATGTGATACTTACAGTAATTATATTTTTAAAGCAGTCATATAGCATCTGGATTTAGGGAACATCACAGTGAAGCCCTTCATTATGACAACCAGTACAGCTGGCTCTATGGAGCGGGCATGGGTACATGCCCAGTGTCCCCTGGCTTCATGATCTTAGTGCGTGAAAGGTGGCTACCTTCAGGTTACATATTACTACATGAGGGAGATGAAGGAGAGGTTCTAGGTTTAAAGGTTCTAGGGGAGGTTCTAGGTTTAAGAGACTGCAAGATTTTATTTATCATTTGGCAGACGCTTTTATCCAAAGCAATATATACATATTTATTTGTTTGTTTCTTTGTGTGTTTGTTTGTTGCAGGGGTCTCCAAATCCGGTCATGGAGAGCTACTAATCAGGGCCCAGTTTCCCGAAACATTCGTAACACTACGTCGTTCGTAAGTTCTGTATTTTAACGTAGAACTCACGAACGACGTAGCGTTAAGAAGGTTTTGAGAAACTCACCCCAGGAGGTTTTCTATCCTAGCTGGCTTCTGATGAGCCACACCTGTTCCTGGTATTTACCCGAGAAGAGGTGTGGCTCATCCGAAGCCGGGTAGAATAGAAAACCTACTGGGCAGTAGCTCTCCAGGATCATAGTGGGACACACCTGGTTTATTGGGAAAGCAGGGCCAGCTGGTAACTGGGGGTTAAGGGCCTGACTCAAGGGCCCAATAGTGATCAGGCAGATCGCCCCCAGGGCATCCTAAGGGAAAGCTCATATAATCAGTAGTGGCTCCATAGTACGTAATCATGTGCCCCACAGCATTATGGAACACAAGTCAACACAACACAGTATCAACGCAAAGGTGATGACCACATATACCATTTCACATGTACTGTATTATAACACTGTATATCAGGGGAAAAGAAATTTATTTCATAGGCAGGCTTGCCAATAAAACATTGCGTTCTTCCCTGTGTAATTACTGACATCGACATTACAGGGAAGTCAATTCTTTGATAATGATACACCCATATGAACTCAGAGCCATCCAAACCATGGAATCCCTTCACCGCCCTGTCTGTTTTGAGATGACTTTGGGGGAAGGGGGAAGCCCCAGTTACCACACAAATCAGGCACAAGAATGCCAAAATCTGCTGAGAAGGTCCACTGCAACAGTCTCTGGTGCAATATCCAATGCAGCTGTTATAACAGTATGCAGCACTGCAAAGCATTACTGGAATGACAGGGAACCCAAATAGTGTCAAGCCCTGCGCAAGACGAACGGATACCGACGGGATAGCAGGGAAGATATGTGGCTTCCAAGCGGAATCCACACTACTGGACATTGGGATCATGGTGTGGGACTGAAACAGCCAGCCAGGGGGCGCTGGAGGAGTATCAATACCCTGGGAGAATCAACAGTTTATAGGGGCCTGGTTGGTCGACTCTACTGAGGAACCCCCCCCCCACCTGGAATTTGCAATTACACCCCCAATCACAGCATGTGTAGAGAATGTCTATTAAATCATCAGCAGCAGAGAACTAAAGACCTGTTGTGCCTGGAAACACAACCAAGCTGACCAGGTAGAAACCGCTAACTCAGCTAAGCCAAATATTTTCTTGATTATAATTTAAGCAACCTGTAAGATCCCTAGGAGTGCAGTGCTGAGCAAACACCAGAGGGCCCCCCCTTACCTCTGCGCGGCGGGCCGGTGCAGACTCACCTCTCTCGCAGGTTCGGGACCAGAAGCCGGTCCCCGTGCAGTCACAGATGAAGCGGTTCCATCCCTCCCGGCACATGCCGTTATTCTTGCAGGGGTGACTCTCGCACTGCTTCCCCGCCACCTTGCTGCAGGATGGCTTGATGCCGGCACTGTTCTGAGCTTCGGCTATCTGCCGGATGTCCTTGCTGCGCCCGTCGATGAACAGGTCCCGGATGCAGCCCACGTAGCCGTAGTTGAGCATGGCCGTCCAGAGCTCGGTGGGCAGGATGAGGCCCGCCCGGTTTTCAGGGAGCCCCCCCAGATACATTTCCCCCTCCAGGTCCAGGATCTCGCTCTCCCCGCTGGCGGTGAAAGGTGTACGGCGGCTGTTCACCGAGATGGTGCCTGCGGGGGGGGGGAAGCGAGGAGATCACAGAGATGAGACCCTCCAAGGATCAGTGCTCCGCCTCCTCGCTAGGGTGAGGCTAAACAGCTTTGATGTTGGGATAATTACAATGGGTCCTGTTTTTAAAAAATAAATAATGAATCGTGGTGTTTCACAGAAGCATGTTACGCTGCTCTGGGAGGCTGTTGGGTCTGCAGAGAGAAACAGTTTACGTGAAGGCAGTAATTTGTTATCTCTATAATGCAGCTCGGTATAAGATGAAAGAACGCTCTTAAGCCCCCACAGCACCAGTCCTGGGTGCGAGAGCTAAGAGAACATGGAGACAAACCACAGAGAGCAGGACTACTGCTCTAACACAGGCCCTATGTTACCACAGAGACTATCAGAGAGAGCAGGATCGCTTTAACACAGGCCCTGTGTCACCACGGAGACTATCAGAGAGAGCAGGATCGCTTTAACACAGGCCCTGTGTCACCAGAGAGTTCATCAGAGAGAGCAGGATCGCTTTAACACAGGCCCTGTGTCACCACGGAGACTATCAGAGAGAGCAGGATTGCTTTAACACAGGCCCTGTTTCACCATGGAGATGATCAGAGAGACCAGGATCACTTTAACACAGGCCCTGTTTCACCACAGAGATGAACAGAGAGAGCAGGATCGTGCTAGCACAGGCCCTGTGTCACCATGGAGACTATCAGAGAGACCAGGATCACTTTAACACAGGCCCTGTGTCTCCATGGAGACAATCAGAGAGTCCAGGATAACTTTATCATAGGCCCTGGAGACAATCAAAGAGAGGTATGTTTCCCAAAAGCTCCTGTTAGCAACTTACATAGTTGGAACCATTCAGTTGCATGGTTCCAACTATGTAAGTTGCTAACCTTGTTACCAACTTTGCTTTTGGGAAACGTACTTGAGCACAGTGAGAATTATCCCCTTCCATGCTTCTGTTGACAGTCTAAAGGTACTGAGCATCTCTTATGAATATCCCCAGAGACTTAAAACGTAAGGCAACATTACAGATCAATCTTACAGACAAACAATGGAATTACAGACACACACTGCGTTGAGAGAGAATGAGGAGAGGGAAAGACAGAAGAGGGCAAACAGACAAGACATCTGAAGAACAGGAAAACAAGCAATTTCGAAGGAAGACAAAAAGCATGAAAATCTGTTTGAGAGAAAGCTACGTTAATACATGGAAGTAATTAATATAAAACAGAATATTTATCAACGATTAAGAGCCTCAGGCATGAAACTGTTTTGAAAATTGGGCCTTAAGTAAAACTAAGTCATGTGGAAATCTGACAGACCCTGGTTGCCAAAACCCAGCATCGATTACACCAATAAGTATGAAATCAGTATCAATGTTGGTCAGTTGGCCAGCGTGAGATTTTCAGTTTGAGGCAAGTCTGCACATTTACATGTATGTAACAGTTTTATTACTTTGTGAATACTCTGTATGGTTTGCAAACAACTGCAACACTTTTTATGTAGCTAATTTCAGGTTTATAATGGAATAATATAGATTTGCCATAAGATTTCTTGTGTGAGCGTGAGAGTCAAAAAGTGTGAGTGTCGCGCCAGATGGGTGAGACTTGGCAACCCTGATGAATTGATGAAGGGCAGCATCGAAAAGTTCTAACTGATCAAAGAAGCTCACCTGATCTTCCGTCTCGCTGTATATCTACGTGGTACCAGTTGCCATCGTTGACCTTTTTGTCTGTTGCCTTGACTTTGATGGTCCCAGAGCCCATGTCCAGTAGCAGGTAAAGACTACCATCCAGAAGCTCCACGGCAAAGAAGTCCACCTTGGTGTTCTTTTGACTTCGTGTGTCCTTCCTGTCCTGAGGTTTGCCATGGGTGAACAGGATCAGTCCATTGGGTTCTGAGGTGAGGAAGTCGAAGGAGATGGAGCCCATCCGCTTGGTGTTCCACTTAGGTAGACTGATGTAGGCCTCAGGAGTCTCAAAGGAGATGGGATCCAAGGTAGCAACATTCTCACATCTGAAGACCACATCACCCTGGATCTTCATCTTGGGGTCCATAATCCTGGCCAGCCGTGATAACTCCAACCTAATGTCATTGTTTTTGTAGACAACCTATCGACAAATGAAAAAGTATTTGAGATATGGTTATATTTGGAGTGGATGAACCAACAATATATTGCAATCAGTATACTGCATTGTTGCATAAAAACCAGATCACTGCTAAGGACTGTGACCTTTTTTCACTGCGAAGGACCACAACCCTTTCTCACAGCTAAGGAGTATGACTGTTTTGCACTGCCGAGGACTGGCCAAGGATTGGCAGTGTCATATTGTAGAAACAGGAACATAGAGCACCCTACACACTTCATGACGGTCAAGCCGGACATGCTTGTCAAGAAACCTACAATGATCTAAACAAAAAAAAAACACAAGCATCTTAGAAAAGCTCTCTTGAAGCGCTATTAAGCGGCATAAACAGTAAGCCGTCAAAGTTGTGTCTTGGCCAAAAATGCACATAGAAATTCACTCAAGTGGAAAATTGAAGGCTTTTCTCCCCAGAACCCCCTCTGCCTTGTATGTGGAGCACGCTGCCCTGTGGAAGTTGCAGTCCTGTTTGGGAACATAGCCGTCACCAGACCGATTTGGTAGCTTTGGGATTACAGATAATCCTGGAAGATTTGACAGTAAATCAACACATCCTCCAAGGTGCCAGCAGGACTGCTGGACGGCAAGATTGCCTTTTTTTTCCCCGCAGAGGCAGATGGGAAAAATCAGCACTCCCAGGTTCCAACTGTGGAATTATCTGCCTGATCACAGCACTGGTCCTGCACTGAGTGCACAGATAACGCATGGAGATTAAGGCTAACACACTCACTGCCCAATATGTAAGTTAAATATATATATACATATATACATACGTAAGAAAGAAGATAAGAAAAGAAATGAGAGCAGGGCCCCATGGGACAAACTGACAGCGAATAACAGCCACCAGCCACTATGGCTACTTGGGGCATTACTGGAGAAGCACTGTGCAAACTGGCAGAATGTTACCATGTGAAAGTGTCACATTAAACACCTCCTCGCACCTGCATTTTCCCCCCCACGAGTCGACCTCTTAATGATGGTGCCTCGCACCAGTGACAGCTCGAGAGGAGTCACAGTTCAGCTACTCCAGTGCCAGACAAACTGAGCATTTAAGCATGGCTGGAAAAAAGGCAGTACAGAAGATGACGGTGTCGAAGAAAGCCAGCCACTGGGCGGCGTCGGAGGGAGACCAAACGAAAGCCAGCCATTGGGCGGCGTCGGAGGGAGGCCCAACGAAAGCCAGCCATTGGGCGGCGTCGGAGGGAGGCCCAACGAAAGCCAGCCATTGGGCGGCGTCGGAGGGGGGCCC
>JAODJU010000025.1:13647619-13660252 GCA_026776725.1 Gnathonemus echidnorhynchus | reverse complement strand
GGGGGGGGGTGGTGGGAGGAGAGGGGCGTCACACCTTTTAATGGGCCTAAACATTCCCGCGAAGCAATTATCCCGCGTCACTGTGCGGCATTCCTGCCACAAGGGGTGTGGCACGTGGAATTAGCCGGGATGCTCACTGGAAAGGGGAGAAGAGAAAAAACACCCCTTGAAATTCCTCGGCCCCTCCGACTGCCCCCCAGGCGAAGAACCCTGCCCTGATAGCCCCTTGAGTTGGCCAGGTGCCTGGGCTGCCCCTCACCGCCTCCTGGGGGGCACAGCGGCTCCCCTAGCCAACGCTCCGGGACGTCAGCAACACGTGCCAGTTCACTCCAGTGCTCATTATCGATGATGGTGACACCGGAACTGCATTCCTTTTTGGGAAAGAAAAATCCATATGAGACACAGTCCGATCCTTCACCGGGACAGTTCATCAGAGGCTGCCAAGCCCAGCTGGGCGGGTCATCGGCGCTGGTCCGGCTGGGAGTCATCACAGAGGCACGCGAGAGAAATGAGCTCGTCCCATCGACCTGGGGCATGCCGGACGGCAGCCATTAGCCACACCGCGACGTGGGTAAAGGATGTGCACGCGGACGCGGCAACTTTAATAAAGCAACAGCTTTATCTCGAGCCACTCGCGAGCCGCTTTCTCGATTGATCTCATCCTGAAACCAGAGATATCGATGTACTCCATCGTTCCGGAAAAATCAATGGAAGGTTTCATTCTGAAAAAAGGTGAAAAAAAGCACCCACGAGGGCATCTGGTTCAGCCCCTTCCCCTGTTCACTGCTGTTTATTCATCAGCAGGAAGTTTGACAAAGAGAGAGACAGAGAGGGAGATAGAGAGAGAGAGAGACAGAGTGAGAGAAACAGAGACGGAGAGAGAAAGAGAGTATGACTGGGCCAGGTGGGGTGGGGGGGCTGTCAGCGCTGGCCCCTGGTAAGCAGATGGAGAGCGTGACAGGCACGGATGGGGGCAGCCCAGAGCCAGATAACTGAATCACGCCGTATCTTATCGTGACATAGGGGGGAGGGTGATGTACCTTCTGTGTGCCTACAGGAGCATGTGGGCGGGGGGGGGGGGCAGGGGTGACTGAGACCTTGGGGCAGGTGAGAAGGTCTCACCTTTAAGAATGGAAGAGTGATGTGGGGCCAGGATCTGGAACAGTGGCAGGGGGTGGGGGTGGGCACTGTAGGTGAGTCTGGATAGGTGGGAACCATGTTACACCTGGCCCAGAGCAGAATGGCCCTTGCCTGGGGGGGGGGGGGGATAACTTGGCACTCTTGCAGACCGTAGTCGGAAAACTGCCAGACTCATAGTAAAAGGAGCTCTCTGATTGGGCAGACGCCCTGTCAGTCAGGGATTACCAGAATTACGGTAGCGTAACGTTCCCCAGGGAGCCTCCCCACAAAGGACCGTGGGTGCAGGACAGCAGGATCCTGGGCTTCGACTGCAGCTTCAAAAAGACATGCAGCATATTTTGCTGTAGACATGTGAGCCCATTAACAAAATCAGACACGCTAATTAACAATGATAAAGCTGCATTTTTGACCCAGTTTTGAGGGATGCTGATTATTTCCATCAATCGTGGTCATGTATATTGAGGCAGGAGGGGTCGGTGCCGTTGTGTGGACAAGTTTTCACAAAATGGCCCCAAAGCACAGTCAACAGTCTGCTCTCGATCACCTTGGCTTCCCAGACAGCCTTCCGAGATGCTGAAGATCCCAAGTCCCAGGGGATTCTGGTGTCCCAAGGCACTCGTGAAGATCCCACTTACTCCTCGACGGGGGCCATTCACGGCAGACGCTCCCCACCACCGTCGGGAGAGAGGACAGACCAGACGGGGCCTGGATTGCTTTTCATGCGCCACTGAACTCCCAGAAATTACTCATAATTGACCTGTTTGCTGATTCCCGAGCCCCAGAATTACCAAATAAGCTTCCGCTATAACTGTTTCTCTTAGCCACGTTCCCAAGGCAACACAGCTGACGAAACGTCACTGGAATACCATCCTAGACGACATGCAGCCGGATCCAGTCTGGGGCTTTTAGTGAGTCCTTAATAAACATGGAGGGCGGGTGGATGGGACCTGGCCGGCTTTATCGGGCTGGACCCCTTGATTTGTCAACAAAACATCATCGCTGAGCTTCGGAGAAGCTGCTCCGCTATGTGAGACACAGCCAGACACTGCTCTCCGCTTCCCAGGTAACCATGGTTACACCAAGGCCACTTTCGGCCACCTTTAAACCTACTTAGTTACCTACCTAGTTACCTAGATGACTAATCAGCACCATGAGGTGGGGGAGGGGCTGATTTCAGTCCTCACCAGCCAGCAACTCCACGGTTGCCAGTTCCTTCGTCGTATCCTGATTTTACATGGTTCTGTTGTGCCATCCACCCACACCGAGCCTTCAGACCCCCCCTCCAACATTATAGACAGACAGACGGACAGACAGGGGTACCAGGCGTGTTTGGGCAGGGGCCTTACCCAGTGTGTTGGGTGTCATCTTCCCTGAGACAGACCGGGACAGATTGGGAATAAGGTCCACAGCTTTAGGAAAGATGGATTTTAATCTCCGTACAACCGCAAGTTTAATCCACAGCTTCTGTGTTGAGCGCTGGTGGATTCAGTCACATTTGTTCATTTGTTAATTCATGCCTTGCCCCCCCTCCCCTTTGATGATGCGCTCCTCAGGAGCGGAGCAGCAGGTGATTGGCAGACCCACTTGGTCAGCCTGTGTTGTTTCCAGACTGCGAGTGGCATCCTGCACTTGATTTTCATCATGTCTTTAATTAAGGAGTCAAGCTCGTTAACGATAATTATTCCTACCCTGCCTGATGCCCTTAAAGGGATTCACCCATAAAAGGACACCTGCCCTTAAATGCACACCTGCCCTAAAAAGGACACCCGCCCTTAAAGGGATATGTGCCCTTAAACGGCCATATGCCCTTAAAGGGACATCCACCCAGCTTGCACCATCAGCCCTGGAGACCTAGCAGGCATGCCGTTTGCATCTTGGGATGTAAGCTGATGCCACGAGGGACTCCATCCTGCTAATTTGTTTTCCCTTCCTCAGAAATCACCAACAACACAATCACCTGGCAACGGCACTGACTATCCGGACCAAACTGGCACAACTGAGCCATTTCTATGAGCTCCGGGTCCCAAAAGTTCACATGCCATGATGATCTCCGAAGTGGATTGCGGTTTCCCCACAGGAGGAGAGCGGGGAGGTCTTCACCTTCTCAGTGAGGAGTTGTGGGGAGAAAGGAGGAGCCGTCTCCCCTTGTCTGCGATAATTAACCACGGACTTGCTAAGCACAAATGGACAGGCTCCCACATCTCAGATCAGGAGCTGCTGAATATTTAATCGCTGGCCATACTTTGCCCCCCCCCGCCCCACCAACTGATGGTAGACCTACACAGCTTTAAATGTGCCACAGATATCCGAGCATAAGCTCTCCAATCTAGACGGACCCCTGTAAAAATAAACCTGCCCTCTCACATAAAGACAGGTGATCGGACAGATCGCACAGGTCGACAAATAAACACGCTCTGTAAATGGCAGCCCCAAACGCCCGCACTGCCAGGGAAGGAGGGTCAGTCCCAGAACACACTGGGGGCCCCATAAGCGGACAGTAAGCACCTTATATAATTTAATGGGACACTAAAGTTTAACTGCGTCATTAACCAGGAGGAATATCACCATGGGTGTATGACTCAATACTCCTGGCAGAGTGCAAATTCATACACGAGGATGTCTGACGTGCAACCAGCACATCTGGCCTTAAAAACGGCTACCTGGGGAGGGGTCCACATTAACACCTCAGGAGATGGCCAATCAGGGGGACCCGGTGGGAAGGTAAAGCAGTGGTCACATGAACAGAACAACAGAACATGTGGCTACCAAACACATCTCATGATGTGACTCCTGCAGAAATGCCGCACACACCTGGGGAAGCCTAAACCGAAGTGTGTAATTATGCCATGCTTGCTGGAATTGGCTGCTTAAAGATTTGCCGCCCCCCCCCCCCTCAAAGAAAACCACAACAGCAGGCAGAGATGTAAGATTAGAAGCCTATCTGGCCACGCAGAAGGTAAACTTACAGACTGGAGGGGGAGCTATTGATGTCGGCAGCATCTCCCTGAGCCCCCAGAGCAGAAGGAAGGCGGGAATTTTACCCAGGTGAGGGGGTGTCAGATGTGCTACAAAGATGGAGGGGGGTCAGGCCTGAAAAATGTTGTTTTAATCGAATTACGGACAGGCGGAACGGGTAGAGTACAAAGACAATGTCATTAAGGCCTCCTGGGACCCGCCCCAAACCCCCCCCCTCCCTCCAGATACAGCAGCTCAATGATCAATAATCAATCATGGCGAGGAGGCCGACTGGACACAGCCGATGTAATGTACAATCAGTCAGTGACGGCGGTTTGCCGACAACGCTCCATGTGAAGAATGTGGGGGGGGGGGGGGCATAAATATAGCATTTTCCGCATGTTTCTTGTTCTTTAAACAGAGCTGAAGGCTGACAGGGTGTTAATGACGAATGTCGGGGAGGATAACAGACCATCGCTGATGCTTGCACGGCCGTCGCTCACCATCTAGGTGACAATCTGCCTCTCCCTGCTTCAGTGAGGGCTGTGAGTATGAGTCTGATCTAGATCGCCGTGGAAACGGGCCCTGTTTTGGCCCAATTTTAATCGCAGTCAGATGTGCGGCACCCACCCCGCGGTGTCGCCGCGTGACTCAGCCACTCCTCTCCGCGGGAAACAGAGGTAAGTTAATAATGGTCACGGAACCGGATCTAGGAGCAGGGCTGCTGGTTCGAGTCCCAGGACTGGATTCGCTGCTCTGAGGAAGATCTTCAAAGTGATGCAGCTCTTTGGAGATTCTGATCTGAAGGTATGGATGAAAGGCTTTAGCTTAGTGACAGGAGATGTGACGGGTGTCAAGTGGTGACAAAGGGTCTGTCAGGGGGTGATGGGGAGGGCAGTCACTAGCATGGGCTTAGGTCCCCCTTAACCCTACCCATCACCCCCCCAAAGATAAGCCCATGGCACAATCCCTGAATAGAACCCCACCTTTGGACCAGTGTGATTGGAGATCAGCATGATGCGGCCCCACCCCAGAGAATGTCTGCCCCCCTGGTGCTCTGGGGGGAGGGAGTGGCTCTGGGACCCTTCTATGGGTTCATCTGGAACCATCTGCTCAACCCCCAGAACCGGGCTCAGAACCATGGAGGTCTGGGAGGTGGGCGTCACTGACCGAGTTCTGTTACGACCCGTTAGCAGGGCTTTGGATCAAAACCAGCCGCCCATGCCTGTCATTAAACAGCACGCAGGGCCTGATTGCACACGTGCCGGTCCGCTTTAATCAGTGCCGAACGTGTTTACAGAGCTTGGTACTGATTAAAAACCCATCGTGATGACGGACTCACTGCTTAGGTCCGGAAGGTTCCGGCCCCACCCGCGGCACGCCAGCCTGCAGAGAGACGGGATGCCTCGGGTCACGCCGGGTTCTGATCCGGATGGAGAATGCCACATGCTGTCTCGGAGGTTGGGCTGAAATGCAGTGTGATTTTCATACTTCTTGCTACTCAGAGTAGTTTAAAGTCTCAGCGTATTTAAGGTACATTATCCAGTAAGTGTGAATAAATCACATTAACTGGGCCAATGTGGCTGCATTTCATGAATGGGGAACATTGAATGGAGAGGAATGAATGTTTAAAATAGCTTTGTTCTGCCCTGGATACTGGATACTGCCCCCAACATGTCACTGCAGCAAACTGCTCATTGCGTTAAGAAGTCGAAAGTCTGAGGGGAAGTGCTGTGAAATGGGGGGGGTCTGCCTATTATGGGAGCAAGTGTGCAGATCGGACTGTGTCAGTGTGGTTCTGCCCCCCAGACAGCTCAGTGACACACAGATCCATCATCCACCGGCCTACGCTCTGCCCAGTTTCGCCTCTGCCCACCAGTCGCGGCATGAAAGAGGGCTGCCGGCTGGCTGAGCCCGTTCATCGACACCAAGCGCCACAGTAATACCATAGTCCAGTGTCAGCTATTCCACACAAGGTGCTCAGACGCAGAAGAGGCCATGCAGCTGTCAGTCAGCAGATTAGCCGACTCTAGCTGACTCTCTGGATGAGGAAGGGGCCACCGTGGGATTATGCAGCCTCTCAGCCCCCGAGGAGCAGATAGGTTAGGGGAGGACAGTCACATCACTAAATGGCAGTGAAACTGATGAGTCCCTCGTTTGTGTGGCTGATCCCAAAAAGGCACAAACAGGCCCTACTGGTGCTACCAAAAACCTCCAGGGGTCTCAGCCCACTTCTGCTCTCTCTAGACAGGGGGCTCAGAGGAATTCAGACTCCAGGCCATTTCAGCCAGGCACCAGATAAATAAATACCATGTGCCTGTAGTTTCAGTTAGGAGAATTTCAGAAGGAATTAATAAAGCAAATAGTTTGTCGTAAGAGTAAATGATTCATTGCTGAAAAACCTCAGTCCTGGTAAAAGGCTCAATACATTTCTGTCTCTGTCATCACATTCAAATCAGACAGGACTTCGGGTTTCTCTTAGCTCAGAAATGCCTTGTTTGTTCCATCTGAACATTCACAAACCTCTTTCAAGCAGCCCATGAAATTGTTGCTGACAGGAGATCCGGGCAGGTCTGCTGTACTGGGACTCCCGCCCACATAGAAGAAGTCGTCGGAGCCTAGCATGGTGTAGTCCTCCTGGGTGTAGCCGGTGGTGGTGAGTATGCCGTCCACTGAGATGGTCACCTGGAAGGAGACAGGAAGTCAGCCTGGGTTCTGCTTTCCCCAGCCCATGTGGTCGTCTTGCTATTGCGGTTTGGGTCAGATATTTGTTAAAGGCCATGTGAACAAAATATTGCAGTTGCCTATTTTATCAAACCTGGATGGAGAAAAGAATATCGGTTCTTTTTGGTTTTTCAAAATGAATATTTTAAGGTTCATGAGAATACAGCTTACAAAATTGCTAGCTTTGTTTGTGAGCCGATTAAAACAGGAATACATCAGCTTTTTCTGTAACTGTTTTCCAAAAGTAGAGATCAAAATAATTCACCCATAATGGCAGAGAAGAGAGGGGTACACCCCCAAGGAGTCGTGCAAGGCACCGGGTAAGGTGCTGGCTAGGCTTTGGGGGCGGCACTGAACGGGGCCAAACTGGCATGCAGTAATAAGGCTTGGGGGGGAGGGAGAAGTTCAGACATGCCATGCTCTAGGTGGACTCTAACACCCCCCACAACTCCTATCTGTGAAAAACTCCCACCACCTCGCACACTATTGTTGGCAAAAACACAAAAACATCCTCGAAAGCAGAGTTTCTTAACCCAATCCTTGGGGTCCCTAGACAGTCCACATTTTTGCTCCCTCACAGCTCCCAAAACAGGTATTCAGTGTTCTTCATTGCTTGATTGTTTGGTTCAAGTGTGCTGGGAGCTAGGAGGGAGCAAAAATGGGAACTGTCAGTGGGTCCCTGAGGGCCATTTTGGGAAAGACTGTCCTAAAGGCTACTAGATGTAAAGTGTAGACGTCTTCTTGGAAGTCAAAGCATTTTGAAAGAGGTACACAAATATGGTAGAAGTTGTGAAGTTGAAGGATTGGAAAAAGGGGCCTCAGCAAGAACAGGGACAAGATAACAAGCCTATCATGTCAACAAACTACAGTGAAAGCCAAAGAAGGACATAGGACACAGCAAATGAAAGACAAAAAAGGATGATATTACCACACAGTGCAGATTTTTTACCACAGTGTGTCTGACGCCCGAATCCTTCGCAAAAAAAGAGGGGGAAAAAGCAAATAAAAAAGTCAAAACCATGAATCAAATCAACGATGAGGTATTAGGTTGGTAATACATTACATGGTAAATAAAAAAAAATGGTGACTACCTGATGGAGCACAAATACTTAATAACTCAGTTACTACTGAATCATGAACAAATAGTTAGTACTTGAGATGTCACAATTCATTAATGATGAACAAACATGAGATCAGAATATAACTAAGACTTATTTCATGTTTAATGAATACATAGGTAACACCATAATATTACATTATTTGTGCCCTGTCAAGTGTTACCAAAAAAACAATCAAAAAGAATGGGTCAACTCAAAAACTGTGCCTTGCAGTGGAGAATCAAAGAGACTTGGACTGTGAACAAGATAAAAAAAGGCTGACAGCTAAAATTCCAAAGCAGTAGTACTTCTGCAGCAAACAGAAAACCTGAAGCCAGTACACAGTCATCCACAGCCAGTAACACCAAGCACATTTTGGTTGCCAATCACTTGCTAGAGACATTAACAGGGTTAAATGAATCAGTTATTCACTGGGATTTTAAAACACTTCTCAAGTCCCAGTCTGTAATTCCACAACACAGACCAGCTCTGAACCTTATAGCAGGATGTTCACACATTGTACCGTTATCATAGAGACCTGTATGTCAAAAAAAAAAAACTATGCTAACATTTTCTACAACTGCTTTCCACCTTTTTACGAAAAGCTCTGAGGTTCGAGAGAGGGGGACAACAGGTCTAATGAGAGGATCACACTAACTCGTGCGTCCATGCCGAAAAACCTCCCTGTTAGAGGACCTCAGCTGTGTCAGTAGGAGCCCATCTTACAGAGGAGGAGACATGGCCAGACTAGGTATGTGAAAATGTGAAGACAGTGTCTAAGTGTTTACACACCCATCTGAAAATGGGTGAAGGCTCTGTTTCACAGACAACATTCTCTAGTCCTCATTCTTTGAAGCCACCAATCAACGACGATACTTCTTCCTTAAGACCTACAATCTCTCCTTAAGGATTACCTGCCGCAGGTTGCGCGTGACTTTGACGTCATGCCACATGTTGTCGTTGAACTTGATGTCCACCGGCTCCACCAGAGCCTCGAAGGCCCCGGAGCCCAGGTTGATGACGAGGGACACTGCCCCATCCTTCAGTGCCAGGTTGACGTAGTCAGCTGACTTGCCCGTGTGCAGGATGAGCCCGTTGCGCTGCCATGTCTTGAAGGAAAGCGTGATCTCGTCGCTGCTGCTCTGGATGGGGTTCTGGGACAGATCGTAGCAGAAGTACTCGGAGCCGCGAAAGGTGGCCACATTCTCATCTCTAGCTGCATGTGGATGGAGACAGAACAGACGTGTTAACACCACGATCAGGCAAGATCAACATCAACACATTCCTTAGTCAAGGGCAGGGCCTTAATTGTTTGAGAACAATTAAGCTCATTAGGAGCGGTATGTACAAAGACAGCATACAGTAGGATGACGATTCTCAACCCAAGTTTGGGTTGCAGCAAGTTCTGAAAGGGTTGCAAGGCAGAGTTTGAAATGTAAGCCTTTGAAAACCAGCAAGGTCCTATGCTGATCCACGATCAGATTTCCCAGGCCAAATCCTAGAATTAACCTATATAAACAGTCCTTGGGTCTGCAACTGCTTAGTGCAAAACCAGTGAACGTTCAATGAATCCAAGAAGTCAAACCACAGATGCTTAATTTGAAATTCACTGGAACATCCAATCATATTTGAGTGATAGGCATTGATTAGCGTAAATTGCAGAGTGCACTATGTGCTTGATCATATTGTTTAATCCATATTGTTTATAGGATCATGACTGAGATGGCATGGTAAAAGCTGGGTCACAGTGCAAGAAGGTTGAGAACCACTGCAGTAATGGATACCAACCTTTACTACACTGTACAAAAAATTCATGGACTGGTAAAATGACTTGGGGGGGGGGGGGGGGGTCAGGTGGAGCAGTGGGCGAGTTCGTAAGTTTAATCCATACCCGTACCTACCATTGAGGACACCAAGGTCAAGTCCTCAGTATTTTTTCTGCAACTCCAATAACTACAATCCATTACGGGTCACACCTTGGATGGGCTAACAGTTCTGACCTCGGTATTTAAAAAATCCTGGCTATGGCCCTATTTAGTCATTTACATTTTTCTCAGATGCAATCAGAATGCTCAGATATGAGGGGTCGTAAAAAAGTGAAAATCCATAGTTTTTTTTTTTTTTTTTGAAATTAACAAACCCACAGCCCACGGACCAGTACTGGTCCAAAAACCAGGGGGCTGTGAACCCCTAGGATATAGAACTTAATACTGCAATACACAACTATTTGAAGCTGGTTCAATGACCGCACAACTGACTGTCAGCCCAATAACCAATTGTAAACTAACTGTGAACATCTTGGTGTTGATAGGAGCATAAAAATCATACTATTAATATAGTAAATAACAAAATCTCCTTTAATAGGCAGCAGTGCTGGGTCATGGCACACGATGTGATGTTTCCCAGCGCTCATGTGTCTGCTTTGTGTACACTGGTGCATTGTGGGTATGTTTCCGCCCACACAGCAATGAGCATCAGCACCTCACTCCCACCCATCCTACGTGGGACTCCACTCCCGGCTAAAACCTAAAGCAGACCCAGAGGCTTTGTGTAACATTGACACACAGCTGCTACAGCAGACTGCACTGGGCGTACTAATGCTCCACTCACAGGGGGCGCCACGGAAACAAAGACAGACGGCAGCGTGCCAAGCGCCACAGCGGGAGCAGAGCCCAACATTTGGCCACGGACGTTTACATTAGCGTGATGAGGGTAAAGTGCGATCAACCTAGATGTGAGGCTTGTGCTGCGAGCTGAGCTCTGGAGGGAACTCGACAAGGACAGGTTCATCATTCACCGCCGAGGCGACCTCAGCGCTCAGCCACGGAACGGCCTCAGCGGTCTGACCGCTCAGGACAAGAGGCAGAGGCTTCCTCTAAAGCACAGGGACCTCACCTCCACCCTCAGGTCATTGTGTTCCAGTCACGCTATGCAGCTTTTCTTAATTTTGATAAAATAAACATTCCCTACCTCCGGAGTTCGATATAGTATATTGAACTTTGCTCTCCAAGACACAAATATGCAGGTAAGAGCAAGTTTGGGGGGGAGGTCACAGTGTAGGGTCAGTCAGTGTCTTGTGCCCCAGGAGCAGTTATTCGGGGGAAACATTAGTGTGACGGGCCTGGGATTCAAACTGGTGACATGGGTACAGATTCCTAACCACGCTGCCCCTTCATAGCTCACCATGATCGACCAACCTCACTGTATGAATGACAGCCTTGCCCATACACCACTGCTACACTGTAGCCCTGGGGCTTCCCGGGCTTCCCCTGACTTCTACTAAGGTTCTTATCAATTATTCATTAAACCCAGTGTTGTTTTTACTGCGGAGATTCCCTCATCTCACCACCAGATGTTACCAGATCCATTAACTCTATGCTCCTTAATACTTAATGAGAATTATTCTACGCGGTAAAACAGACTGGCACGGTCTCTGCGAAAAGGATAATGCAGGTAATAGGGCTAATCACAGACTGACTCGGACTGTGCTCCAGGTCACATGAGCATTGCGAGAGCTCATCATGGAATCCCACACGTGTCCACATGGGGTCACCCTGGAGCACAGTGCTAAAGGAGTCTTATCTGTGCTCATGCTTAATGAAAAGCCCGGGGAAAGCTGAAAGGACCCGATCGCTTCGGTGATTGAAAAAATAGACAGAAAGAGGGAAAGAAAGCTGGAGTAAGAGAAAGATAGCAATTGTGCTGAAATATGAAATCTTAATTAAAAAATCTTTATTACTCAAACGAGCACAGGCAGAACGATTGTTATCAAGCCATAATTTTAATGGCCTTCTAATGCCTTTTCCTTACAATTTACTCCGTGATAGATGACTGCAGATAAGCCATGGCAGGCGTCATCTGTAAAAATGTCACCGGCAGCAGGACTCTGAAGTACAAGTTATGGAGCGATATATTCCATTCATTTTAGAAGGACCAGAGGTGATCTGCAGTGAAAATGGCCCCGAGGTCTGTCTGCACTTTCTTACACTCACTGCATACGGGGCCATTATTCACACAGTGAGTGTGGGAGCCAGTCTGTGAGGTCACCACTTAGCATAATCAACCAGATTACATCACACAGCCATGCCTGCAAACTTTATTCTAAAATCTCAATCTATAGCGCAGAGCAATATCTTAATTGCAATTTTCAAATGTCAAAAAATAAAGAAAAAAACCTACACTCCAGAAAAAGGTAAAATGATTTAAAAATTGGCTCTTTGTAGGAATGTGACTGATTCATAGGCCCACTTTTTTTTTCCAGGATTGTTATTTAACATAAAGACGCTGAAAAACCAGCCGTGAGTCTGGAGCAGGTAAAGACGGCCGCCAACTTCAATCCGCCACGGAGGCTGCCGGCACGCTATATTTCACACACAGGAAGTCACCCCGAGCCGAGCGAAAGTGCCGAATGCTGGAAGCCGAAGCCGGCGGGAGACGCTGAAGGAGCAGTGCATGCTGGGAACAGAGGCGGCAGTCCCTTGCAGCGGAAGCGAGGAGAGCGCTGCCGCAGTCCTCGTTCTGCTCCAGCGCTCCGCTTCGCTCCTCCCTTCTGCAGCTCTCAGCCGCCGCCATTACCCTCCGCCCCCCGCCCAACTCCGCTCGGCAATGCCCCGCAGACCGATTGTAGAAAATTAACCTGCGTCTCCCAGCGGGAGCGCCAGAAAAGCAGGTGATCATTTTTACAGGCTGGGGTGCCTTGTTCCCCCCCCCTCCCCCC
>JAODJU010000025.1:13603619-13634759 GCA_026776725.1 Gnathonemus echidnorhynchus | reverse complement strand
GGGCAGCATTGCAAAAAAAAAAAAAAAAAAAAAGGACGGACATCTCTTAAATCCATCTGTAGTGCGGAGCGAGCTACCTCTGAAATGACTGCGCAGACTAGGGCCCATCTGTCCTCATATGAGAAACTCCGGGAGGTGAATTAAAAAAAGAGACAGAATGAGGGAGAGAGAGAGAGAGAGAGAGAGAGAGAGTGCCAAGGAATGGGTGCCTTCATCTGAAGCAACCATACTGTAATAACACTGTGTTATACGCTACTCACATTGGTCTTGAGAACAGGGAGCAAGAGCAGGAATGCATGTTTACAGGTAAGTAGCATCAGGTGTTTATCAATATGCGTACTTGATAATTCTTGTGTTCTCGTTCGCCCATTCTATATCACCTTCCATTGCAGAACACCAATTCCAGTACTAAGAACAGAAGTACAGAGGACAGTAAACATCCCTGGATGAATCCCATGATTCATTGTGCCCCAAGTTTGTTCTCAGCAAAACTGCTCTTTCCAAGACCACACGTACGATCTCTACACTTTTGGTATTGAGAAACACCCAAAGAAACACATTTGACTAAAAGGCTTTGCCCTGACTTGCTCAGCTGTTCACTCCTGCTGTTGCAGCAAACATCAAAAAACAATCGCAAATACAGGACGTGATTATAAATAACAGGACACAGCCAGCGTTGCGTCAGAGTTACCGCTTCTCCGTGCAATGTTCAAAAAGCGACACTGAGCAGCTATACTGCAGGACATGAGGTCCGCAGGAAGCCCACGCTCTAATCTCACCCCAGTGTCCTTCAGAGATCCAAAGCCAAGGGCGTCAGAGACTTCAGGTGAACCAGAGGGCAGACAACGCTTCTCTAAGCGCAGCAGAGTTGATCTGCCCGCGAGACGCTTATGTAGCTGGGAAGGAGAGTCGGCAGAGAGGATGCCTGAGCGAGAGAGAGGGGAAACGCCAAGAAAGCCCTTCAGCGGGCAGCGAGCGGCGTGCCAGCGCTCCTGGGGCACCATGTGGAACCTGGAAGGGCTGCGGTGAAACACGGCCACTGCCGGCGGTCACGTGCGAGGCCAGACAGGATCAGCGGAGAGGGAGGACACCGCACTTCAGCAGGCCGCGTGCGTGTGGGGCGGACCCGGCCAAACAGTCACCTGGCCGCCCCCCTGACTCCCGTCGAGCCGCGGCTCTGCGGACTCCTCCCGGTGCCGCCATGCAGGGGCAGCACGCGACGCGGCGAAGGAAGCGGCCCACTGGACTCGTGACTTTCAGAACGTAAATTATCTTAATATCACACTCCGGCTTTCAGGAGCAGAAAAGCCGGCAGAAACCTGGACACGTTTACAGTGGCTGGAGAAAATGTGGCTGGGAACCCAACACTTTGCTCTGTGCGACATCAATACAGCCAGACGACTCCCACCGCTGGCCAGTGACGCCATTACTCAGGCACTGCATGTCGGAAAACGAATCAGAATTGCAGTGGACTACGCTGAACATAACCTTCCTATCTCACTTAAGCTTTTTTTCAGTTTGCCAAACCGTTTTACTCAAAAATGGCAGACAGGAGGTCACCTTAAAACTGAAGACATTTTAAACTGTCCAAATACTTGGCTGCCCTGTCATTTTTTAACAACATAAAACATACATCAGTCTATACATGTTCATATGAAAATAAGCCACATCAAATAAGCCTGCAAAACTGCTTCTCAGCAGCACGATGGCGTCTTTCAGCATTATCTTATCTGAAGCTGTCTGAGAGGGCAAAGCAAAGAAAGCCTAATATTTCTTCTAGAAAAACGCCCTTTCTTATGAGCCATCATCCCTGCATACAAACCACAAACTGCCGAACTCAGGATATATATGCAACCTCTGTATTAATTCGGTTTTACACACTGTAAGTAAATTGAGTTATACCTTGCTGAACAGACTGGCTCGATGGCATTATCCCAAGCAGACAGAGGCCACCAAACTGGAATGTCCGGAAGTCAATGCTTTCGTTAATCAACCACTAGGGGATGCTGTTGAACAAAAACACATTCCACAAGTAAAAGAACTTTGCATGGAAGTAAGTATTGAACTTTACACAAAATTACAGGACACTGATGTCTCAAAAACTACCTGCAGACCAACTGAAAAGTAATGTTGTTTTACATAAATAGCACCTTGGTGGTACTATAAAAGGGTCAAAGTCGAATGACCAAAAAAACATTTGAGTGCATATGAGAAAGATTGCTCTCTCTCTCTCTCTGCCATTCTCCCTCTCTGTAACAGACCCTGCTCTCTCTCTCTCTGACACTGCTCTCTAATGTACAGATGCTTTCTCTCTCTAACATACACTCTCACTCTGTGACAGACACCATTCTCTATCTGTAACACATAGATGCTGCTCTCTCCCTGTAACAAGCATGATTCTCTCACTCCGTAACATACAGATGCTGCTCTCTCTTTCTGTAACATACAGATGCTGCTCTCTCTTTCTGTAACATACAGATGCTGCTCTCTCTCTCTCTCTGTAACATACAGATTCTGCTCGCTCTCTCTGTAACATAGACACCATTCTCTCTCTCTCTCTGTAACAGGCAGATTATGTTCTCCCTTTGTAACACAGATATCACTCTTTCTCTCTTTGTAACATACAGATTCAGCTTGCCCTCTGTAACATAGACACCATTCTCTCTCTCTCTCTCTCTCTCTGTTTGTCTCTCTCTGTAACATACAGATGTTGTTTGCTCTCTCTGTAACACAGACACCATTCTCTCTCTCTCTCTCTCTCTCTGTAACATACAGATTCTGCTCGCTCTCTCTGTAACATAGACACCATTCCCTCTCCCAGTAACTTGCAGACACTGCTCTCTGTGAGAGCTACAAACACTCCTCTCCGTCTGTGACAGAGACACTCTGCTTTGGCCTCCTGTGACATGTGGTCACGCCTCTCCCTTTGTGTCCATGATACAAAGGGACTATCAATCAGACCATCGCAGGCCTGCAGGCTTTCTGACCCAATAGTGCCTCCTGGGATGATCTTTATTCTTTATCATCTCTCTAATTGCTCATAAACCCAACATATTGTCAAATGAGTCCAACTTGACTGGCATCACCACTGTCAACTTGAGGTTTCATGGAGCTATTAAATATCTATTTAAAAAGCATTAATTCTCTTACTCTCTGATACACAAGAGGAAACAAGCATCAAAGAGCCATTACTTACTACAAACCACTTGATGTCACAAAATTTTATTTGTTAGAGACTAATCAAAAGGAAAATTTTCAATACTATGAAATTTCCTGGGTGTTTCTGCATGCAGAGTGTTTCCCTTACGGTTTCTGGTCACTGGTCAAACGAACACGCAGCTGCCGCACGTTCGTTTAATGGGCCATTTTAAAAAGTCATCAAAAACATTCCAAAGGAAATGCAGCAAAAATGTATCTCAGGTTGTACCATAAACATGAGGCGCAGTCCATCGCTCACACAGTTTATCGCGCAGACAAGAGGAGGGCGGAAGGGAGGCCCAACCTGGGGAAGATGAATGACAGAGGCTAAATGAAATGTCACTCTCGGTAATGGGAAAGCCCAGCGCCAGGAACCAGCTCACTTAAATTGCAAAAGATAATCTTAAGCATTGTTGCCGTAGGCACTGTTTGCTTGACAAAACTGTTAACGTTCCCATAAAAAGAGCCACAGTGGGTAGTGGGTCCTGTATAGGTTCAGATGGGCTGAGGCTTCTCTAGAAGCACATGCGTGCTGCCTTCAATCAAGCCTTGAATGTGTCCTGAGACAAACGCCCAACAAAAAGAGCTCAATGGGATAAGCAGTCAATGACACAAACCAGGGCTCAGCACGACAGCTGCTAATTATTAATAACACAGCACTGGGCCTGTGGAAGCAGAAACAGCCACCAACGACCTGCACCTACCCAGGTCTGAGATGTGCGTCACCGCGGTACCTCAGAGACCGACCGTGTCGCCAGGCCCTGACACACTCTGGATGACCTACCACCCGCGACTCTACACAGGTGCGCTCAACTTTTCTTAAATTCACAGAACGACATTAACGCTGATGCTTTTATCCACGGCCATGTCCTATTTTTGTCCATGGAGGATGTTTTACTGCAGTAATTTGGGTTAAGCCCATCGCTCAAGGATAAGAGGGACTCTGTTACACGCCAGTGATCTTCTCCACCCACCAGCACACAGCTGCATACAGGAAACAATGGCCCATACTGGACGTTTAATTCAAAGCGAGCGGAGGACGTTCGCCATTATTTTCCATTGTCCTATTCTTCATTAGTAAAATACGAAACGTTCTGCATTTTGGTAATTGCAATGGGTTCTCCATACTTTGGCAATACTTCAGAAAGCCGTCCAAATTACGCGGTCCACGCCGTCAGAGCTTATCATTGCTTGGCTCAGAGAGACTTTCGGCTGTCCAGACAGATTCAGTCTATTAAAGTCAGAGATAAGATGGCAGGGGCCCTCCCCACAGTGCTGTGTCACACCGCACTCGTGTCGGGGGGATTGTGAGGAAGCTCATTATCTTGTCATTGCAAATATCACGACAGAATCTGAACGAAAGGAGATTCTTCTCCATGTGAAACAAGCGGCGCTCTTTGTTCGTTTGGAAGATTCCACGAAGCAGAAATCTCAAGGGGGAGGAGATAAAGATCCTACTATGAAATTTACACTTTTACACGCAAAATTTATATAGTCCGGATGCCACTGCAATGTAGCTGTACTTTTGAACGTAAAACTCAGGTCATTTGCATGTAAAACTCAGGTCATTTGCACATATCTGCGATCCACTCTTTTAATACTTAACAAAAATAAAATCAACACTCTTAAATTTGAAGTTTGATATAGGTTAATTGTTGCGACTGAGATTTTCAGGCTAAATTCACTGTACAGTGCAGGAGTCACAAACTGAAAAACAGCACAAGTGGGAAAACCGAAAGTGAAACTCAGACACAATAGCACATTATTACTGAGGACATTTCATTCACATCAAACTCCCGAAGCAGACAGACACACACGTTCAATCATGTGAGAACTGGAGAATTCAGCAGTTTGCCTTTAAATGATGGCCCGCGATACGCTGCAGGGACAACGCAAGATCGCAACGCACGCGCTCGGCCCAGACAGCCGCACACAGAGCCTAACGCTCACAGACAGTCACACGTCCTCCAGGCTGGTCGCCCTGCAGTGCTCAGTCAGCTCGCATTTGTCTTGTGCCGGAGGACAAGCTCATAAGGCGGAGGCCTGTGTGAAAGCGTGAAGAAGGAGTGATCCTGACTGCTGGGCGAGGGCGGCCGCCCAGAGAGGCGTGACTCCCCGGTCTCAGCCGCACTCAGCGTTACGAGTCAAGCATTAGCCGCTTTTAGCATTTAGCAATGCATCCTGGGGCTGAGCCAGCACTTCATCCAGAGATTCACGGCCGCACCTCAAAGCTGGCGAACTGCACATCGGACGCACGTGCGGTGGGTCTTTAGGCCAGCAGTACTTGGCTGCCACTCGCTCCATTTACTGATTCTCCCCTAATCAAAGGGCACCTCTCTGAATGGACAGAAGCTAATCAAAAACATAAGAGCAATGACAGTAACATGCAGTGCAATTTCCATGTCTTGTAAAAGGTACCACGCTGCACAGAATTCGCTGTTCTTGGGATTGTAAATAAATTTAAATGTACCCCCCTTCTTCACACCTCTTGCTGAAAGATACTATACCCCACCCCACCACCCCCCTGGAGATTCTTGTCCTTGTGTTTGCAGTGGGCTTCACACTACAGGAAGTGATGCGGAGCCATAGTGACTCCGGTCACATGACCACACGAGTCTTGCTCATAACCACATGGTACATTACACAGGCCAGCTGCATCCCGTCCCGATCAGGGCTCATGGACAGACAGACAGACAGACGCCAGTGCCGGGCACCACGGCCCCATCTCACCTAACATGGGCGCCTCCTACAAGACATTGAAACTATTGGGAATAAAATGCATTTAGTGTCCAAATGATTTGGTTAGGTCTGAGGATACACTACACGATTCCTAATTTTGAAATTACCATCCACTAATTATAGTAATCAAGCTTGTCCTGCTTCAGTGGGTTTGTGATTTAGGGTGATTTAGTTAATATTCAGCGATAATGTAAATGCCCTCCTGCCAGTCTGTGAAGTTCTGCTAAAAACATGAGCTCAGATAGGAACTTCTATGGCACACAGAAGACATTCATTACACTGAGTGTGCATAACCACGGTCTGAGCTCTGGAACAAGTGGAAACATTTTCATAGAGCAGTAATACAGTATCTTCCACAACAGAGAGAGGTTAAATGTGACCAGCATGAGACAAGCTCCATGTCTGCTGAAATGCAAGGTGGACGCCATTGTAGAGGAACAAAGAGTATTTGTGCCAATACAGTATGAGCTCCAGCATGGCTGAAGGTCATGAAGGTCACCAAACTCCCTCCTCTCCTCTCCACCTCAATCTGCTCAGCAGCCCACATGCCGATGGGTGGGGTGGGGGGGGGATGCATGGGGGCGTCGTCATGGCAGCAGCGTTCCGCTCCACAGGGGTATCGATTACCCACAGGAATGGGGCGCCTCTGTCACACACCTTCAGAAATCCTGAACGTTACGGAGAAATGAACACCACAGCGAAAGGTAACATGGAGTCAGCCGTTTGGGGGGGGGGGGGTGAGGGGTAGAGAAACATCATGATCTTTCCGGAAAAAGTCAGTGCGACCCAAGGCTTCTGTCACCCGGGGTCTAAGAGCTGCCCATGTCAAGTGACCGTGTGTATTTACGCAAGAAGCTGCTTCAGAAGTGAATCATCAGCTTTGGAGGTTCACGCAGCTTACCGAAAGGGGGCAGGCTCTGCTGTCAATGAGCTTACTCTCCTGTCGAGAAGAGGGACGTGACAGGTTCTTATATGCAAACTAAGGAAAGATGCCATAACCTTAGGACTCCTATCAAGCCTTTACTCAACTGTGAAGCAGAGTTCAGCTGAACTCATCAAGCTCATCAGTCAGTTTCCCATTCGAACAAAACAATAGGTAGCTGGATACACTTATCTTCAAGTGCTACACATATTTCCGCTCTGAATCTTGATAAAGAAACCCAACCGAGATGGGCAGACGTTATACACATTCAGAAGACCGCAACCCAAGCCCTGGGTTCTGGGAACAAGACCTTCTCAGCTCTCAGCAGCTGAGCAATTCACTCACATTGGTTAGTGACAGGGATAAATTATTCAAAATATGGTTTGAAAACACCAAGGGCAGGTTCGTATTTACTGATGACCACTGTCATTTTGTATAAGTTTTAAATGTACTGGTCTTGGTCAATGAGGACTTAACATCCAAAACTGATGCTTATCTAAGGCTCAGTAGAGATGTAAGTATCCTCATGTAGGGCTTGTCCTGAGAGTTCATTCCCAGCCAGCCACCAACGCATATCAATGGGACAATAAATTACAAAAACTGTCACTTTCAGCATCATTGAAACAATGAGCTCATGGGAGTTTTACTTACACAAAAATGCTCTGAGGGCAGAATGAAAAATGATTGGTTTAGGGAGATAACTAGTCAGATTGTAGAGGAGGTGAGTCCAAGCAACTGGAGGAGGTGGGACCAAGACATCTGATTGGTTGGTCCCACCTTCTCTAATTGCTTGGACCCACCTCCTCTACAATCTGATTGGTTCTCACCCTCAATGATTTTACATTCTGCCCTCAGAACATTTTTGTGTAAGTAAAACTCCCATGAGCAATGACTTTATATAATATCATTTTATCAGGTTCCCAAATCATTTAGCCTATTTCATTTATATTTCCTACCATAGTACACGCAAAAAATTTCATTTAACAATCAAATTGTGGTGGATACCACCACAGGCCCTAATCAAACCAAATTAGTGTCATCATCCCATATCACACTTACACAGCCGACCAGAATGAAACATGGTAGCACAGAGTGACCATTAGTACTGCTGTGTGGGTATTCAAAGAGGAAGGAACGGTAATGATGACGTTATCTAGGCATGTTATGCCACTGCGACATCACTGAGCAAGGCCCCTATCTGTCTGGCACGGATACATCTTTTCATAACTCACCTTGACATATCACCTCTGAATCTTACCTCTGTTGTCAAACAATTACCCATACCGAATAACTCTTTAGTGAGTGATTTAGTAAAACGATAAATGGCAAGAGAATATTATCAATGGAATCATTTACTGTAGTACTAAAGGCCTTCATGGCATAAAAATATATATATATTTTTTTTTTTGGGGGGGGGGGGTCAAAATTCATCTGGCCATTTATGGATAAGGATTCACATGTTTCATTATTGGACAAATTAAGAAATAATATTAAAATTCTAGGAGAAATAGAAAATAACCCAGTAATTTAGGCATGCTAATAAATGTTAATTGAACATATGTCACTGAGCCAGATGAATCTGACTACAAAGCAGCCTGTTTTATTGCTGCGTTTCACATAAAATAGACCAATGTGGTCAGAAAATAAAGACCATAGAACATTCTTCCAGACAGAACCACACCTCTCAAATAGGATCATCCTTCCCATACAGAACCACCCCTTGCTAACAGAACCACCCTCCCACTCAAACCTTACCCATTATCAAGTCAAACAAATGCAAATAATTCATTTTTTATCCCTAACTCAGGTGTATCAATGAGCCAAAAGATCAAACTAAATAGCCTGAATTGCCCGGATGTGGCAAGAATCCGTTTAAAGCATGGATTTAGTAAGAGTGACTGTAAAAACCTTGAAGGCACCATTTATGAGGCTGCATGTCAGAGGAAGGCACTGCAGGAATGGATCTGCAGCTACAACTGCACTGCAGGAATGGATCTGCAGCTACAACTGCACTGCAGGAATGGATCTGCAGCTCCTCGCATATAACTGCACTGCAGCTGACCTCAGAGACAGACCAGCTCAGTGCAGTTTATGCGTAGCTGCAGGGCACGGCTCACGGAGCCTGGCAGACGGCCTCCAAGCCACTGCGACGAGACTCCTCCTGAATAAACATCAGCCCGGGGGCCTGCAGGCACCGTCTCCCTTCTGAGAACATCAAAATGACTCTTTCAATTCTGCTCTCCCTCGGGAGAATGAGACACTTAATATAGAGGGGAATTCATAAGCTGGGGGACAAACGAACAGGCATTTTAAATGCGAAGACCCCCGGGAAAGCCGGGGCTGGGTCTGCGTCTATCACGCCGGCGTAATGACCTCAGCTGTTACAGTGCAAACTCTCACACTGCCCATTTCAGCTGATTTAAACCTCTGCATCCCTATCTAGGAGTCAAGCAGCATCGCTTTGTGATGCAATTCTGTGAATAAGCTTAGTCTTAGCTCGACTGGTTGAACAGCTCTTCTTAAATAACTCAATTTAGACATCTGTTTAATTATTATTATCTGCCAAACTCATACAGGCTCAAGTTTTGGTGTTTCCAGAGCCAACAGACCAAAAATGAAAGCTGCCGTAATGGAGCAGCCATTATTTCCCTCCCAAGCAACAGGAAAACACAGTCTGGACACCGTCAGAAACAAAATTGCACCTTTGAGGGAACAATTACTTCACTGAGGCTGTACCTTCAAGGGTCAGCCAATTGTACGCTAGCTGTAGGTAAATGTACCTTTTAAGGTACAGAAATGGAGGAACATTTTTGTACTATTGGTGGTACATTCGTGTTGTTTGTACCTTGAGGAACAAAACCAGGGTACAAGGGCTGTACCCATTTTTTCTGACTGTGGAAGCAGCACGCAGAGATCCAGTGAAAAACAATGCGGTCACTGCGATACAGCTTCAGCGAAGGCCAAGTGCAA
Source organism: Gnathonemus echidnorhynchus (assembly GCA_026776725.1). Taxonomy (NCBI): domain Eukaryota; kingdom Metazoa; phylum Chordata; class Actinopteri; order Osteoglossiformes; family Mormyridae; genus Gnathonemus; species Gnathonemus echidnorhynchus. The sequence goes on along the minus strand of JAODJU010000025.1, from coordinate 13,624,930 downwards.
TAAGGAAGGTTTTCTTTCCATTGCAGGAGAAGCGGCCTGTATCATTTCATTTAGAACTGGAGGAAGGCCAGTGGTACCGCCCGCTCTGACAGACTGGGAGGAGACCCATGCTCCCTACACCACAAGCTCACGGGCGACTGGTAGCTGCTCTCGACTGCCAGATCCAAAGTATCACTGGTCACTTTGCCCATCATAACAGCACTGCATGACTACTGGCATTAAAATACAAATGTACCTTTATTAATATCAGAAAAACTATAGAAAAAAAACAGAAAAATGTTTGTTTGGACAAGAGTGACAAAGCCCAAGGCCTTAACATGGGATATTTCAGGACTTAAAGAGGAGAGGACAGAAAATGGGCTCCGGGTTTACTACAGGTGACACAGGGATTACACAGCACATTAAAAGCCTTCAACGCTGTGCCACATCCTTCTGATCTGATCCTGGGTGACACACGCAGCACGCGGGTCACCGTACCTGCCGAGGGTCCTCCGTTAATCAGCACTGTGCCGCGGCTGGGCATGGCCAAGAACACGAGGATCAGAGAGAGGGTTATAAAGCTGGAGGCCGACATCAAAGGGGTTTAAAAACTGTACTGAGAAGCACGGAAACATTCACGGGAGGAGCTGGCTTCCGCATAGAGCCGGCCAGGTGTGTCTTTAACAAATGTTTAGAATCCGATCAAGGGGTTCACTAAAAACCTCTGTCCCTGCTCCTTTTAGGATTATCTGTGTGTGTTAAGTACATTCTGAACAGCAGCTGAACATTAACTCAGTTCTAAATTCCAAAGCATCTCCTCTGCACCTTAACAGATGAGGGTCTCTCTCACATGACCTACTGGACAGTGACAAAACTTAAATTCACAGACTGAAAAAAAAAACTGTCATAAAATACCTCCACTGGGATGGAAGCTGTCTTGGAAAAAGAACAGCTTTGACCTTTTCCACTGCGCTGTTATTAAACTTTTTACATCACAGTTTATGTACCTCAAGCAAGGTTGGCAACAAATAAGGTGAATTTTTATTTTAAAAAGTGACATTAAAGGTGAAAAAACGTGCTACTGAGAAGGAGGCAGGAAGCTAAACGCTGGCTGGCCATATCCGGGTCACAGTTGATCGGGGATTGATTATCAATGTCTTCTCAAGGTGAGCAGCAGAGCACATCCTTAATAGAACTGAGGCTGATTAGCTAATTAGCATTTAATTTGCATAATAGCTGCACAATTCATTAGCGCTCATGTGAGCTCATCTGCATGCCACATGCCTCGACCCCTTTCTCCTTCCTGCAGGTCTGCTCTCTGATTTCCTTCTCTGATTCTGATGCCTTTCAGGCTGCTGTAGGTTTGATACTGACTCAGGAAGAAGTAAGAAGAGGCTCTAGAAAATGCTGCTTTAGTGAAAAGTGAAAGGCCGGTAACAGGAAACCCGCTGCGCCTTCCTGCGTCTTTCTTCTGACCTGCTCGCATCTCAGAATCCAGCTCCCTTGTAGGACAATGAGAGGCTCCTGTGAAAACAGCCACGGTCAGGCTGGCGTGCCGATCCTGCACGTCAGGGTGTGAAAGGCGCACAAACAAAGGGAGAGACTCAAGCGGGGCCGCTGGCCACTTCATGTTAAAGGGGTGAACAGCGGTGAGTCAGCATCCCAACGGCAGGAAGGAATTGGACCATGTGGCACCCCCTGGCGTTCCAGCGGGGAGCCACATGCCTGAGCCCCGCCTGCTGTGATGTGGGCCTCCAGAGCTGCCTGCTTCACTCCAAGGCAGACACAGGGATGAAGATCCGCCACCAGAAGCCTGCATGATGTCCGAGGATTCACAGCACTGCCACTGATGGGCCTTATAGGGGGGGGGGGGGGGAAAACCCAGAGGGGGCCGCATGGGGCCTGTGATGTCAGCCTGCACCCAGGGCTCCTGGGCATGCAAGCATATGCAGCCAGTCCAGGATTTATACAACTGGGCGACTCATTCAATCCATTCAACCAGCAAAGCAGGATGTGTAGCAACAGGCATGTGCTGAACATTTACAACCCTGGTGCAGGGAAAACGTCACACGTGCTCGTCATTGCAGGAGACCCCAGGGCATACCTGTGGGACACACCATGCATTGGTAGGTCTACAGTAACAGGGTGCAGATCCCCCCCCAAGCAGACGGAGGTGGTGTGAGAGCTCCGTGCATTCTCTAGGGAGCATGTCTACCTCCAGGCCATAGCTAAATCTAGGGTTTACTCCACGGGGGAAGCCAAGAAATTACTACCAGGGTAGCACTTAATAGCACTAAAATAGCTCTCTCCATGGGGCTCATCATGATGATTGTTTTTCCCGTTCCCTCAGCAAGGTGCCTGCTGACCTTACAGAGAGGGCATGCCCTGGGTGGACACGGATGTGCTCTCAAGCAATCAACAGCGCGAAGGGCCGTGGAGGTCAGAACGGGCCAGGCGCCGGTGTGAACGAGCTCGGAGCTGAGTCACCGGCACGCGACAGAAATCGATCTGAATTTAAAAACGTATGCAAAAAAAAAAAAGAGACAGAAAGTGCGATGCGGACACCTGCGGCAAGGAGGAAGACAAGCAGCACAAAGAAAGCTACCACCCAGCGCCATTAACGCCAACACAACAGGAAACGAGGGCCGCGCAGTCAGAGTCCCGGCATCAGGGAAGCAGCTGTTAGCCGGGCTGTAGATGTGCAGGAAGAGGAGCTCGGTGCAGCCTTTTAACACGCCAGCACTCAGCGTGCACTTTGTCTGTGCCGTTCAATTACGGCTCATTTAATTAGCACTTAATCACCGCGCCCTCGGTGCACCACCCCCAGAAAGAGTGCTAAATACAGAGAGACAAGCATTACAAACACAATAAAAGCATTAACTAGCAGCCTGTGTTTGGGCTGTGTGGGCAAAGCGTTTTGAGGAATAGTAAGAAAATGAGCTGTACCTTTTTTAGCTATAGAAATGGAGAAATCCCAGCAGAAAGAGGAATGCATGACATCCGTATATGAGAGGTGACAGAGAAGAGAGGAAAACAGATAATCGTGAGTTCTGAGAAGGAACAGAGCACGAGAGTCACTGACAGCAAAGTGCAGGTGTTTGTAACACACATCCTTAAGGCGTCCTCGTTTGAAGTGAAAACCCCCACTCACTTAATCCATTAACACGGAACCATTTCTGGTCCCGGTCAATCCCAGCCTGCAGCCTGCGTATTTAAATCAATATGAAGATCCATCTTCAGCAAACATTTTATTTATTTATCCCTAAAGAGGGCAAACTAAACAATCATAACACAAGCATTATCAAGCCAAGCTGTTTTCTTATGCAGCTGGTGAACAAAGCAGCGTAAAAGACGTCATGCGCAGCCACAATCCTGACTGTGCAATGCACAGCCAGTAAGACTCTGCAATGCATGGTCACAAGCTTGACTGTGTGATGTGCAGGCAGCAAGCCTGACTGTGTGATGTGCAGGCAGCAAGCCTGACTGTGTGATGTACAGGCAGCAAGCCTGACTGTGATAAGCACAGCCATGAGCCTGACTGTACAATGCGCAGCTAGCAAGCCTGAATGCGCGATGCGTGGGCACCAAGCCTAATTGTCTGATGTGCAGGCAGCAAGCCTGACTGCGCTATACACAGCCACAAGCCTGACTGTACGATGCGCAGCTAGAAAGCCTAAATGCACGATGCGTGGGCACCAAGCCTAACAGGCACTATGCACAGCTAACAAGCCTGAATGCGCGATGGACAGCCACAAGCCTGAATGCGTAATGCGTGGTCACAAGCCTGACTCTGCGATGCATGGGCAGCAAGTCTGAATGCGCAATGGACAGCCGCAAACCTGACTGCATGATGCGCGGCCCGCAAGCTGTTTCAGCATCACTGTTTGGGGGATAACGGTTAGCCAGGCTTCCCAGTCTGAGAAAGCTCATGCAGCATTTGGACAGATGAAGCAGCCAGCAAGACTCACAGCGCAGGCAGTACAAGTGACAGGACGTGGAGCCAAAAGGATAGCATACCTTGCTCGGCCATCATCATGTGTGAGAAACCTTGGAGGAAGGAGAGAGAGAGACAGAGGGATTCAGGACACACCGCACAATACTCTGTGGTACTGTGACATCACATGTTTCACTGAGACGCAAAGCATGGCACCCGACACGGGGGGGTTGGGGTAAGGGTTAGTCACGTGACCCGGCGGGTCCTTCCTGCTCGCCGACTAGAGGTTTATGATCTTGCCTTCCAGAATGTATTTAGAGTTTACAGTTAATCTTCTAATTTATTTTAAATTTAATTTGTGACATAGTGCTGGTTCATGATCCAAAGAATAAAAGAGAAATCATACAGCACTCATTTTTTGTTAGCTTTGAGGTCAGGTGACCCATGTCACTGTAAAATGCGACTGCTCTGTATCGGAAAAAGAACAAACAAAAACTGCCGCCATTTTATGTGGCATTTATGCTCCACGCCGTGACTCTGAAGACATTTAAGCTCTATTATTACTGGATAAATCAAAGTTTCCATTCTGAAGGCTAGATTTAATTTTCCAGTGATTTAAAAACCGTAGAAATACCGACCGTCACACTCACCTGGAAAACTGTTGACCTCTGTTGTCATGATAGCAGAGAGAGAAATAGAAGGAAAGATTTCCAACGTTAGAAACACCCAGCTCTGTTTTGCATGGATCTCATCATGCAAAGACTTAACACACCTGTCATCATGCATGCTGCGGCTCCAGCCCTGTGCATGCCCGCAGGCAACCTGCAGGGAACTTTCTGCATGTCATCTGTCCCACTCTCCACTCTCAGGGAACCAGACGGGAACTCTCCCAACACTGACGACACAGAACAGTACAGGGAAAGACAGTAGTGGGAAGAGTCGACGTGGGCAGCCACGCGCCGTGCTTGAGCATCGATGCAGATAGCCGGCTGTACCAGTGCAAAGGGATTGTATAGGTGGATAACACCAGACCACATCACATCAGTCATCTTCACTGCAGACTGGCCTCAGTATTTCAGCACACTGCTTATCTGCACTGCCAGTTCACTGGCAGCTAGGAAGCCCAGACCCCAAAGGGCAGCTGTTGACATTGCCTTGCAGAACCCAAATACTCTGAGCTCCAAAGTTAAAAAGCAGCTTAACTGCACTGCATTTGCAAGCAAGGTTCCTTAATCAGTCCTGGCACAAACAGCTATTAACAGAGGAAATTAACAAGAACCCAATTAAGTCGAACTCCATTAAATGCTTTTAGTACTCCATAATTGGAGATATATTAGATATTAATTTAGTCTTGAAGCTTTCAGGCTGAGGCACTCGATTGGCGAACATGATGTCCTCACGCTTGTTCATCCTCATTACATGTCATGGAGTATGTTTAATCTGTTTCTCTGGAGAGCTCTTTGGTGGTTCATGGTATTTTAAGAATACGCAACAAAATCCGGTAACGCCCATATACCTATCACCCAAACCAGTATCAGGCACGTTTCCCAACACGGGGAACACGCGGGACCTACAAAGCCCCAGCTGGTGCACTGAGGTTCTCCGTTTTTAACGATAGACTGAAACCAATCTTCAGCACAGGCTACAATGCATGCTTTCCTTAATCTGGACAGAAGTATTTTTTCTCCTATTTCTCTGACCTAGTTTTACGGGAAGATTACTTCACTATATACGACATCTTCTCCCATGTTTCCCTAATTCTGCTGGCCAAGCTCTCAGGCACCATTTGATTAAACACTTCTCATCTCCTTTCCACCTATTAATTGCCATTTTCATCTGCCTTTATGCATTTATGTAACAACTTCTGCAAAGAAACAAAAAGGCATCGGTAGCCAGATTCCCAGATGGGCAAACAGATCAATAAAGCTAAGTAATTTAGTCTTCCAGGAAATTTCACTTACTCTCAGTTACTCTCAGTTACTTCCCCATGTTCCCCAGTGGAACAACAGTAATACTGCATACTTACTCTGAATTTGGCGCTAATTCATCTGTGACCATATGAATTGTGCACAGATCCATGCACATTTATCATCCAAATGACTGTACAGTCTGGATGTGACATGCCCATAACATAAAATTATTTCAATGTCATTTATTTCAATTTATTTATTTACTCCCACTGACTCTTATATTTGGATTTATCTTTGTAATGCTTCTGGACAACAAAAATCCACCTCCTGGGAATCAGTAAAGTTCTATTTTAGCTTAAAAGTACATAGTAAACAATTCCTAGCCAAAAAAAAAAGTCCAAGCATCTTTCATCACAAATCTGACATGACCCGAAAGGGCTGACAAACCAAACAGTGCTGGGATGCCAAATATTTGCTATTCTAATCTGCGCTGGTCAGATGTAGTTTCGTAGCCAATGGGAAAAGGGCTGTTGCAGCTCCTACAATGTGAAAAAACAGCCTCTTATTGCTCCCTGTACAGTTAGAACCAAGCTCGTTCATTGATCTACACTGGTTATTATCAACTGCAAAACTAAAGCAGCAAAATCTTGAGGTACAATACATTTTTCTCCCTAGAGTATGAGATATGCAGGATATTGGGCAGTGTAATCAAAACCCTACAGATATAGTACACATTCTGCAGGGATGCATTTAGTCTGGAGGAGGCACTGCAGTACCTCAACTTGGCAGCTTTTCAGCTCTCATAATTGTATTCATTATCATCATTCTTTTCAGTGGCATTATCAACAATTAACATCATTAATCAATGTGGAGACTGGAGGAGCACCGAGGAGCCTACTGCGCATTCTCAGTCACTGGGCCTATATCCCCAGCTGCGGGTATCTGAGGAAAGGTGTCTGTGAGCTGCAGAGCAGGTTTCTCAGTCACCTACACGGCCTGCCCAGAGCCCCGTAAACAAGGCTATTTTCCCGGATTGTCAGAACCCATGTTCAGAGGCCAAGCCCATCAAAGATGCTTTTACACTTTGCTTAAGTCCCCTATCAGTAAACCGCAGGATTGCAATAAATCATTTGGGAATGCCTGTCCACCCAAATGTATGCTGATGTCCAGCCACAGAGAAGAACAGCATAAGCAATACATGCAGCTTCTTACTGATACAAAAGGCTCAATGAACCACCAATGGTACAGCCTAACAGCTCAAGTACATCCTACAGATACAACCTCCTCAATGAACCACCAATGGTACAGCCTAATAGTTCAAGTACATCCCACAGATACAACCGCCTCAATGAACCACCAATGGCACAGGCTAACAGCTCAAGTACATCCTACAAATACGACTTCCTCAATGAACCACCAATGGTACAGCCTAACAGCTCAAGTACATCCTAAAGATACAACCACCTCAAAGAACCACCAATGGTACAGCCTAACAGCTCAGTACATCCCACAGATACAACCACCGCAATGAACCACCAATGGTACAGCCTAACAGCTCAAGTACATCCCACAGATACAACCTCCTCAATGAACCACCAATGGTACAGCCTAATAGCTCAAGTACATCCCACAGATACAACCTCCTCAATGACCCAGCAATGGTACAGCCTAACAGCTCAAGTACATCCCACAGATACAACCTCCTCAATGAACCACCAATGGTACAGCCTAACAGCTCAAGTACATCCCACAGATACAACCTCCTCAATGAACCACCAATGGTACAGTCTAATTGCTCGATTATTCCCAGAAATAACAAACTCTATCCTTCTCCTTGTCCATTTATAGCCCATTCACCCAATTTTATGTTCTCTATCAGTCCAGACAACCTTAGGTTAGGTTAGAAACTCCAGTCTGCAGTGAAAATGTTTAGATGTGGGTCTCAAATTTTTGTAATGTAGAAATAAAAATATATATGAAGAAGAGAATATGAATGCCAGTGGATTTGTAAAAACCTTCAGAACCCCTCTCTCTGTAAACACATTGAAATAACTGGGATAGCCTAGACTGTCATTCTTTCGTACTGTACAATTTTAGACAATAGTTGTGGCTCACTAATGAACAGTACAGTGAATTAGGAGAAGAAAATAGGCAATATTTCCTTTAATTCATCTAATTAAATAATGAAAGATACTATTATTCAGGTAAAAACATTAAGGAGAACCAACAGCAGCAGAGCAATAAGCAAAACTATGGTTTAAAGCAGAACTTAATACTGTGAAACTCTCTGAATATAAAAACAGCGATGAAAGCCGTGATTTCACCTCTTCAACAAAATATCTGTGAAATATCATTGAAATAGCTTAATAAACGTAGCGATCCTGTGTTCCTAATGAATTGTTTTGAATGAGAATGGAAAGTCACAACTTTAACTCGCATGCTATGTTTTAGTGAGTCAGAAAGGGGTCTCTTAAAGAGACAGAGCAGCGAACTCCAAAGGGACTGGGGGCCATCAGCAGCCTCCTACAGCTGACAGTCGCTGTATCTGTACTGCAGTCCTGCAGGTTATTACAGCGACACACATGCAGTAATGATGAGGGATTATTCAGCACTCATCACAATGCTGCATTGTTATTGACAAGAGTTTACTGTGGATACAATATTGTTGAGAGGGGCACTAAAAGGACCATATTTCCACGACATGCCATTTTGTGTCAGCACAAACCCAATAAGCAATGAACATGCAGCAAGTGATCACCAAATAACATTAGCAGAACGTCAGCCATGAAATGCAGGTGCTGGAAATGCAACATTTAATGTGATGAAGAAAGTACTAAGTTATCACATCAACATCAGGTCAAAGACTGTTGATCTCTGATAAAAATGAGGAACATTACTGCAAACAATAGTGTCTTGTCCACACACAGGAACAAGGTGTAGCCAGTGAGGCTCCAGAAAGAGGAGAAAGAGAACTTGAGGGAAAAGAGAGGCAAAGACTGATGAGTAATGGTGAGAAAGTGAGACAGCTAGAAATGGGAAAATGTGGAGAGTAAAGGGAAAAGGGAGGCTAACTAGAGGACAAGGACGAGAAGAAAGAGAGAGACGAGGACATAGAAATGAGGAAAGGCAGTAATGGTGGAGAAAAAGACAGGGAAAGGGGACAGTGAAGAGGAGCAGGGGATAGAGAGATGGGGTGGGGGGAGAGAGGGAGTGAAAGGGATGGGGAAAGAAGGAGGGATGGGCATTGGAGAAAGACAAGAAAAGGGGACAGTGAAGAGGCAGTGGTGGGGGACAGAGAGAGACAGGGACGGGGGAGAGAAGGAGAGATGGGGACGGGGTAAAGACAAGGAATGGGGACAGTGAAGAGAGGGAGATGGGTGGGGGGGCAGAGAGAGATAGCGATGGGAGACAGAGAGAGACGGGGGGGGACAGAGAGAGACAGGGATGGGGAGAGAAGGGGAGATGGGGACAGGGGAAAGAGGCAAGGAAAGGGGCGAGAGAAACAGGGAAAGAAACAGGGATGGAGGAGAAAGAGACGGAAAACAGAATGATAGGGAAAGAGACCAATACAGAGGAGAAAGAGACAGGAAAAGCAGAGAAACTGAGACAGGAGAGACTAGGGTTGGAGAGAAATGGGGGCAAGAAAGACATGGAATGCAGAGATCAAATCAGGAAAAGGGGAGAACAAAGAGATGGAAACAGTGGCAGAAAAACAGAAAGCAGAGAGAGAGAGAGAGAGAGAGAGAGAGAGAGGGAGATGGGGACAGGGGAGACAGAAGGACAGATGGGACATGGGGACCACAGAGCACACGGCCATCACACTCATGAGAAGCCTCCAGGTTGTACACACACTTGTAGGTTCAACACTTCACCTTGGTCGCAGAAGCGCCCAATATACTCGGTTTTTGAGCAATCGCACAGTGGCTCCCCATCTACCAGCGAGCAGCTGCCTCCGTTCTCACAGGGGTTCACCGAGCAGAGGCCTTCCATGTCCAGGCCTACTTTCTGACTACTGAGGAGTCTCGGGCCCTGGCTGCCATACTTCAGGTCTGTGATAAGTCCCCTGAATGGTGGCTGGTCCTTCACGAGGGGCAGCGTCAGGGCAGATGGGCGGATGTCCTGCGGGACGCCCCCCAGGAAGAGGTCGCTGACGATTTTCATGTACTGCCTCTGCGGCCGCACCTCTGCCACTTTGGTCTCGCTGTCCAGCCCCAGTACGGTCCGCAGATTGTACCTGCTGAGTGTGGCAAAGTGCCAGTTGCTGTCGTTGACGCGTTTGCTGGAGACTATGGTGGCCTCGGCGCAGTCGATGCTGAAGCGCAACTGCAGCTTGCCGTCCACCACCATGAGCTGCAAGAAGTCACAGTAGCCACCGTCGTCAAAGTACAGCAGCAGGGCAGTGGACAGGTCCGTCTTGAACTGAAAGCTCAGGTCACTTCTGGTGCTGGCGTCCCAGCGCAAGTAGCGGGCCCACTGGTCCGGGACCCCTGTAAACTCCAGGCTGGAACACAGGCCTAGCAAAGTACTGAGCAGCAGCTGCACTGTGACCCAACAGCAGAGGGAACTCATTGTAGGTTGCACCGGTAGGTGTGGGGAGCTATGATCCTTAACAGTAAGATACCATTGAATTTGCTTTGGCTCACAGAGTGATAGATCCCATGTACATCCCACGGCACGCACACAGAAATATGTCACTAATAAGATCTGATGAGAGAAGTCTTCAGCTGGAGCAGAATGGTGGAAGGGAGACACGTGGCAGAGCTAAGGCCATGGAGAGGATGCAGTGCTCCAGCCCGCCCGCCCGCCCTGGGCTCCCCTGCTCTTCAGGCTGCACGCCCGAGGCTACGGAAAAGTGCCAGGCCACATCCCGTAGAGGCGGGTCTTCGGGCTGTCGTCGGCATCACGACGTTCCTCATATTGGCCTCAGGGTGCCTCAGTCCATCGGACTGACACGATGTCCTTTAAATCCCGTTACTATGGGAAACAGAGGAAAAAACAGTTACAGACCCAACATTACTACTTGTGATTGGCCAAGTTCTGCAAGCTAATATCAGGCTAAGCCACTCTCCTTACAGCAGGAGGGCAATCGTCCAGCTATGATGGATATTTTTTTAGATGAGAGTTCCAGAAATCTCCAGACACAATGAAGTGGAAGATCAGGCAGACAACAAAATGCACATCCAAATTTTTCCTGTAATAAACAGTTAAAGTTGTTGGTATCAAAATCTAATTAAAAGTTTCCAGATATTTTCTCAGAAGGTTCTTGTGTGTTATCGGTCATCTGCTGTGTAAATTACCCACATTATTCTCATTGCTGTCCCAGCTATCAATCAATAGTGCAGTGCCTGTCTTTATCTGATGATGGGAAATTAAAGCTTTTCTCCTGGATATGCACTGAAAAATAAAACACAGTGACCAGATGCATGGCTGCCTGTGCAGGGGAAAGTCTCCCTCATTAAGCGTGTGCAACATGACTGCCCCAGTCCTACTGTACAGACAGTGAGGTCCTCAAGGGAGAACATACCAGCAAAAGCAACGGCTTAAACATGACAGCAACAATAAAATCATTATCACACCCCCACCTGCAGCCAGCGTTCTCTAACCTTATGCACATTTATAACCAATAGAAAAATGCTGAAATTAACATCATATTTTTCCATAGTATTGAGTATTTCTTCGTTTAAAATGGCAATGAAACTCCACAGTACCTAATTTGCTGATTTCTATTGACTTTTTTCCGTTATATGGATGGACCACACGCATTGACAAAAAGTCATTATCATCAAAAGTGTGGTATTAGCATTGACACAATATTGGCATGGCTGTTACTAAAATATTTATCTGGTGATTCTTCAGACATTCAGTTACAATGTGTAACAGTGTACAAAATCCTTCATCTGATCTATCTGCCCATCAATACAGCACAGTTTGCCGTGTTGCAGACTGACAGACCAATTTATAACACGACCTTAACCATATTAAACTGACTTGTGACAAATGTGACCCATTCCACCTCTATGAACCACAAGGCGCAATGCAAATATTTAAGGACGGGAACACAGGAAATCAGCACCATTTACATATCTGCCTTCAGAAAGGTTTCCAAATCAACACGGCCCTAAATGAGCAGATTATATTCATGAATTCATGTTTGCGCTGGGACCTAAAACCACTGTTGACACTTCAAATTGAATATTGGCTTTTGGGGAGAAGGCCGGCTTACCGTCACCCACTTTCCCTCTGGAAGAAGCCCCACAATGGAGGGTCTCCTATTTCATAGCCCAACAGTAATATGATACAGAGAAACCTAACAGGCAGGTCCTGAGACAATGGGCCCATGGATACACCAGAGCATCCGCAGTAAGGAGGGCCTGCAGCCCTGCAGAGCTCACTGAGCATGAGCAAGAGGCCTGCTGAGCTCCGGTAACAGGCACCCGGCACCTCACCTCCATCTAATGTTTTAACCAGAGTGACAGGCAGGGCTGGATCTATCTTATCAGGCCCCCCAGGCAAAGCTTTACTTGCAAAGCCCCCCTTACAACAAAACTGATGATCATTTCAATTCCTCCACAACGCAGGTAACTGGAGGGCCCTATAGGCCGATTCTGCATACAGCTAGAGCGAGCCATGTATATATTTTTTTTCCATGTTTTTTTTTTCTGGGGCCGTATTCTGATTGGGCCCTATGCAGCTGCCTACTTTGCCTATGCCTGGAATTGGCCCTGGCGAAAGAGGAAACCGACAGAAAGGTGAAGAGGCTAAGCTGGACCAGGGCCCGTGCCCAGCGCCACACTGCGCAGCAGAGGAGACCGCAAATCTGGATCCCGACCGTAACAAAGGCGGGAAGAGCCCGCTGTGAAATGTGACACACATATTAAGGAGGAGAGTCTGCAGCTGGCCCGACGAATTACCGGGCGTACAGAGCCGCTGTTTCGCTGAGGTGCCTAAATTACATGCCGTCTGGCTCGCAAAGGCAGTCACGCCACAAAATGTCCCCAAGAGCGGCTCGCACTGCCACTGCAAACCGCAGGAGAAGTACGCCGCTAAAATGTCCCCAAAACACAGGCGTCGAGCGGCCTCAACGCGTGACGTCATTACTTTGCGGTGCCGGCCCAACCTGCAGAGGCGAGCCGTGCTCAGAAGAACGACGAAAAAAATCCAGCCTTGCCTGCCCCACCCCCCAGCAGAGCGACGGATTCCAGTGGGCACTGCAGGGGAGACCAGCCGAGCAGACAGCACCCTCCTCAAAACACGCGTTTTTAACGTCTTACACCACATACACCATCATAGTAATAAAAACATTATTACAAACACACTAAAAATGCACACGGCCGGAGTCGCAGTCAACAGCTGCAAAATAAAGCAGATGGAAAAACACAATTTGCTAAAATATTCGAATAACTGCACTTGGAACTGAGCTCTGATAAGGAAATGTATTATTCTACAAATGAAAATCTGTTGGGAGACCAGATAATTAAATATTTTAAATTCCTAAGAGTACGGGTTTTTTCGTCTGCATTCCATGCGCCGTGGTAGTTAATTTAAATTTAAACGATAATTTATATCTGTTCGTAGCGAAGATTTCGTTGTCCCTCTTTATCAACAAAATGCACTATGTAATACATACCATATTATATATATATATATAATTTATTTAAATATATTATGTATTTGTTTTTCGTTTGACCCCTAAACGGTATATATTATTTGTTCCTGCTTGATGCGATACTTACACTATGCTAGGCAAAATATTTTACGAGGAACTACAAAAATACATTTTTTGTACGAACGAAAACGTACAAAAACGCCAGTTTATTTTACTAATAGGCGTGCCTGTTTTCTGGAAGGATATAACGCGTTCGGTTTCGAATTTAAATAAGGCGTCAATTATTTCTTGGTTGTTTGTGCTGTATCACAACGAAAAAAAATTAACTACTGTAGGTTTGCAAGAAAAAATTAGGACCTCTGAGCTGTTAGCTATACGTGTATTATAAACCTGACTGTAATTATAGCTAATAAACCTAAAATTTAAACATTTTCAAACCACAGTACTCGTCTGCTTACATTCGTAAAATACAGCCTTAAACTAATACATTTCGTAATTTACTCTCATATTTTATTTTAAATGCACATTTTGCAGACATAGTGCCACATTAATTCTGTAAACTGATATTTAGTTTTACCTATGTAAGGAAGATTTAAAACATTCAAAAAGCTTAGGCCTAACACAGTGTAAATTAATTTTAAGGTAATACATATTTCATAACGTTTAAAATTTCGATTATACAGCAATAAATGTTTGTAGACTGTTTATTTGTAGAGTACAGAATTACACAACAGCAGTCAGCGAGGTGGAAAGGCGACGGCTCTGAAAAGCAGTAAAACCTTCAGCGCGTTAAATTACAATTAAATCCAAACGAACCCTGTATTTTTGCCGTAATTTTTGGGCTAACGGCATAGATGAAAATGGACAGAAACAAACATTTTATCTAATAGGGGCTAAATTGTCTGATTCAAACCTATATGACACTGCGGGAAAAAAAATGTATTGTTAATTTGGAGAAGGACATATTCCCATTAATAAAATTACATTTTAGAAAATCATTAGTATAAGCTATAACAGTAAGTATTAATTCAGCTTCTAGAAAATACAATAAATTAACAGCATTGGAATTACAATTTCAATGAAAAATTCCTGAAAAACGAGAATGTGTGGAGTAGAATATTATTGACAACACTGAATGCGTGTTTGTGTATGTGTGTTATTCGGATGAAGCATTTTAAAAGCACGCATCATATTCCATTTCATAATCCAGAAAATGTACATCTGTCACCTAGCTCGGTCACTCCTGCGATCGTCACGTCCCACTGGGACATTCTGTCTCGTAAAAACGTCGTTTAATTTTCTATTACGTGAAATCAGGTGTAATCTATCCAGGCCACATTTTCTTATAAATCTGTTAAATTTTCACCTCGACGAAAAAATTTGCAGATTTTAAGTGATGTATTTAAACACTTTGAATATCCACCCAGCCTTCTAAATACGCGTGTAACGAAATATTTAAAACGGCTTGTCTTTTCACTTTCGCAACCAGATTATTAATAACGACTAAATGATTTTATAATTCGGGCAAAGTGCTTTAAAACATTGTTTTTAAGCTTGAGACGGCAGATAAAACCAGCCTTTAAAATAAAAGGAACCCTAAATAAGTGTTATCGAAGACGAGCTCCTCAAATCTACGCTGTGCTTCATGCGCCGTATTCAGTTTGTAACATTAGGGTCAAGCTCTTGATTAAAATTCGCTGGGATCTTATCAGAAGAAAGCAGACAGTGGTGATGGAAAAAAATATATGGTGAATTTAAATGTCTTTTAAAATGTAGATCGTGTTTCTCCTGAAAACGTCCAGTGGGGTAAGATAAGCGGGAGTGACACACGAAAGCTGGTTCCTCTCTCCCGTTACTGTGTTCGGCGTTTCGGCGGCGTCTTGTGCGCGGTTGCGAGCTGGGAGCAGCGGCCAGCTCCCATGTATTATTTATCGGGCTCCGTTTTGGACGTTATACGATTCCTACGGACCAGCAGTGGTCTGTTATCAAGCCCCTCGTTTAGAGAGATAATTCCGTAACACATCCCATTTTGGATTTACTAAAATGGAAGTCTGAATTATTACAGCGCACACCAAAAGGATACGGTTTTATGTGTCTATTTAAGCACACGAAAGTTATCCAGTTTGGCTCAGGAATTGTATCCATTTAAACTACCAAAATACTACAGGAAAAAAATCTCAAGAGAATAATCGTGTATAGAAAAAAAATTAGTCGAGACAATACATT
The DNA here is from genome assembly GCA_026776725.1 of Gnathonemus echidnorhynchus. Lineage (NCBI taxonomy): Eukaryota > Metazoa > Chordata > Actinopteri > Osteoglossiformes > Mormyridae > Gnathonemus > Gnathonemus echidnorhynchus. Next base: position 13,609,275 of record JAODJU010000025.1, on the reverse strand, counting down.
TCTGAATTTCTAATATTTAAAACTGTAACATTAGGTTAATAAAATCCGTCTGTAATTGCAACGACATTTTTTCCTTGAGTTTTATGGAAATGCTTTTAATTTTTCGGTTGTGCAAAAACACGCAAGAACCAAAATCAAAAAGAGCTCCTCAAAACTCCTCAACCTCTCAGCGTTTATGCTACATTTCAACTTTTATTCAAGTTGGAATAATAGCGGAATACTCGCTGCTAGACAGTTCGGTTTAAAACGAGACTGACCTCAGTTACAGCAAAGGTATCCAAAAGCACGATAATCCACATTCACTTCCCTATGGCATGTTTTGTCGCTTTGGGTCCACGTTTAAAACCAGCGATGAGCGCGAAGGTCCTGAGCAGCGCTGCGGGTCTCAGAGCGGAGCGGCGTCCGTCTCCGCTTACAGCCGCGCATCACAGAGAGCGCTGGGCTGGGCTGGGCTGGGCTCGGCGCGCCTGACGGGCAATCACGGGATTTTCACACACGGCCAGCGCGGTCCGCCCTCTCTTTAGTACCATGCACGCCATTTAAAGGCGTATCCTGAGAAAGCCGCGCAGGCCTGGGGATCCAGCGTTTACCCGGACTGACATACTTTCATGTCAAACACAAGGACGCACCTCAACAGCGTTTATACGTACGGCGGAGCGGGGCAGAGGCAGGGAAACAGTGTCCTTTGGATGACTGCACCAATAACTGCATCAAACATGCCATAGGTTGATCTAACGCCACCAATTACGGGATGGCCGTCTGCTTCGGGGTGCGGTAATTAATTAGGACCAATGGCGGGGAGAAACTCTTTCTCAGTTTGTGTATGAAGCTTCTTTTCACCTCGTGAATCTGCACGGTCAACAACGACGGAAAAAAATCTACACCCGAATAAGTAAAGGCAATTGTCTTTAACATTTTACACATTAATCGCCTGTTAAAATGCATTAAAAAGCAGGAATGCATGTGAAATTGCGAGGCTGGTGTATGACAGGCGCTGTCCGTGGTGCTGAGGCCCGCTAAAGCCGTATGGCTGGGAAAAAAAAAACAGACCGTTTATTAAACGGTGAAACTAGGATTTCAGCCCAGTTATCTAGACAGACATAACTACTGGTCCCGGATGCATCTGAAAACGGCTTTCCAACAGAAATCTTTCTACGATGCCACACACGAAACGTTTAGATATTGTATAAACTCGTGCGATCATAATATTAAGATTAGTCATAAAGTCTCAACGTCAACAACATATATGTATTTATATATAGGCAGTTCTCGACTGAAGTAATACGTTCCACAAACGTTTACCTAAGTCAAGCTTTACGTAAATTGGATTTATCTTCCTATGCCATTCAAAACACACAAGCCAAAATATACTAGTAATGCATGCCAAACACACATATTAAATACATGACAAAAGATTAAGTTTAAATGTATTTTCATTGTATTGTCGCCTTTTTTTTTATTAGCGCTTCCGTAAACTATGGAACTCGGTATTTTTGCGTAAGTTCGATTTACGCAAGTCAGATTTACGGGTACGTGTATATTACAGGTCCGTGCGGAGGCAATAGAGAAGGACATGGTGAGCTACACCCAAAGAATGACAACGGGGGGAAGTCTTGCCAAATGTATACAATGCAATGAAGGCGCTATAAATGATATTACCTAACAGTGGTTTCCACATTTTCCAGACACCGAGCCTATATTCTCACAATGGAACAAAGAAATAATTTTACAAGTCATATGCAATATATGAAAATAAAATGGGCAAATAAATCTTTTCACAGAACAACAGAAATAGCTAAACTATGAAATTACAGTAAAAATGTCAAATTTATGTTTCAGCACAATCTTCTCTGCTGGATGATAAACATTTATGGTCGCTCGATGGTGTAAGCCTGGATCCCGGCACACGGTTTGCAAACAGCCACTAAACGCCGCCTTGTCTGACATATGGGCTTTGGTAGTATAAGGATCAGAGCAGATTACAGAGATGACACGTGAGTCGGGTTAAAGGACTAATTAAACTGGGGAGCTAATAAAAAGATCAGCGGCTCGGCTAATGAGAGTACAGAGTGCTCTCTGGGGAGAAGAGTGATATAACGGGCTCTGCGATGTGTTCACACGCTGCCTGGCCAGACCTGTCGGCGTGTGGCATTCACTCGTCTCTGGGGGTCTCCCCCCCCACGCTTACTCTGTTTGAAGTCAGTGCAACCTCAGCCTGGCCTATCTCCCATGGACAAGTGACACTCGATGGTCCCCTCTCCTGCCAGAAAAGGCTTCTTATCCCGTCAACTTACTAAATCATCAATAACTCCATATGGAAGCTGGAGTAACCAATCAGCAAGCCGGCCGCTCAAAGAGCCACCAACCAGCTTTATTCTCCCTGCATATTAAGTACCCTACTAATGTTGTCAAAATCGCTGGGAATTCAGCTGAAGCGTCAGAGCATCCACTGAGGAGACCACAGCGTCGCCGCCAAACACAGCAGGAGACGCCACCTTCAGGCCCCCCTGAACATGATGCCTGCACCCAATGTCCACCGAGTGTGGCCTGTTTCCTGTCATGACAGACTGTCCTCACCAGTCTTCCCAGGGCCCCTGAGTCATTGCGTAGGCTGGGTCTGTGCCACTCATCCCACACGCCAGAGTTCCTGGCAACAAACACATATATACACAGACTTAGACGCACACAAACACACAAATGCTCTGGCTTATCCCACAGATTTTCACATACAGTTATACACAGAGACACACCCAGCTATACACACACTCCCTCAAAGGGAACCTCACAGACAGCCAGCAGACAATAACGCATGTCCCTGCCCAGCACAGCACACTCAGCTGCAAGACACAGACTGTTTTCATGGAAGCCATAATGAGACAAATGGCAGCATGCTTGCTTGAACTAATAGACAAATCCTCTTCTGATTATAGGGAACCTTTTAACCAACTTAGACACAAAGCTCTGCTTGAGATGGTCCCACAGGGTGTGCAGTCACTCTGAAGAGGCATTTAGTAACAGATCTGGTGCCACATTGCATCACACACACAGTAATCTCAGATGCATACTGTACTTTCACTGATATAGTTTGGGGGGGGGGGGGGGGGGGGGTCAGGCTGAATTCTGGCCACTCCCAGCACTGAGATGACTGGCTGGTTACACGACTCATTCTTCTCCTTCTTTATCACTACACCGTGTAGTTTATGCACCTTGATAATTAAACTGCACAGAAAAAGAACACTAACAACATTTTGGCAGGAATGGCACTAGCTACCGCTTCTAATTTGTATTCAAACAACGACCAGATCCTGAACACCTCATATGATCACTGTGATTCAGTTCCTTTACAAGAAGACAATACGTGTTAACCTGTTTTTCTATTCCCTGTGCTCAGGTGCTGCCTAATTAACAGTGGAATGAGAGAGTGCATGCTAAGACCGTACGCGCCACCCTCCAGTGTGAACATTTCACACACACACAGTTCTACCTGTAGCTGTTGTTCACAGACACATAGAGACTGACAAGCATCCACAATCGGTGCCGCGGCGACGGCCACCGTTTATCTGCTGCTTGGCAACAAGATCATTTTTCAGGCTTCTCTGCACAAGAGCACCAGAGACCTGGCGGAAGCTGTGGTGGACCTGGTGTCCTCAACGAGCCCCAAAAGACCTCCTCTTCAGCCCTCCTCATCCATCTGAGCTACTGCAGGGAAGCCTGAGTTTGCATTTAGGCAGATACTTTATGATGGGTTCAAATCCCACAGAGCACACATAAATTGTAACCCATCCCTCTACTGTAAGTTGCTTTGAATAATAGTCCAAGATAAATGAGTAAAAATGTAAAATGCTGCAGGGGAGCAACAGTATAAAAACTGAAGTTGTTAGAGAATGGATGCTGTCAGGGGCTGAAAAAAGGTAAAAGAAAAGTCTTCAGCATGCAACAGGTGTCCAGAAAGATACAATGTAACTCACAGGTGATAATAACTGTACCAACTGTACCAGTTTTAATATTATTCCAGTATTTGGGAATTTACAAATGACACATGGATAGGAATCAGTCTACAAGAAATTAATTTAATAGCTCTTCCGACAACATCGATGTAACAACTGGATTATATTAAGCCTGTTTTGTTGCTGTTTCAATAACAGTGATATGATTATTAAAAAAAAAAAACTGTTGTAGGGAAAGCAAAAGATGACCAGAATCAGGCTTTCTGTGCCATCTAGGGGGGGCTCCTCACACGATGGAGCAAAGTCTCCGTCGCCTTGCAGGGAAACCTCACGCCGAAACCCCAAGGAGCAACACAAACTGCCCTTATCCTCTGCATATTCATTCAGGGAATCTGATTAATACGTCGTATTTCTTGGCTGTCATCTTCACTGAAGGATAACATTTTACGGTACGGTAGGAAAACCACTGGGACATTCACAAATGTATGCAAACAGGATTAACAGAGCAGCTGATCGCTATCAGATGCTCATTCTCTTAAAACTGACACTGTGGTAACTCCCCGGGGCCCCTGTCCATTCAGGTACACCCGGACCCACCCACCCTTTGAAAAACCCCCCCAGGATCCCACTCAGATGTGCTCCCAGATCTCCGAGCACAGCAAAGCTGGAGATTAAACCGAATTCCTACTGGTTGATCCAGGTCTGATGTCATCCTGCAAACCGCCGCAACGCTCTAGCTGTCAGTCCTCATTTAACACAAAATACAATCTGCTGCCTGTTTGTTCTGAGATGTTGAGCACTTGCAGTTTCACACACGCTTCATTTTCCTATTATGGCTGAGTTTGAATGTTTCGCAGGGCTGGGCCCAGCTGACTCAGGGGTATCATGATGGCTTTTCGGACAAGGTGTTGACCGCAATTTTATGATGAACTTAAGGACACCACAACATTTGAGGAAATGCTCTGGGGCTCGGTGTTTCATAAGTGGGGGATTGGCTGGGACTGCACTCATCAAGAGCCTGGGATTGGCTGGGACTGTACTCATCAAGAGCGTGGGATTGGCTGAGACTGCACTCATCAAGAGCCTGGGATTGGCTGAGACTGCACTCATCAAGAACGTGGGATTGGCCGGGACTGCACTCACCAAGAGCCTGAGATTGGCTGAGACTGCACTCATCAAGAGCATGGGATTGGCTGGGACTGTACTTATCAAGAGCCTGGGATTGGCTGGGACTATACTAGTCAAGAGCGTGGAAACGGCTCTTGGGAATGTACTCATCAAGGACAGCCTTTACTAGGGCACAACTTAAATATTCACAATCTAAAGCTGATTCAAAAGCTTGTTACAAACCATAGTGGTAAAACAAACAAACAAATAAATAAATAAATAAATAAATAAAAAACTAAAATAATGCCATGAACTGCAACTCTCTCTCTTTTTACTCACTTCTGCCACCTCACACACAGTGACAGTGTCACACGTCACCTGAAGGACAGCACTACGCAAGACTGCTCTCGTAGCACAACGTAGGCGTTCTGCCAGCAACCCCTCAAAAAATGGATATGTTTGATGACAGCGTGAGTATAATTCACTGGAGGCAGACTGTGTGATCACACCTCATTTTCGTGCCCCTTTACATCCTGCCAATGAATGGGACTCCCCAGGAGGGACGGGGCCACAATGGGGGGGGGGGGGGGGGGGAAAAAAGA
>JAODJU010000025.1:13591812-13603519 GCA_026776725.1 Gnathonemus echidnorhynchus | reverse complement strand
AAAATGAATTAGCGCTTTCAACACTTTGAATACTCAGCACAGGCTTCTCTGTGCATACGAGAGTGCAGACGCCGGAAACAGAGAAACCGACAGACGGCAACTCCCACGTGACCCATAATCCAAGATCTACGTTTAGAGAAAGACGAGGAAAAGGACACAGGAGATTTCATTCAGAAATATACAGGAAGCCAGGACGCAGTCATCAAATACCAGTATACATGCTGAGAGCGAAAGTCGAAAACACCGACATCATTAATAAATCCTGTTAATTAGTTAATTTATTTGATATATACGAATATTAGTTTTTTTGCTAGTTAACTGACAGCGGCGTCACACGGCTCCTCCAATGACCTCGTCTGTGTAAAACCCACCAGGTCACGCAGTCCCTGCCCATAACCAGAGCCTTTCTGCCATTACTAACATACACCGATGCAGACATTTTAACCAGGCAAATATTAACTGCATTGAACTTATTCACCACCTACTTAAACAGCAGTGCATGTGAAATTATCTTTTTTATTATTATTATTATTATTATTATTATTATTTGTGTTTTCAGGATTTCTCACAAAGTCCAACACCAGGTCAATCTCCATATGCTTCATTCCCAAGGACAATGTGACCTTGAAGGTGTCTTATGATGCCGGGTCTATTCTCCACCGTACTGTATGTATTTTTCTCGCTAACGCTTGCATCCCACCTTTTTTTCTGACACAAGAAGCTGGATCAGCTTCGGCGTTCAGTCTCTTGAGCAGAACTGTGACACGTTACAAATATGGAGGGGAGCACCATAACTGATGTGGTCAATACTGGCGCGGCTGGATGCGACTGCCGGCAGACCACAGCCAAGGCAGTCGTGCTGTGACTCTCTGGCGTGTGCATGAAGACGCTCACATGCTGCATGGCGGCGCACAGCGGGAGCTCGCATGCACTGCGGCACATCTCCCTGGCGCCGGTATACATCCTCAGCCCCTGTGCCTTGCTATCCTCCCACCTCCATGCTAATTATAATAATTAAGCTGCCATCTTTGGAAGTGTCCGTTGACATCGATGCGCTTATTCATTTCCGATAACGCCAAGTGGAGCTGGCAGATAGGAATGACACCAGAGGCTGGTCCTGTCGTGCATCTGGACCTCAGATCTGACACCAGGGTGCTGAGGTGCACGTCACAAACTACAGAACTTCCTTGGGTTTAAACGACAAGAGTGTGGAAGAACCAAAAGGAGCAACAAGCGGAATGCAGTGAGGTCTGTCCGCACTCTTGCTCAACTCACAAGTTACTCACATGCATATAGCTCTTACTGCACAGGTCACCTCTGACAGGATGTGGCAAAAGCAGATCACTCTGCTCCTCTGAACACAGCCCACTGAAGGAAAAAGTAACCCAGCTGTATCTGCCAATGGACAGAAATGCACGCCTAGGTTTCAGATCATCTGCACAAGACCATCTATTTCTCCCGGGCCGTACTAAGACTGCCAAATAAAACAGACAAATTTTACTCAGTGTAAAATTTTACTCTTTTCATAATAGACGACTACACAAGATTTGGAATGATTTATCGATCCCCCCTACCCCTGCAGGGAGACCCCTCCAATTCAGTTCAATTCAATTGATTTCAATTCAATTCAATTCAATTTCCTCCACCAATCCAGGTGAGCAGGTATGGAAAATGGATGGATATATGAGATACAGGTACAGGTAAACTGCCCTTTCCAACATAAAATGTGCCCTGTCAGAGTGATTGGGTCTGTTTTATGTGCACGTCAGCAAAGGAGCTGAACTTACAACCAGACGCACGCGGGGCACAGCCGGGAGGGGGTATAGGTTACGTATCCAGGGTAAAGAGGGGGCAACAAACAAAGCCACCCAGGTCACAGCTGTCACAAGTGTCACTCGGGGGCTGCAGATAGCGTTACCTTCCTGAGAGAGCCTCTCTCCCTCTCCGCTCCGAAAACAGACTGCGTTTAATCATGCGTGCGGCGTGGCCAACGTGTTCCGAGCGGACCGGGGCCGGAGACGACCGCGAGTTACACGCAGCCCAGCGTGAGACGACAGGCCGCCTCGCCAAGTCCCCGGCGATGCACAGAGCGGCTGGCACGCCCCCAAGGCTGTCACACGGCGGGTCGGGCGTGAGCAGCCACAAACTCGTGGCTCCCACAGAGTCTGCGTGTCACACTTGCCTTTTAAAGTAACCTCCCCATCAGGGCGGCTCTGAGAATATACTGAACACGGAGGCCTCACTTGCTCGTATTAGGAGCTAGGAGTAGGGAGGTGGGAGTCCTCCCTGGGAGATCCAGGGGCACAGAATGGGGATGGATCAAATTCGCCCAGGAAGCTTCTGATCCTCAGTGGATGCCTGAATGTCGCAGAGAAACACGAGGACCGCAGAGAAGCCGCCACAGGGATCATCACGACCTGTAAAGTGATTTCTGCGCTTCGGTGCCATGTGGTCCAGGTGGCACAGCTGGGGGAGCAGAGCCCCGCTTGGGCCGGAGCCATCGGCACAGCGGTGGGGACTGACGCCCTGACTTCCGCTTCGCTTGGAGGATCTCAGCGGAAGGGTCAGCGAGAGGCCAGTGTTGCCCGGCGCCCACTGAAAGCCCAATGCCGCAGGTTTCACAACACGGGCGATTTATCGCTTAAGTTGTCATACAACGGTCCACCATAAAAATCAAACATTTCAGGGAAGATACTTGTAATCGTCTCATCAAATGTCAATTTCACAATTACTACCTTTTCACAAGAGGAAAAAAAACACGTCCACTGTCATGTCAGAGATTCAGCCAAAACAACATAAATTTCACATCAATTTATCATCAGGTAGACATGATGCAGCGTGACGCTGCTTCTCAGGTCTGAAGGCTCCCTCTTCCCACATTACACCCCCCACCCCCAGCTGTCAAAGATGGATTAATCAGGGGTCCAATGGATGCTCCACAGCAGAGCACAGATCCACAGGAGTTTCCCCACTCGGCTGTGATGATGCTGAACGTGACCTGCCAATAACTGAGAACTGGCCCGGCAATGAAGAACTAAGAAGAAACTGCTGTTTTGTTCATTCGTGAACAATCCAATTGATCATATCCAAACCCTGGGACATTTCAGGCCTCTGCCCATGAAGAGTGAAGAGCCCCCCAGGACAGCAGCAGTACTACTAATCAGTGCAATCAGCAGTATAGTTACATTGGCTGGTCTTTCATAGCTGGCCTGAAAGCACCCCCCCCCCCCCCGCCAGAGATAGGACTTTCCCTGTGACTGATATGAAGGCTGGTCATACTCTTTACTTTCCCAGTCGCACACAGGACACTCAGTGCCTGTGACAGAGGTGAGTCTAAAAGACAAACATCAGAATAGTGAGTTCTGTCACTCACAGTAAGTATTCTGCTCTTCACACTGACCTTTCACGACAGAGCTGTGGCAGGCCGGCAAAAAGCCCCATCCCCCATCTGACCGCAATTTCATAATTCAGTGAAAGGGCGAGCTATTACCCATCAATTTAAGCTGTGACCACTTAAAACATGGAATTCAGAGACTAGAGTGCTTTTCTTTATTTTTGCTCTTACATCTGCTGGAGTGCTTTTAAATCTGGGTTTTTACCAACTAAACTATGTCGTTTGTGCTGTAAAGGGAAATAAAGGGGGGGGGGGGGGCGGTTAGCTTAGCAACCCCGGGGCCTCTGTCTGTAAGCTGTCATTTTAAAACAGCACAGCAGAAATAAGGAATAAAAGGCTGAGTCCCGTTCTACTCGGAGAGAAAGAGCCGATTTTAATTTTAAATTGATGTTTCATTGCATTTCACACACAAAGAATAAGAGATATCTCACTAGAAAGAGAAAAGCAGAGGACGAGACACGCCTGGTACAGCTTTAGAGGGGGAGAGAGAGAGAGATAGAGAGAGAGAGAGAGGAGAGAGAGAGGGGAGAACAGGACACACCCGGTACGGCTTACAGAGAAAGAGAGAGAGAGAGAGAGACTTTTGACTTTTAAAAACCTCTTTATAAACACAAATGCACGATTAAGCCTTGCTCAAAAAGATAGATGAATAATATAAGGGAAAAAAAAATGATCAGTCCACAAATTCACCATGCACATCATACTTTCAACACTAGACTTTGATCAAGTTCACACAACACACTGCATTGCCCCCACACCGTGGAGAACTCCTGCAGGGTATGGGTCAGCACAGAGTACGCATACTCCACCCTGAGCCGCAGTATGGGTCAGCACGGAGTACGCATACTCCACCCTGAGCCGCAGTATGTGTCAGCACAGAGTACGCATACTCCACCCTGAGCCGCAGTATGGGTCAGCACAGAATATGCATACTCCACCCTGAGCCGCACCGCTACCAGCCCCACCAGTATAGACTTTTATTAAGGATCGACTGAATGACAGGGCTTGACCGGAACCCCATCTCAGTACACAGGACTAAAGCAGACTTCCAGGTCCCACCCTCTCTCAAATGCCCAAGCTTAGTAATACCTGCCGCCACCATGCGCCGTCGAAAAAAAACAGACACCAGCGCACTGGTCTGAATCAGGGGGTTGTAAAATAAGGGCTCCTCCTCCACACTGAGACACGGTAGAGAGCCAGGCCTATCAACTCTCAACACCGATGACCACACTTTCAGAACAGACTGATAAAACTTAGTGGTCGCTGATATGTCCCCAGGTTTCAGGTCCAGGACAAACAGATGTCTGTCATAACCTACGTCCTCCCCATTGCCGCAACATCATGCAGGCTGTGTCGGCCCACAAGAACTCTTCGCTATACAACAACCTCTGAGCTGTCTTTAGTCTGAAAGCTGCGACATGGCCAGCAATGTCAACAAGTCCCTGACCACCTTCCCCCACTGGCAGATAAAGCACCAAGGCAGGGGTCCAATGCTGACCGGACCAACCGGACCGGAGAACGGGACACACCCGGTACAGATTACGGTGGGGGCAGAATGGGACACACCCAGTACAGCTAAAACATTAATCCAACTGATGCAATCAGCTGATGTTTACGAACAAGATATACTTCTAGCAGTGCTGGAATATTGGTGAACCCTCATCTGACCTCTATGGTCCTAAAAACCAGCAGGACATCAGCGGGGCCCCCAATACACCCTGTGCTGAACAATGATTTTTGGCTCCTTCACTGTGCCCCTCATTCTCCAGCGACACAGGAAAGGTTCGCAGAAACAGGCATTCGAACGAGGGAACGCCCTCCTCATTTCCGAAGCCCCTTCTCCACACTGGGAGGTAATGCGAAATGAGAAAGTAAATATTAACGACTCAGCAGTGAGAGACCTTCAAAAAAAGGGTTGAATTTGTGCAATTACCCAGGAGCAAAGTAATGATCTGAAGGGATCCAACTTTATAAATCCAATTATTTCGTATAAAAGCACCCCGATAAATAACCTCAGAGCTGGTATATCACAATTAACTGTTGCAGGAAATATCTTATCCTGGCTACTTATTACAAGTTGACATCATTTTCATTTTCATAAAAGGTTCCCACATCAAAAGGTAGACTCCTGCTTCCGTAAAGAGATCCTAATGTACTTTCAGTTATCACACCCCTATACCGCATTAAGGAGAACAAGCCCCAAAGTGTAAGCCGATACCAGATCCAAAGGCTACACCAGCAACACATGCGTGTCCCAAACCATCTAGGTGACACAGATTCCTCCCCCCCCCCCCAGGTCTGGTTCCCCCCGCTTTATCAGGTACCGAGTTCATAACCATACTGATCTACACATCACTGCATGCTTACACTGACACCATGGCGCTGGACTGGTCAGCTGGGTGTTGATTAATTTTCTATAACTACAGCTGTGGTGCCAGCCAGGTAAATCACAGTAGCAAATCAATGTGCAATTATAATCTTTAATTCTGACTAATGTTACTTAAAAATCCAGACGAGGAACACAATTCAAAATTAAGTGAAGCTAAGGAAAATTTTTAATCATTGGCGGAAGGAGTTAGTTCTAGTAATAAATGCATCTTTGGTTTGTGAAAGTGAAAATAATGGGCCTCATTCACCAACCGTTCTTACGAACAAATTTGTTCTTAAAACCCACGTAAGCACTTTTTTTGACGAAGATTCTGACATTCACCAATGTTTTCTTATCTGAATTTGTTCTTAGCTAAGAACAGAACCTACGCACACTCAAGACCATTCGTTCGCACATTTGAGTAATGATAGTTTGTTCAAAATAATCGGTTACAGCAGTTTTGTTCATTCTACAGTTCATAAAATGATAATACTTAAATAATTTATAAAAGTAAAATATATAAAAAAATTAAATTTTAAAGTGTAAAAATTATTTTCGTGGTAGTAACGGCGATCATGCGGATTATAAATAGGTCTGTTTCTGCGCATTGGCCTTTCTATTAAAATGGCATTTCTGTTACTTCTTGAAGAGCTTGCCAATCGTGCTCTGAGAAGGGAGCGCATGTTTGAAGATAATTTAGATTTACTTGGCACACAGCGTTCACAGAGAAGGTGATATCTTTCCATGTATCAGCTTTCTTTGGGGCTTTATATCCACTGGTTACGCTACTAAATAACGTGTCTATTTGTATTTACCTCCTGTACAGTAAGATCCAGTTATAACGGACTTCAAGGGACCTGGCAAAACAGTCCGTTATATCCAGAGTAGCTGTATGCCCAGAACACAACTACAGGACACAATTTACTCATGAAAAACCTCAGCAGACACATTTGTGGTATAAATTATTATATTGTACATGTAGTAATCCAACTTTACCTGACCAGATGCGTGACTATTAATAATCCCGACTACGTATCTTCGCTGGATACCACCGGCACGCCACACGCCTTGTAGGCGGAGCCTGTATGTCCGTTATAGCTGAACAAAACTACAGCTAAAAGCGTCCCTGGGGACCAAATTGTTTGTCCGTTATAAGCGAAAATCCGTTATATGCGAGTCCGCTATACCTGATGCTTTTCTGCATGTTCTTAAAGGCGCACGGCCAGGACCAGCGGACCTCGCCCGTTATAGATGATATTCCGTTATAAGACAGTCCACTATAACGGGATTTTACTGTATTAATACTTCTATTTCAGCATTACTGAAGTTTATTTTCCTCTTAGTGCCAAACAGCTCACAGCCTACGCGTCTCTTCGCCATTCCTTGCACACGGCCCTACAGTCTCATGCCCTTTTATGGGAAATCGCAGGGCGTTTCCCTATGCTATTTAGGACAAACTGGCACGCGCTTTCAGTTACGAAGACGTGGGATTCACCATTCTTAAGAACAAAGGTGCAAACAATTCTGCTACTTAAGAACACGTCATGAATCCAACGTAGGTTGTTCTTAACAAATTTCGTAGCATTTAAGAGAATTCTTAAGAAAATATTGGTGAACGAGGCCCAATGTCTTTAGGTACAACTGTGGAAGCCGAGTCTTGTCGTGCGTTAATGCTCGTGGGAGTTTTACTTACACAAAAATGTTCTGAGGGCAGAATGGAAAACGATTGGTTCAGAGTGATAACCAATCCGATTGTAGAGGAGGTGGATCCAAGCAACAGGAGGAAGCAGGACCAAGATATCTGATTGGTTGGACCCACCTCCTCTACAATCTGACATTTAGCGGTCCACTGCCCTCAAGACGCGAGCTGGAAGGTAAGTCGTATTCATAGACTTCATTGGTTTGCATGGAGAGGACGACCCAAATGGGAGCTGGCATTGGCTTAAATTGGTTTTGTTGCTGATACTGTAGCACATAGGATTTGCTTATGGCCGCACAATGGGCCTGTCAGCTTGACTGTAAGGCAGCAGATCCTGGACTTTCATTGGCTCATCAGCCTGGAGGGGCCGTCTCACCTCGGGTTCTACTGGCACCTTCCCAGGAGTCCCCCATCCAAGCCAGAGCCCTGGGCTCAGCCACACGCTGACCTGCCCCACCCTGCAGAAAAGGCTTTTGCCACAAAGACTGTTGTGGTTTGAATGAGAGGATAAGAGCGGGTACCAGGCACAGGCCCAGAGAACAAGCAGAGTGTACAGCGGAGTCTCTTTCGCAGGCACCTGCCTGCATGTCAGCTTACATTTCGTCAGTTTTCCCCTCAGCTCTCGTGTGGAAGTGAGCGGCAGCAGCAAGGGCCGACGAAAGAGAAAGTGATGATCGACGAACCCACGTGGAAAAAAAAAAACAGGCTGGGCAGGAGGAGAGGGAAGGAGCATAGCGACAGTGTTGTGATCACGATGGCGACGTCGGGGGTGAGCAGGAGGACGTCTCTCCAGAAGGTGCGAGCACAGCTGTGGAGGGACGTCACGGCGCTGCTGCTGGTGAAGTCACATGGCGTTTGGCAGCATGTCCGGCTCCCTGGTGTCCATGGCATGCAAACTGGCAAATTTCACTGGCCGTAGACAGGTCCGCTCTCCTGTGCCCCTAGTGGCTGACACTGTAAATTACACCCTGTCGCTTGTGTCCTACTGCCATTAACAATTTTTCATCTAGAATGTTAGAATGCTCTCCAGGGAAGAACAGCAGCCCACCGGCACCAACTCCCACTACAGCCCCCTGCCCACCTCTTTGGCTCTGGCCTCTGGCTTTGTGGAGCGACAGTCATTCATTCTCCTATCACTGTTCTCCAGTTTCCCCAGCCATTACACCCTTATGTATTCCTGTCTGCTATTATTACCATGCATTATTGATGTGGGTATTCTTTTCATTTAAACACATGCAGGTCGACACTCCAATGTATCATCTTTCTAACTGAGCCCCAGAGATCCCCTCAAGGCCGAAAATTTCTGCTGTCAAAGTGAAACGTTCAAAATCAATAAAAGATCCCACTTCGTAATATCCAAACAAGGCAGGAACAAACGTACTTGCTCTAAACAATGTTTACTGGCCTGTGGGGAATGCTAGAGGCTGCAGCACCTCGCACGGGTTCCCCGACTCCCCGCTACAGCAGTAGGGACTCCTCGTTCTCATTTTGAATGATATGGTTTCAGAGTCGATGGTGTCTAGATCAGATAATGAAGGGCTCTCTTATGTACAGTACCAGTCAAATGTTTGGACACACCAACCACAGAAAAATTTATTTGTACTATTCGCCACATTTTCGATTATAAAGACAGCAGAACTAGAAAACTATATATATATATATATATATGGAATTATGCACTGACCAGAACAACAAATAAAAAAAATAATTTGTTGGGGGGCCAGCAGCTCTGTGGGTTTGGACTCAGAAGGTTGCTGGTTCAAATCCCTAGGTCAACAGAGTGATGCCACCATTGGGCCCTTCTGCAAGGCCTTCAACCCTAGTTGCTCCAGGCACTGGCTTACCGTACTTTCTCCTCTACACCAGTTTCAAGAGGTGGCCTCCTGGGATGTTTTTCTAGCTGTCCTGATGGAGGTCCCACATATATCCTGGTCAAACTACTCAAAAACCAGTGTTTTTATACAGTGTTTAGGTCAGGTGGCCAGGTCATGTGATGCGACACTATCACTCTCCTTCATAGGTGGCTTAACGTGTCCACTTTCGATTGATAGTGTAACTCCTTTACTGAGAAAATGGTACTCCCCAGAGAGACTTTCTCTGAAGCTAGGAGCTCCACACCTGGTGACATCAAGGCGGCCACAAAAAAACAGAGCTTGGCTACCTTCTGAGGACAGGCCAGTGATCTTCAGGTACGCTCGACACAATTCAGAGAAGAGTCCGATGTAAGCTTGGCTAACTTTGCAAAAAAGCTTCAAAAGCTTGTGTAGCTATGAAACGGTCAAGAGTACTCTTACAGCCAGGGCTCTGGAGGCATCAGTCCATAAGGACGGGAAGGCCCCTCAACCACGACTGCCCACTTTAATGGAGGAGGCAAGCAGCTTTGGCCTCTCCACACACACAACCCCCTGTCCGGCAGCGTTAGCGCTATGCTAAGAGAGCGCCAGTCAGAGATAAGAGCAGCATGTCGTTACAATCCACATTATTTATTTATCACAGCTTGATTCGCACGAAATGTCTGCTTAACGCAGCGAGCGGCGTCTCTGACTGGCACGTTCACATTATCTAAGAGAAACACGCGCACTGAGAGCGGCTTAGCGCCCCTGCTACTGTCAGCAGAGCGCGGCACCGCGCCGCCCGGGGTAACGACACATCAGCCACGTGGCCGGGCGCGTAAAGCCGCGCGAGTTCGCCCGCAGTATTTTTAATGAACATGCACACAGCGTACAACGTACATCAGGTATATATGCTACTTCATGATACTGAAGATGTCATAGTGAAAAACAAGATCTACGGCATCAAAGATCGATCATCCATCCTTGCATATCCAGAGATGCCTCCCTAGCCCCCTCCACCAGGGGAACACCCAAACATTAGAGCTAAACTGTTCACTTTTTGGTGTGATGCACTCCTTTGCTTAGCCGCCAGGGCGATATGTAGATGCATGGTAGTCTACCCTGTCACCCATGACCATCACAGCCAGGGGGAGCACAGGGAGCAGCTCCCATACGTACCTTCGAGCCGAATCACTCCTGGGGGAGATCTATCCGTGCAACAGCACTGGGCAGAGATCCCAGAAGGAGCCTTAACTTGTCACATATCAGATAATCAGGATGAACCCACTCTAGGAAATCGACTCGCGGCTTAGACATGAACAAGACTGACTGAGCGGTCCACTGTTAATGGTTCTTACTACCAATATATTCCATAGTTACAAAAACAACTAACATATAAACCAAATTATTCCTTTAATGTACTGACTGCATTTAGAGACTGGTATTGCTTGTGACATGCTAATTAAAACACTGATATAGTGACATGGTGACCACTGAATACTGTGTTTGGTCTCACACGCACATTGTCCAAGCAGGATCACGGGCACCCAGAAGAACTGCACAAAAGGCTTAATATTGTGTAATTGTTTGTTTACAATATTTATGCAATTACAGTATATTTTCTTCAGGTAGCTGTTTCCACTAAAAGGGGCTGAATACGGTTGACATTTGGCAAAACAGAACCTCTGTCTTTGTGTAATCAGAAGGCATCCACTGAAATCAATTATGCAAACCCTGGCCATAGATCCTTAATAAAAAGGGCAGCTTAATACGGGGTGAATCAGGGAGAATTCGTGAGGCACAGAAGCACACAGTCTCCTCTAGGCCTGGGAGAACCTACAGAACTCCCAGCCTGAAAACGGCGCCATTACTTAGATGATTGCATTTGGCAGCTCTGGGGCCTGCACTTTGATCAAGATGGATGGGTTTTTTATTACACTCAGACATGGATCGAGCAGTCCCGCTGCGTTTGCCTACAGAGGTCGAGTCTAATTAAGACGAGGAGACACCGATAAAGGCCCTCACGAGCCAGGCATAACGATACAGACGTCCAGGGTGGGGTCAGAGAGGGAGACCTGGGCTGGTGATGCAGACGTCCGAAGGGTCAGAGAGGTAGCCCCGGGAGTGACCATGCAGCAGACGTCCAGGGGGGCAGAGAGAGAGAGGCGGGGCTGACGGTACAGACGTCCGGGGAGGGGTCAGTGAGAGAGACCTGGGCTGACGATGCAGACGTCCGGGTGGGTCGGTGAGGGAGACCCAGGTTGACGATGCAGACATCTAGGGGGGGTCAGTGAGAGAGACCTGGGCTGACGATGCAGACGTCCGGGGTGGGGGGGGGGGGGGCAGGGAGAGAGGCCGGGGCTGAGGATGCAGATGTCGGGGGAGGGGGAAGGGAGGGAGGCCCGGGGACGATG
>JAODJU010000025.1:13566556-13578729 GCA_026776725.1 Gnathonemus echidnorhynchus | reverse complement strand
TACAGTGCAGCCCGAAGTACAGTGCAGCCCAAAGTACAGTGCAGCCCAAAGTACAGTGCAGCCCAAAGTACAGTGCACCTCCCCAGAAGTGTAAGTAAACGTGGTGACGCAGATCAAATCAACTGTGATTTGTCCACTTGGTAGCATCGTACTTCTTCTTCCGACACAAATGTTTTGTTGCTGTTTCTTGGCAGCTGGGGGTATTTCAGTCGTGTTTATTACGTTGCTGGCCTGCTGTTTTTTGCCACGGCTGCAGCCATTCACCTTGTTAAAAAACACAGCTGCAGCCGTTCACACTAGAGCTGCACAATATTGGGAAATTTCAGATACTGCAATGCGATTTTTTTTTGATAAATATTTATAAAGCAAAAAAGGAGTTCAAAATACGTAATTATTACACAAACTCATCTACGAGTGATTTTAACAGGAAGGGTGAAAGTGATTATGATTGGCTTGGAGAGAGCCTGAAGAGCTCACGCAAAAGCATTAAATTAAATAACTTAAATACCAGATAATCTTGAAAAGAAATAATCGTTAAAACTGCAAGGTATGTTTCTAATAACAGAGTGACACAGACACACAAGTGCACAAGTACAAATGCTCGCAATGCTGTTGGGCAGTTGCATAGGCTGCAGAATAAGCTCTGTGTATAAATCAGCCTTTAGTGTCCAGAGAGCAGCAGCAGAATAGAGACAGACCACCCCACTACCTACCAAGGAGGACCTGACCCAACCAAACTTAGACCCCCGGATACACCTACCCGTCTACAGCCTTGGGAAGGGCACAGTTCAGTAAAGTCACTGGTTGTCAAGAGCACAGCAACTGAACCTGCCCAGCATCACTCTGACCTCCAGGAGGCAGGAGGAGAATGGTAAAGCGAGGGCCCCCAAGTGGGTCTGCAGGGTGCAAGTCATCAGCACCTGCCTGCTGAAGTCCATTGCCCAAGATTTCCTACAGATGCTTAAATGGTTATTGGCTAATTGAACACATCATTGTTTGGTTAAACGATGCTAGCAGTAAGGTTTTGTCACTTATAGAACGAAGTCCAAATCACAAACCATCAAACTGCGACTTAATGACACTGATTATCGGAGACGTGATTTCATATCGCCCCAAGTCTTTGTTCCCAAAAACTTTTCCAATACCCGCCGAAGACACATGCGCCACTATTGTAAAACGTCGCCGGAACAGAGAGGTCTCTTTTCAAGCAAATATTAAAAGGAGACAAGGAAACCAGGAGTGAAGAGAGAACATTATGGATCCGAGCTGTGAACTTGGATATCGGGGCTTTCGGCATGATGAGTGAGGTAAGGGAAAGGGTCATCAGACCAGTGGACTTAATGCAACATCCTGCTCCAGCGGGCATCAAAATCAGTTCACCAGTTCAAACCTTGTTCTCCAATCTATACTGGGCCCTTGAGCAAAGCCCCTGACCCCTGAAATGCTTCTGAGACGCTTGGACTCCAAGCTTCGCTCTCAACGGCATATAAGTCTTTGTATTCTCAAAAGGAGAGAAAGACGGGATATATCAAAAGGAGCATAACAGAAATATATGGGCAACTTTCTGCCGCTGACTGCTCAGAGACGCAGAGACAGGCTGCAGTGACAGGGCTGGGTTTCTGGTCCCAATGTGCTCTAACCCAGCAGCCCAGTTTCCAACCGTTCCCATTACTACACACCACATAACAATATGCCTTTATGGGTTCTTTCTTATGTAAATCAGACAGCATCCTTAAGAATGTCACAGCTGTACATAGAGAAGCAGTTATTATAACTGGCTGTAATTACCCAGGGCCAGACCACTTCTAAACAGGCCCATAATTTGAGGTAGTGCGGGTAGTGAGCTGGCTGCTTGCCTTCCAGTTGGCAGAGTAAGAAGGTGACAAGCAATCAGTCCAGCTAGGGCAATGGCCTTGCAGGTGTCACGTTAGGGCCACTGTAGTTTAAGCAGGTACGAAGGGGAGCCAATGACATAATACGAGCATTTAACCAAACCGTGATTAATCGAGCAATTAATGAAAAGTTCTGCGATTTCAAAAGGGAGCTCTGCATATTATAGAACATCTGACATACACCTGAATAATCCGGTGAGGTTTGAGGCAGTGGATACTCAGTCAGCCAGTAAGATTAGAGGCAGCAGAAGCCGAGTAAGCCAGCGTGGTTAGAGGCAGCAGATGCTTAGTAAGCCAGTGAGCGTAGAGGCAGCACAAGCCAAGTAAGCCAGCGTGGTTAGAGGCAGCCGACGCTTAGCAAGCCAGTGAGGTTAGAGGCAGCAGAAGCCAAGTAAGCCAGCGTGGTTAGAGGCAGCAGACGCTTAGTAGGCCAGTGAGGTTAGAGGCAGCAGAAACTGAGCAAGCCGACAGCTATCCCAAAAACCTGCATATACACTGGCCCTTTGCGGATAAGATTGCCCACCTCTGCCTTAAAAGGACAGAGCTGGGGCATGTACAAAGTGAGCTTCGAGAGCCTTCCCATTGCCCTGATAGCTCAGCTCCAGGTGAAGCCCTCAGCATGGCTTTCCCCAGCAGCCAGGGATTCCTCAGGGCCACAGAGGCTTTGTGTGATGGCCAGTGTCCTCTCTGGGGTACTGAGGGCAACAGGCTGTTAAAGAAAAAGGGCCCAGGGATGGAAAAAATTATGAATAGCCATTGCTGAGCCTTCCTGGTACCTGTGCCGGTTCAGTGACGTCCCAGAGAAGGGCTGTGGCCGTCCAGGCCTGGCTCAGCCATGGAGCGTGTGCACAGCCACAGAGCAGCGACGAAAAGCTCGCAGGTTGCGCAATGGATGTAAAAATAGAGCACAGATGGTCCTCCCCCCAGCCCAGCACAGGGGGAGCCTCCAGGCCGGTACCAGCACCACTCACGCGTGCGCTTGAGTCACACGCAGCCCACCGGCCCATCCCCCAATGCCCAGCCCCCGCCCTGGCAGACACAGCCAATCACAGAGGGGGTCACTTACGCCCCCGTGTTTTCACCAGGACGTGAAGCGGGGGCTTTCTGCGCACGAAAACAGACAGGAACAGCAAACAGGTGCGTTCTGGAGGTGCAGAGGGTACATGGTGACCATCAGCACGGCAGATGATGCCTTGACCATAAAGCACCAACATCGCCAAGGCAGCGGGCACCTGCTGAAGCTTGTGCATCCAGAGCAGACGTCGCGCGGATCACAGGAGACTGACACGCATGTGACCCCGCGTGCGGGAGCAGCAGCACAGGGCCGTACCTCCAAGCTCGTCACGGCGGTCCGGCTGATGCCAGCATTGAGGGAGGCCCAGGAACGGGCCGTCAGCACGCAGGCAAACAGCGGGAACATGTCTCCAGCTCCCAAGCGGCGGCTGTACCGCTCAACGCCCTTCATGTCCGCTTTCATCAAGGCTCGCCACAGCCGACAGTAGTCCAGACGGAAGGCCTGGTCGAGAACCTTAGAGAGAGAGAGAAGCACACCAGAGAGTCACCACCAAGCCGTAGACCATGCTGCTGAGCACCCTGACCTCACTCCTCAAGTTTGCTTAAAGTGATCTCCAACCCAGTGGCTAAGGACTCCTAACTGATCTGGGATCAGTAGTGCAAGGGGTGGATATGCTTATCCAGGTAAGTCCCACAGGCCAGTGAGGTCTTACCTGATACAGGCCATGGTCAAGCAGCACTATTTCACTCCTCTTGCTTTTGGGGCACTTCCGGACCAGGACGTTACCAGGGTGGGGATCACAGTGCACAAAACCATGGACAAATATCATCTCGCTGTACATCTTCCCCAGGTTCCTCGATATCTGTGGGAAACACAGACTGTGACTGTGCATGCTGACATGTGACCTCAACTGCATCACTGCAAACACATAATATCTGCAATCCACAATCTCCAGTGGAAGCAGGGATGCCCAGGATGGGGAGCTCACCGGGGGCTTCACTCCCTGCTGATGGATACGAGATCTCCTCTCAGAGAGTCAGTCATCCGATGGGGTAGATTCACGGTAAAAACCCCCCCATGTGAGAAAATCCAACATTTGGGGAAGTTACACCGATAGCCAATACCCCAGTCCAATTACGTTATTTTGCAGACGTTTTTGTCCAAAGCTATATAGATATGAAGCAAATGGCACATTGCAAACATACATGCTGTCAAGAAGTTCACCAGGCACAGGTGCAAGTAAGCTGAGTTTCCCAATGAATGCCCAGGTACAAGTGTAAGAGTACTGGAGCAGGAGCTACAAAACAACTATACAACTATTGTTGTAAAATTCTGGGAATTTTCCTTGTTAATTCCCATATATTCCCATTAATTCTCATGGAAAGTTTCCAACTTGGAATATTTCCAAAATTCCCCAGCTTAACTTCCCACAGAATGGAAAGTTTCTGGAAAGTTTCCAGAAACTTTCCACCCCTTTACAACCCTATATACAACTACATCTAACAAAGCAAGAACCTAATAAGGACCAGATGTACAACAAAAGAACGTTATTCGGGGAACATAAAGGGCTATGTAGAAGGATATTTGCCGGGTGGCATCTAAATGGCAGGGACCAACATGCAGAGCTGCTTTGATTGCACACTGTAGCTCTCAAGCTCATTAAACCCACATGATGACTCCGCTGTACTCAACACTGAGGCGGCAGCATCGCTATAAATGCTAATAAGTGATTCGCGCTGTGATGTCGGTGTGGCCCCCTCTCATCTCGGTGTCCGACTGCCCGACTCACGTACGCGCTTCTCTGCATTCGAAAGAACAGCTATCCATAGCTATGCGGTTTCACTGACGCTACTTCATTTTAAATGACCTCTAATGAAGCGACGAGTGGTCTAAGGGCTGTCAGGAGGCCCACTGTTTCATGCTCGGTGACTATGGCAAAGTCACTCGTCAATGGCACAGAAACCTCGCCGCCAGTGCTAATGGAAATGTACTTCCGTTTTTCATGTCTTCAAAAAGCTTCCCTTTTCACTGTGTTTGCAGCCTCTCTCTTCGCACAAGAAGAGTGACAGTCTGACCAGCCGCATGCGAGGTCACTGGCTATCCTAGCTGCCCGCTAATTAGCTTCGGTGCTGGTTTTTATGTTATTTATCGTAACCATAAAAAGCAAAAATGGGGCAAATGAATCAGCAGAAAAGCAAACGCATCTGAAGGTCTCCGTTTAATCTGCTCCAGCCGTCCGCTGTCACTAATCAATACCGAGCTAGACAAAGAGAAGCCCTTTTTACGTGGGCCAGCAGTAACCCTAATGATCTCCTTTCAGGAACTGGCATGTGGGCAGCTGACTAAACTGATCTTCAACCTGATAACACCCCCCCAGCTCTTGAGAGGTCACACATGTGATCATTCATGAAGAGCTGCCATCAAAAATAGCCTATGAGACCACAGCTGGACAAGCACAGACTAAAGCTGATGGACTTCACAGAGTCTTCCTGGAGCTTCTGTTGGCATGGAACAGCTCCTCGCAGACAGTGTAAAGACGATAACCTTCATGTCCAGGGGGGCTCAGTCTTAATCTCCTGTCCCAACAACCCATTCCGCACTGGCCGTTCCTCCTTTATCGGGTTCCTCTCCTCGAACCACCCGGTAGTTGACAATCCTTTGGACGGGACTGCTTGGCGTCCAACGTGCCGAGTCAGGGAGAATTCTCCAGCCCGCTGCTGCATTTTAAAGCCGAACGCCAGGTGCCTCGACTGCCTTGCCCTGTAGGTGCGACACCTCAAAGCCTCATTGGTCCACAGATAGACATTTACATCAAAGAACCCCCATGATACACAACATGGGAAAGCAGGATCTACTCATGAGTCTCACACTATTGGTCATAGAAAATCTGCAATAAACAGCATCACTACCCTGATGAGGTGGAATGGCTCAGCTAAGTCTCTGTGCCTGTGATCAGAAGGTTGCTGGTTGAAGCCTGGCATGTCTGCAGGTCCCTCAGCAAGGCTCTTAACCTCCAGCACCCAGTGTGCCGCAACAGGTGGCTGCCCAACTACAGAGAGCAAGTTGGGGGAGGCATAAAGAGAATTACCCCACAGAGATGAATTACTTACACGATCGTTACCATATTTCCAACTCTCCATAGTCAGTGTCCTGTAATCCTCCAGTATCCCATGCTGCCCTGGACCATGCTCACAGATGGCCTCGCCCCCTCTCAGGGTCCCTCTCTAACCATATAAGGCTAAACATTTGTACTCTCATTCCTTGCTACAAGTACCACATTCCTGTGAATCTGGAAGAAAAGGTCAGGACATTTTTCACACAGACAGCTTAATAAACGTTCTGCATTGATTCACTGTGCTGTATTTTTGCAGTGCATGACCAGGAAATTATATATTGGAAAGTCATAAAGTGCGGTAATGTATGAGAAAATCCTCCTGGACCTTCACGTGAAAGATCAGGCAGAAGCAGCAGCAGGTCCAGGATGCCTCTGTACTGATACCGAGGTACCATGAGGCCTGCTGTGTACTTGGGTCCTTCAAAACCCCAGAGGGTCAGACAGGAGATGAAGGGAATTATTTGCTATCTTGCATTAGAACAATGTTTCCCAATACGGTCCTGGAGAACCCACAGCCGGTTCATGTTTTCGCTCCCTCCGAGTTCCCTGTCAGACAGTCCACATTTCTGCTTCCTCCCAGCTCCCTGCCAGGAACTGAGAGGGAGTAAAAACGCAGACTGTCTGCAGGTCCCCAAGTCCCAGGATGGTAAACACTGCATTAGAAGGTGAGGAGCTCTGAGCAGAGCTGGTACCACGCTAGCGTGAACTCTGCAAACAGGAAGCAAGTCCCGTGAGCCACCATGGCAACCTGTAAGGGGCCCCACTTTGTGTAAGACTGGGCTGGTTAGAGATTACGCCGATGATTCACTCCGATCTGTCGGCTCTGGCAGGCTCTGGGCCAGAAGGCCCTCCGCAGGACCTCGCTCAGACTAAGAGAGCTCATAGACAGAACAGACCAACAGCGCCATGGGGGGGGGCAAGGGAGGATTAACGATAGGGGCACCCAGAGCCAGGCAAGGCTGCGGGCACCCAACTGCAGGGTTCCTATTGTGGCTGCAGCTTTGCTGGGCGGACACTCGCTGGACTCCCGGGACCAGCATGAGGAGCTCGGTGTTGGACGGGCACAGGGGGGGTCGAGACAGCCCTGATAGGGAGAGGGAGCCCTCTGAACCGGTGCTAAGCACTACTTAGAAGTGTCATTGTGTTATCAGTGCAGAAGGCAAAGAGAGAAAGCTCCTCCATACTAATTCCAGACAGTACTCCCCCTTAAGTGAGGCTGAGGGAATCTCCACTGTTGCATAGAGTGGAGAGGTACTCCTTAAGAGGCAAAACTCCCAGTACAAGAGGCAGAACGTAAAAGTAACAGAGCTGGGTACTGTGACCAATCAGAGACCAGAGGCCTGATGTGCAAATGATATGCACACCAGCAGACAGGACGCTAGGGCTCAGCAGAGCCACACATATTCGCCGCTCTCACACATTCCCCAAAACAGAGAAGAGCCCTCTTGTGATCGCTTACACGGCAGCTCTCGTGCAGATGCTGTTGTCATTTCATAATTCTCTGCATTTTCTGGGGAGGACTCCATTTATCAAGCTTGATATCCATCTCATCAGCTGTCTAATAACTCTCATTTTCCACAACTAATGCCGCTCCACCTGATAAAAGAGTGACACGGGACGGCCGTTTACGTGCTTGGGGAGTAAACGGCGCCGTGATGACAGCGCGAGGGGACCCGGCAGCACGGCCTGACGGCCTTCAGCCGCCGTGCTCCGCGACAGCGGTCTTTAATCATAGAGACTTACGATGATCACACTCGTGCGTGCGGTGAACACGGCCTCTGTGATGCACCGGATCCAGGGGAAGGAGAGAGGGGCATGCTGGGTTTTAGTCAAGATGTGTGCTTTTAAATAGTAAGGAGCCCTGTAGCACAGTTAGGGCTAGAGTAAGAAGGCCGTGGTACAGCAAAGGCTAGAGCAAAGAGATCAGTAGTACAGCAATAGGTACAGTAAGGAGGTGAGAGGTCAGTAGTACGGATGGTCCAATCACTGATTTTCTGTTATTTCTGTTATTAGAATCCGGCGAAAACAATACCGATTTCTTTTGCTCTGTAAGGGGAAGGTGTGACCTCAAAAAAAGCTTTATTCATGACGTGTATCTATCCAAATGCAAATTCAAGCAAGAGAACAGAGTTAGTAAAATGCAGCCTATCAGAAATATTGAAGTCAAATCTCAGCTTTAAAACTGATTGCAGAAAAACGTTGGATAAGACTGCGGAGCTGTGCTTTCACGGTTTGATACATCCGTGGTTGAGCCATGTCCCTGAAGTTTGTCATTGGTAGATGGTAAGACTTTTGAAATCCACACCACCTACAACCGACAGTGACTGGTTGTCCAACCCAACAAAGTATTATTTTGGCTGCGGTACGTCCTGCATTCTTACTTTCCATACTGTAGGGCTTGACTGTTTTCACTGTTGTCGTTAAGGGTGGTTGCACAAGAGCTAGTTACAGCAGCCTAAGCATTTGCATGTTTTTCAAAGTCTGCGTTTCCGGCAGCTGCTTCTCAGGTGTCGACTGAGGTTTGCAGTGTTTTTTTTTTTTTTTTTTGACTATCCCCCACAAGCAATTTCTTACCTCACAAACTGCATATTTGTCATCTTTAGTACAGACATGATAAAACCGGCAGAGCGGTGAGGACATATGCATTCTTACTCTATAGCATTTGCCTTATGTTTTTTGTGTCACTCCCCTTTCCTTAAAATTAGTTATTTTTATTTAAAATCAACCCTTAGACCACCGAGTCATTTTAGGTGGGGATACTGATCAGTGGTCGATTGATATTAGAATCTGTAGTCAGCAGTATAGCAAAGGTTAGAATATGGAGGTCAAGGGTCCATGAAAGACATAAGTAAGGAGGACAGAGGTGCAGAGGAGTCAGTAGTACAAGATAGGGTACAATAAGAATGTCAATGGTACAGACAGGACCACACCAAATAGATTTTTCTTCTTAGTGGGGGGTGAGTGGGGTGGGGCAGAGTGAGATAATATACAATGCGGCACAGGAGAAGCAGGAGAGACGTGACAAGCTCAATGTCGTTATGTCATCCACTGCGGAATGTCCAAATGAGAGCAGGAGTGCTGGGTTAAAGTCTTCAGACCTGTGTCCAGCCGGCCGGGGTCCATGTCAGAGCCGTGTCCAGCCGGCCGGGGGTCAACGCCAGAGCCGGGTCCAGCCGGCCCCCTGCCCCCTCCCATCTCTCTCGCGTCAGCCGCCCCGAGATCTCCAGTGCACTGGTATTGCAGTGGTGGACAGCACTGTCTGGGTTTCCCAGCATGCCACTGGGCAGATTTAGGAGACTCCGGCCTGGCTAAGGACAATGCCACAATGTCACAATGGTGACGTGGAAGGGAGACGAAAGATCAAGCAGCCCTTTGAACAGGAGCAGACAGAGCAGCCTACAGACCATACTGTGAGTCCAGGACTACAGTACTGCACAATATAACCATCCTTTTCACCCTTCGGCTGGTTTATACCGTGGACAAACTGCTCGGAAAGGCTATAAAACTGTTTCTTTTCCACCTGCTTGCTTCTCAGTTGCACTCATCAAACATGGAAATCGGGTCCAGATAGCACCTGTGCCAAGGGCAGTTTAATTCTACATCCGTCACGTCGCCCGTCACCCCCGACAGACACAGAGACACCAGTCTGGTCTCGTTCAGCCGCAGCAAGCGATTGGCCAGCCATGGAATATTTAGAGAAATCGACAAAGGCGCGCAAAACCAACTGAGCACGAAAGGTTAAGCGCTGACGTTAATGAGGAAATGGATAGGCGCCCCCGTCCAAGAGGCGGCCCGCTTCAGCCATGCGTGCGGCCACTCGTCTCCGCCCAGCCACACCGGGGGGGGCCACACGCCACAAGTCGCATGTCAGGGTGATGCAGTTAGCATGATAATGATGTCACTATGCCGCTGACCCCCCCCACACCCCACCCCTCTTTACAGCTGTAGTCGTGCATTCTCTCTGCAATCTGCTAGGGGGCCTCGTGCCGTTCGTGCTGAGACCAATAAAAGAACCACCAGCTGTCAGTCTGGTCCTCCGTTCCAACCAATAAACACGGTTTTGTCCCAGTGCCCGCCTCCATAAGAGCACAAAAACACAAATCTCGACACCCACCGCCAACGTGCTCATCACTCCTTCCTGCCGACTCGATTCCTCACAGGATAATGCATCATCTCTCTGTTCCCGCGATGGATATCGAAGTATTTGTGAGCATCTGTTTCCCCCCGATGCGTAATTTCCCCTCTTCTCTTTTGACTTTTTACTGTACGTTCTTCCAATTCCTGACGAATACGCAGCTTACTCCCAGCATGGGGGGGGGGGGGGGGGCTTCACACGAGGGGCGCCCCAAATCAGACCCGTCCTGCTCACTTTCAGCATCACAGGGACCCCGAGGTCACCGAGAACAAAAGAAAGCTCTGGAAATAGATGGTGTGGACACGCTGAGAGGTGCTGAACTTTTTTTAAGGGGGGGGGTGGGGAGCAAGGTCAGCTGGCAACGGGGCCGGTGTCACGACATACAGCCACCCTTGGCAGCGACGAGGCCCCTGCGGTGGGCAGGTTTGATTGGCTGCCTGACGGGGGGGAGGGGGTTCACAGGTGTGCCCGCCTTGCCAGAGAGCTCCGCGGAGAGGTCGCTCACTTTACCGTAAACGCTGTGTTCGTGCTGGCACTGCCGCGCCGAGGGAGAGCAGATAAATAAAAAGGGGAAACAGGCAGGCGGGTGAGAAGGATTACTGAGAAAAAAGAAAGAAAGAAAGAAAAAACTCTGAAAGGCTGGGGGCCGCTGACAGCAAGCATGGGGGCAGGCGAGCGGCCAGACGGAAAACTGCCACTGTCTCTGAACCGCGGGCCCAAACGGACCCGGGAATCTGTAACGCTTGGGTCATTACGCACACACACGGAACCACCACGCATTTAAAGCACTTTCTCTCACAATTGCACCCGACGACAAGAGCACAACTGCCAAGGCGGGCCAAAGGACAGGCCTGGGACACCCCAGTGCGTTATTTAGGGTGGGCCCACTGCATTCCTAAGCCTGATAGTTCCCATCACTCCACACTCCTGGGTTTAAAATTCAGCTACTTGAGGCCTTTCATTGCCAGAAGAGGCTCTCATGTGTCTGTTAGCACAAGGAACGTGTTGGGAGCAAATCCTCTGCTGCACCTATCCCGTTACCGAGAAAAGAAAACAGATCAGCCAAATATCATGATGAGAAACTAAATTTAACAATACAAATGCCTCAGGAATCAAACACCACAAGTATCAAATTAGCTTTCAAAACAAGATTTTTGTGTCTAATGTATTTTAAAGCAAGGCCTCCCTAAATAAATAACAGAAAAGGTGTGGGTGCGTGCTATGAAATTACGATGGTTTATTTTGTTTTGTATTTCCGCCACCCTTAATTGCTGGAATAACAGCGTCTTTTCAAACAGAGGCCAGATGTGGGCGCTGACCTGGTTACTATTAGAACACCCACAGAGGCGTGTTCCTCTACCGGGACGCCGCTCACGGCGTCAAGATAAACACTTAAGATCGGCTAGTGCGAAAAAACAAAAGGTGCTTGATAGCGAGTCCACAAACGGCCGCAGTGTTCTGTCAGCCAACCCGGCCCACACCCCGCCGACCGACACGCTGAGGCCGTAAAAAATAACAGGCCCCACCCTCCCTGTCGCCCGGAGAGCAGCACAAACAAACAAAGACGCGGCTGATGGTGACCCAGCCTAAACAGTGCCGGTCACGGGGAGCTCGGTGTGACGGACGGGCCGCACCTCTCTGCCAGACGGGCCGGCCGGGTCAGGGCGCCGCCCACACGGTCCGCTGGCCGGGTCCCAGTGACGAGCTGCTTCCCAGTCCCCACACATGCTAATTATCTGGGTGATTACCTTTATTGCCACCTAGACAAGTGTTAGTTAGACTATCGACAGCAATCTGAAGACTTTCAAACAAAGAGGCTAATTTTTAAACAAAGCAGCATCGAATGACAATAAACCATGCTGCTTATACTGTGTGTACACACCTATGCTGTGCTACCTGACTGTGTTTACCTATAAGCTTAGCTCACATTCACGCGCAGTGACACAGCTTCCCACTGTGCAGTGAACCTGAAAACACAAGAAATCAAAAAGGAAATAGCGTAGTCAGCCTCCCCCC
>JAODJU010000025.1:13536642-13549089 GCA_026776725.1 Gnathonemus echidnorhynchus | reverse complement strand
CCACCGGAGCCGAAAATGAGAAAACCGGCCCGTGCACGGACACGCATCACGCTTGGCATCCGGGAAATTGAGTGCGCTCGTACATGCAGCTGGTTGCCATGGCGCCGGGAACGCGGCAACCCCAGCTCCACGGAGACACATTTGATGGGAGTCACCCTCCATCAGTCTGACAGGCACCCCCCCCTCGCACCTGGCTGACCTCTGGGGAGGCTGGCAGAGGGATCCCCACATACGGCAGCTCTCCTACCCCGACTGACGGCCATTTAACACGCGCACACCTACGTTCGTGTTCCAACCGGCGTCCCGGGAAGGGCGACCTGTCAGGATGAGGCCCCCGCCGGCCCCCGGGGTCCCGCCACGCTGGGATCACACTGGTGGCCCCTGGCTCGTTCCCGTCCGGCAGCGGGAGCTTTCATTGCAGTCAAGCGCCGTGGATGACATGTCCTTTCCTGAAGGACGCCTCGCACAGAGGCTGCAAAGCTTTCGTTTATTTAAAAAGAAGCTAAGGGGAGGGGATGAGGGCCTGGAAGAAGATGGAAGCATCTATAAATAGGCAGTGCGGGCTGTGCTCGGGGCCGAGGGATTTAACGGCAGAAAGTGAATGTTTATTATGCTGACATCACGCCGCACAATGCCGACCTCACTTCCTGATAAAACCCGCAACTCAAACCTCAAACTCAGTGGGGTTAGCGGGTGCGTGCGTGTGCGGGGTTGCTGAGCGACATTCTCGGGGACGGCAGGCGCCTGGCACGTTGTTACGCAGCGCACCACAGACCCTGGCACCAGTCCGCTGTCCAGCTGTGTCACTGAACGCAACATCTGGGAAGGACACACAGCTGAACCAAGGGACACGAATCCGCAGGGGTCCCACAGCAAAACACCATTTGCACAGCAAACAAATACAGAAAACATCTGATTGGCTTTAGAGAAACAAACAGATGCAAAAGGATGGGAATCCATCAGGCACAATATGGTACACAGTACAAGCATAACGTGAACGGCCTCACAGATCAGCGAGGATCCGTACACTGCTACTTACATCTCTGTGGGCAGGTCTAGTGCCCTCTTCTGCTACTAAGAGCCAAACTTATCGTTTTGTAATGTACAAAGTACCTCAAAAAGCGAGCAGCCTGTGTGAAAGCCTCCCTGTCTGTCTGCCTGCCTGTCTTAGTGCCAGTTTTTCCGCCTGTCTGTCTTCTTGCTTCTCTTCCTGCCTTCTCGCTTGTCTATCTTCCTGTCTGTCATCTTCCTACCTGCCTGTCCGTTCGTCCTTCATCCTGTCTGTCTTCCTCCCCGTCTGCCTGTTCATCTTCCTGCCTGCCTGCCTGCCTGTCTGTCTGTCTGCCTGTTCATCTTCCTGCCTGCCTGCCTGTCTGTCTGTCTCTCCCTTGGAGGTTCTGCCTTGTCCATGATGAAGGAACCACCAAGCTCTTTATAAAGAATAGATAAAACACAACACACAGATGGCAATGAACTGCTCCTGAACAAGCACACCCAGCAAAGTGTGAAAACTTCCCCTTGTTGAGGTTAACCTTTGGAAACAGTTATTGGCTGAAATCCGAGACCCAAGCAGACAGAGTGTAAAAAGCCTCATCATGCAGTGATGCTCCCCCCCCCCCACCAGCTCTCTGACTCACCCTTCTGACCCTTGACCTCTGATCCTATCAGTATGCACTAGTATGGAGGCCAGCCAGAGGGTGACTAAGCTTACAGCTACAGCCTCCCCTCCCCAGCAGAGCCACAGCCGGTAACCGCCCCCCCCAATATAGCCACAAACTGTGTGTTACACCCATGTATGTGCGTGGGTGCGAGCGCAGCCATCTGTACATTAGACAGGCCCGCACTGGCGCGCACTTTCCGTACCTCCTGGCCCAGGTCCTCTCGGATGACCTGCTGGACCTCGGCGATGGAACTCTGTGGGGCGCGACTGTGCAGCTCCTTCAGGACGCTGGTGTACTCCTCCGGGAGCAGGTAGTCCAGGGCGCCCAGGTGCTGGCCCACCTTTATGAAGGTGCCCCTGTTGGCACAGCACAGGTCTCTGAGGCGTTCTGCCGAGCGCCGGTGCACCTGCGTGGCGAAGAGGGGAGCGGGTCAGGGCACGAGGCTGGACCTTCGCGTCAGCGCCAGGCCCAGCGAGCACATCAGCTTACGTCGAAGAATGGGGTAAGGTACCCGTGCTCTCTCATTATCCACTTAATCGCTTGGCCTGACAGACACTGTTGCCTAGTGGTCAAAGGCTGTAATAGCAACCCCACAAAACAAAAAGCCCTCAGTCAGAGCAGCGCTCTCGTGTGGCACTCTGCTGCACCGCTCCTGTGGACCCAGGGCACAGATGTAGATGCAGATCCCCTCCACTCAACAATTTATGAGGCCTGGTAGCCACCCAGCTGTTAGCCAATTAAAAGAGACCAGTTCACTCTCAACCTGTTTTAGCTACTTGCAGGTAACTAGCTTCTGTCTGTCTGCCTGTGTCATGCAGTCCAGCTCGGTCCAGTGAGAGGGAGGAGTCCCCCCCCCCACCTCAGCGGCAGTGTGCCATCAATCCCCATCTGCCGGGTGACCGTCTCTTAGGTGAAACAGACGGGGGTGACAGGGACAGCCAGAGAGCCCTGACCAGGACCAGTATGAGGCTAATAACTGCCAGGCACATTAATACCATGCTCAAGCAGCTGTTGGGGGCCATTTGATGGCCTCTGAAAAGCCAATCGGATGAACGGGAGTCACCTGAACACAGAGGCTTTTCAGACACAATACACTGGAGCACAGCGGGGAAGGAATGGCGGCAAAAGCCAGAAAACGCGCAGCATATTTGAGACGCTGCAGCAAAATCCCAATACTGCAGTCGCCATAGCAGCCTGGTGCTTTGCAGTCATGCAGCTTCCAGACCCCATGACTGTTCCTGATACCACAGTCACTTATAACAGCCCAGCAGTCCCACGGTCGCTTAGGCTCCAGACCACCACCGTTCCTGGGGCCACGACCGGCGACCGAAGCCACTGAAAACGAAGAGGACCTAGCACCAACCAACTCTCCAAATACAGGGACTGTTTTTAAATTTGACTGCTGTCGCCCCCTAGAGGTCACAGGTGTTCTGTCATTTTACAGAAATCTGCCCATTTAAGGCGAAGTTTTCCCACTCAGGAGGAGCACAAGGAGGTACTGCTTACCCAAACCATTTGGACACAGAAGAACTTCACCTAAAAGCCCTTCTGCAGATGGAGGCTTTAGCAGAGGTTAGACCAGGGATCGAAAACCTGTTCCATGGATGGCCGGTGTAGATGTGAGATTTTGGGATGACCTCTCAATTAGCCAGTAACAGTGGGTCTAGAGGACTGGAGTTAAAAACCACCGTTTTATTACTGGCTGACAGAGGTCATCCCAGAAACCCACATCCACACTGGCCCTCCATGGAACAGGTTCCCCACCGCTGGGATAAACAAATATATAATGTAACATCCTGCCCGTGCCACAAAATCGCCTGGCTGCACGATGGTCAGTGGCAGTGTGGGAGAGAAGCTGTCCTGGGTCTGGAAATTACAGTGCAGAGCTGTGTATCTCACTGCTTCCACGGACTCTGGGGTATGATGGGGAAGTCAGCACCTTGTCAAGCAGCGTCACGCTGACCACGGAGCAGTGAAGTTTACAGTTACCGTCGTAAGGGAGGGGTACATTCATCATGACACTGGCTTATGGACTGTCCCATTTTGCCACAATTCATCATTTAGCTGACTTTCAGTGGTGTCTGCATTGATTACAGTCATTTCATGGTCTGTGAGCCAGAGAAAAATGCATCGCTGAAACCATGCTCCCAATTACTGAGAACGCAGAACTGAGATCATCCACAGGACACTGCATAGCTGCAACTGCAACAGAAAAATACAGGCAGGCATGATTGTCAGGGAGCTTAGCAAAAATGTGCCTTACCCTGGTTATTACGGTGGATAAACACCCCGCGCCTGCCCTGTAATACCAGTGTCCCGTCAATCGGCCGCTACCAGTCTGCATGGTCACCCTGGTTGAGAAAGACGCAGCAACCAGAGCAGTGCTGTGTCAATAGAAGCGTCAGTTTGCAGGCTTGGCGATCAGCACTGCAAGGACTGCTGTCCATCTCATTACATCCAATTACCGTTTGATAGCGTAAAGAAAATCAATTATGCCAACAGCAAACCGCTCAGTCCCAGGAAGGGCTTAACCACGACCAGGAGGAAGGTCCTTGATTTCCTGCTTTAGCCCGAAACCATGAAAGCGGCAGTGTTAAAATAAGCACAGTACTTTTCCCACTTGTTTAAGCGAGTGCTGACACAGGGGGGCCTCATTGCTGCCCATAACAGTGTTTTACAGCTCTTCAGGTCACGTAATTTTATTGTAGTTTCACACACACGTGTTCTGGCAGAGCATCACAGCTAGAACGCGACTGAGGAGTGAAAACCAAACAATAAATTCAGATTATTTTTTTAATTCAGTGTTTATTTATGCAACGTCTTCATGTAAATATGTAAAAGCTGTAGTCGTGGGCAAGGGTCCATAATCACGTATTGATGACATCATTCTGAGCAGAGCTTATACTGGGCCTCGCTTTAGTGCTATTGGAAGTTTTACTTATACAAAAATGTTCTGAGGGCAGAACGAAAAATGATTGGTTATTTCTCTGAACCAATCAGACTGTACAGTAAACAGACTGCAACTAAAGGAGGTGGGACCAACCAACCAGATGTCTTGGTCCTGCCTCCACTATTTGCTTGGACCCACCTCCTCTACATTCTGATTGGTTCTCTCTCTGAACCAATCATTTTTCGTTCTGCCCATAGAATATTTCAGCGTAAGCAAAACTCCCACGAGCCAACTGTGCAGGCAGGGTAGGATTCCTAAGAGATAAGCTCAAATGAAGCTGCTCAATCTGTGCACTGCTCGTGCACTGCACTTGAATGCTGGGCTCTCTGGAGTGAGGTGACACTTCTCAGCTGCAGGCTCCCCACGCACTGTGCTTCTGTGGAGCCATTTTCAAATGAGACATCTACAATAATGGGGTAAACTGCAATATTTTTGGTATACAGATACTCCTCTACTTACGAATTTTCAGACATACGAACGAAGAGGACTGTAAATCCAAATTGTGTTCGTTGGGCTCCTGTTTCCTGTCCAGAACATAAATTTTTTTGTTCTGCGTGCCAATTCCAAAAAACCACCAGGATTTCTAAATACCAGAATAGCACTGATTTTGAAAATATCATTAAAATACCATATATAACGCGGTATAATGTCTGCACAGTTGGATGGTATGAAAAATTGAACAGAACTCTAATAGGAGGTCCCCTCTCACACAGAGATGAACCCTCCATGGTCACTGGCCAGCAATCGCACCTCGCTGCAGTGCTAATGACATACCACCAAACGCCCATGGATTCCCAGGTGAGCACAAGCGAGGAATCCACACATGCCGCTCTCGGGGGCTGTCCCACAATGACATTACATTACAGTCTCCCCAGCATTCTCTTGTCGGAGCGAAGGCCTGTCTGGGATCTTCAGGACACTGCAATAAGCTCCCCGACACGCCTTCCTAATAAGCACATTTTAAAGTTCATAAGCAATTACGTCCAAAAGCAAGGATTGCTGGGAATCACTGAGCATGAAGATCGACAGAGTTCCATGAAGCCTTCTTCGGCAACATGTAGCGTACACAAACACACTGACATTCGGACGTCATTCTCAGTTCCGGAAAGGTGCCACGGGGCCTTGTATGGAGCTCCACGCCTAATCCCCAGCCAGATAGGACTGCACGCTGATCCGTCCTGACTGCCCACGTTTGGCCGAGAGCCACCTGGCAGGAGAGAGGCGAGGTACACCTGCCTGACAGTGGGTGAAGAGAACTGCCCATGGGGACAAGCCGGCCATTAGAGGCGAACGCCCTGGGCACAGCCGCTCAGGATCAGACCCATGTGCCCAGGAGGACTTGGGGACCGAGCGCGCTCTGTGGAGAGGGGTCTGCGCTAATGCTGAATGCTTAAGTCTCAACCAAAGACTACGCATGGGTATGGTTAGAAGTTAAAAGATGACAGGGTCACACACCACACTGACTTCTCTAAAGGAGATGCAAGCCAACACCAATGGAAAGTACCATGGTGAGAGATAGTAACAGGGGAGGGGTGTACCACGATGACGTGCATGAGCGGGGGAGCCGACCATACAAATGGGGCAGAGTGGAGCATACCATGTTGATATACAAACGGGAGGAGGGTGCCGTGTTGAAATACAAATAGAGAGACTGTCCTATGGTATACAAATGGGGGGGGTAGGCCCCCCGACCCACAGCCCACCTGACTGTAACCAGTAACTTTAATAATCCCAGCTTGCGACCTTCTGCAGCAGAGAAGTAGATACTGGAGTCTTATCAGAAAGCCATGTGGTGCAGGGAGGATAAGACTAGAAGAATCACCACAAACGCCAAAAACACACAAAACGTAACAATCGGCATAACACAACCCTAAAATCTGTGGAAAAACGGCCAGATTGGCTGTAAGGGGAGCAGAGACGTCTCACTCACTCACTCACACACACACTCTCTCTCTCACACACACACACACACACACACACACACACACACACACACACACACAGTCAGACATGTCCGGAGCTCAGGGAATAAACCTGCCCTGATCTGGCTGGACCACTGAAATGTTCCCTCTGACAGGAATGGACAGCAAACGGTGTCTCACACGCAGGGCTCAGGAGGCGGGCCTGCATCACCTGGGCCGGATCCCTCAGCAGCTCCGTAACTGACCACGAGAACTTTCCGATTAACACTCACGGAGAAGGCAGGAGGGTTCCAAGGAGTCCGGCGGCCTTCAGAGGCAGATTATAAATACTAATATCAGGTCACAGGGTTAATGACATCTCTTCGACCCCAAGCCGCCCGGCTTCCACCACACGTCCATTAACAATCACATTTAGTGCCGAATGATTTCTGTTCAAGGCCGTTTTCTTCGGGGAGGCTTAAAAAGCCACCTCAGATATATAACCCATTTTTATGGCGATGCCAACCTCCCATCACAATGGAAATGGGAAACTGAACACGAGCGAAGGGCTGAATGTCAAACGTGAGAATCGAGAGAGAGAGAGAAAGAGAGAGAGGGAGACTGAACAGTGGCAATTTAGCTCTCAGCCACAGTAAATTTCATGCTCTGCATTTGACTGTCACGCATCAGTAACTTCAGGCCCCTTCAGCACTGAAACCCTCCCAGGGAGCTGACATCACCCCCCCCATCACCCCCCACCTAGCTGCACTCAGCACCACGCCCACCTCAGCTGGGTCAGGTGCCTCACAAACATTTCTTGGTGGGGGAGGCAGGATCCGGCTTAATCAACGGCAGACGTGTTATGGAACCTAGAGGCGGCTTTCAACAGCCAACCAAAGCAGCATACGTATGGCCACCAAACCATTCAAATCGACCAAGACCACATGACTAAATGACGCCCCTTACTTGACCGCAAAAGGCTGCATGGCTAGCTGACGCCCCTCATCTGGCTGCCAAAGACTGCATAGATATCCGACGCCCCTCACCTGACCGCCAAAGACCGTATGGCTAGCCGACGCCCCTCACCTGACCGCCAAAGACCGTGTGGCTAGCCGACGCCCCTCACCTGACCGCCAAAGACCGTGTGGCTAGCCGACGCCCCTCACCTGACCGGCAAAGATCATGTGGCTAGACGACGCCCCTCACCTGACCGCCAAAGATCGTGTGGCTAGCCGACGCCCCTCACCTGACCGGCAAAGATCATGTGGCTAGCCGACGCCCCTCACCTGACCACCAAAGATCATGTGGCTAGCCAACGCCCCTCACCTTACTGCAAAAGACCATGTGCCTAGCTGACGCCCCTCACCTGACTGCCAAAGACCACGCAGCTAGCCAGCAGCCGACACTATAAGGAGGAATCTCTCAGCGCAGATGAATATCAGATGAACTACGTTCACAGAAGCATGCATTTGTGTTATATGAAGTTCAGACCTTGTGCGCCCATGCAGCGCTCACCAAAGAGCAGTTTGCAATGAACTGAGTAATTCACCTTAGGCCTACCTAAGACAATCTTTACATCAAGCCCTGAATTTCAATTACAAACGGAACACTTTTCAGTCCCATGATGATGAGGCCAGTCGGGTCCATAGCTATCTGCAGAACCCGGTCCAAAGGGGCACGTCTATTGTTCATCTCTGTTGTAAATGTGCCTCTTTCATTTACCACCAAAACAAACAGATGTGAAATTGTGCTTACATCAATTACTGTCCTTTTCTGCAGTTATTGTCAAGAAACAGCTTTTCCTACCTTCTTAGGTTATTAAAGAAAATCACACCCCATTTTATCAAACAAGCAATTTCAGCCCAGAATTGCTCAGGTGAATTAACAGCTTTCAGACCAGACGGCTGAAGCTTGGGCTTGGTGTTTACGGGTGACGTTTCAGAGTGGACAGCTTCATCACGAGCTTCCAGCAAGGGGCTCCTCCAGATGGCTGCTGCACCACTCCCAGCTGCAGTTCTCACAAAACCCAACCTTTTATTTCTGAACTGTACAAGGCCGGCATGCCTTGGGAGCGGTCAGTTAACCTCGGAACCCGACACCCTGAACAGAAGTATATTGGTCACTTTAGATCAGCGTTTCCCAATCCGGTCCTCTGCAACCGACAGACAGTCCACATTTTTGCTCCCTCCAAGCTCACGGTAGCAAAAATGTTTACTGTCTGGTAGGGAGCAAAAACATGGACCGGCTGTGGGTTCCCGCGGACCGGATTGGGAAACACTGCTTTAGATGATGGCATACATGGGAAAGCTGGCAGCTCCACACACAGGAGCAAAATGCAGTGTGGTCTGCGACCCTCAGACGAAGAAACCCAGCTGCCGGGATCAACAGACAGAAGAAATGTGGTCAGATGGGCTCAGAGAGGCTCCAGGCCTGAGCCCTCCATTTCCAGAAGTAATTAAAGCACTCTGCTGTAGTGCATTACCTAACAGATGTCAATGGCAGCTAAGAGGCCAGGCCCAGGCAGCACAGAGATGGGGAAACATGTTAGAAGATTTTATTTAGCAAACTCAAAAGCAAATTTATTCATGTGGTATTAAGCGAACCCTATTAGTTAACGATTTAATACCATCAAATCACCAGACTCCCCTCACCTCTGAACCCAAATGAGCCAAAGAGGGGGCTTTGGCTTGTTTTATCGGCTTTCTTAATGCCTTTTAAAAACATGATCAGTGTCGAAGATCCACCCCTCAGTTTCGGATGCTCTTGGCCTTTTCTGCCCTGACAGTCACTCCAACGTCATACTGACAGATGCCCTCCGATTTCAGTTCTCTGAAGCAGTGTTTCGCAATCTGGTCCTCGAGGGACCCACAGGCCGCCCACGTTTTTGCTCCCTCCCAGCTCCTGAAACATGGACTGTCTGGCAGGGAGCTGGGAGGGAACAAAAATGAGGACCGGATGTTGGTCCTGGAGGACTGGACTAGGAAACACTAAAGTAGGAGTTTATAACCCCTGGTCTGCAGCTGGTATTCCATGGGGCCACAGAGGGAGGGGGGTGTTACTAGGGGGGTTGGTTAATTTCCCAAAAATAAATATATTTTCAATTTTTCACAATACCTCACATTTGCACATTCTGCTCACACCTGAAATAATGCAAACAACTAAACTGATTAACAATTTGATAAAACAGCAGATAAAACCAGCGGTACGTTTTACAAGTCCGTGCAAGACTGCAGGAGCAGTAAATAAACTGTACACCAAAGTAGAGGTTAACGTAAACAGGAGAAACTAAAATTAACCCTAATAAAACCATATGCAAGCATGATATACCTGGAATATTGACAGGCTTCGAATGACTGAAAACATTTTAATTTCCAAATATAGCTGCTCTATAATGGGTACAGTATAATACATTTACTGGCCATTGACTGTGCAATGAATCATTTCCTCTTCCTCTAACAGTGTGGAGAAGCTGGTGTGAGAGGTTAACAGTGCCAGCCGCAGTAGATCACACCAGTTTTGGATGCACTAATCCAGGGTTCCCTGCGCTGAGGGGAGCCTGCTCTGCTCTTACGGAAAACCAGACCCAAAAGAAGCAGCACCCACATCTGGTCACACCTGGCAGGACTTTAGCCAGTGCTGCCATCTAGTGGCAGAGAGAGCAACTGCGGAGACACCTTTTCCGACAATGCCCACACAAGCAGCCAGACACATGCACAGTATGTGTGCTTATGTTGGGGTCTGATCTGGGAGAGTCTGTCCCTGGTAGCACAGG
This sequence comes from Gnathonemus echidnorhynchus, assembly GCA_026776725.1. Lineage (NCBI taxonomy): Eukaryota > Metazoa > Chordata > Actinopteri > Osteoglossiformes > Mormyridae > Gnathonemus > Gnathonemus echidnorhynchus. The sequence goes on along the minus strand of JAODJU010000025.1, from coordinate 13,538,805 downwards.
AAACTCATACAGCCCCCATACAAAGGTTATCATTTGCTTATCAGTCTGGACCAGGAAAAACTCCACAACCAAGATTTCAGCGACCTCAAAGCGCAAGAAAGCAAATTAAACGATTCTATGGAACAAGGTCTGACAAATGCCGGAATTATCAGAGAAACAGGTAAGCAGCATGCGGTGATTATAGCGCGTTGCTGCACCCACCACATGACAAACCACCTCAGGGATGAGAACCTGAGTGCAGCCGTGGGGTGGGTGATACCTCAGCACCATACTCATCCAAATGGACCAGCGTGAGTTTTTTTCCAGTGGTTGGAGTGCCAATCCTGTCACCAACCCCCAAATTCCCCTGTAAGTTGGAGGACCTGCTTGCAGGGCTGGGTGTACATTAACATCATTCCCAGAACAAAGCATGTTAAGGGCCTTGCTCAAGGGCCCAACAGAGTAGGATCACCCCTGGCATTTGTGGGATTCGAACCAGCAACCTTCTGATTAGCTGGCATAGATCCTTAGCCTCAGAACCACCACTCCGTCCCCAGAATTATGACCAATCCTATTATCCTGGTCAGAGAGGGAGAGCACGCAAAAGTGATAGACACAGCAATAATGAGAGTCGAACCCTCAACCTTGGAGGTGTGACGCAGCAGAGCTACTCGTTGAGCCACCCTTAATTATAACATGCTAAACATTTATAGGAGCAGACTAGCATTATGATTTAAGTTATATCCCACAAACAGCCAGTCAGTGTCCAGATAGCTAAATACAGCAGCCCATCTTAGTCAAGGCTGAGCTCCTCACGGACAGGCCGTTGGCTGCACCGGGCGGGAAAACACCTCCAGCGAACACTCACAATAACACCTGTTCCCTTACTCTATCCACTAATGGCGGCATTAGCATTAGCAGCAGCCCTGTCTCTCATCTTTGTGCCTCAAATGGCAGCAAGGCTCTTCTGCCTCACATAATTAGGCATTCAAAGAGTGTTTTCCCGCGTGCCTCCTTGCCGATCAGAGACCAGCTACCCAGGGGATCAAAATCCACGGGGTGTCCCCACAGAACAGCTCCAGAACCAGCCAAAAGGCTAAGTGGAATTGACTGCCACCGGCCAGGTCCAGCTGCCATCCTTCTAGGGGGCGTGTCCAGAGCGGAAGATCTGGGCTGGAGGCGTGGCCCTGACAGTCATGCCCATCAGGCGGGAGAGCAGCTGGCCACACAAACCCATCAGGAAACAGGAAGTCTTCGGCATCCCAAACACCATCCCTCACAATTATCGACTTCAAACACCCCTGAGATTTAGGCAAAAAACATGACATACTATCACATCAAAGGCAGACTTACAACGCTGGCTTCAAAGGAAATCCTTCATTACGAATGTGTCATTACCTCCCTTTAAGGGTGTTTCTGTTCCATGAAAATACACTGCATCTCTCACAAGTGAATACAGCTGTTAAATGGTACACATCAAAGACTAGATAAATCACCAGTGAGATCGCAGGGGCTCTCACTTCCGGGTGTTCTCTCTAAGGAGAACAGAAATCAGGCCCATTCCTCAGCTCTTCAGGAGACTGCAGCTGCGGCGTTTAAAGCGTGACATTTAGTAAAGCCATCTGAACGAAGCACTCCGCTTGTGGACACAGTAGACACGTCTGAACTTCTTCAAGCCCAGCAGACATGGTGATGTCCTCATCGCTGCCCACAATTCCTGAGCTGAATGTGTCAGGCAGCCATCACGAGATTGGCGTTTGAGGGGCATAATTAGCACCGTGTCCCTTGGGGTCGGCAGAGGGCATCTTGGGGACCTGGGGGGGTCAGGCGCAAGTCGCTGTAGCCAAATGAGCGTGCTGAGCTGCAGCGAGACTAACAGCTGGTGACGGATATCTCACGACACATTGATGTGAATGTGGCACATAGTGAAACAAAGCAGACAGCACTGCAGTGCCAAGCTACAGCAAAAAGGCAAGATGGCCACATCCTAACGGCCATTTAGGCATCAAACCCAAGCGTGTCCCTCATACAGGCGGAGATCTCCATATAGACACACAGCAGGACTGAAGGGGGTGGGGGGGGGGGGTGAGAAAGCACAGCTCCCGCTGACACCCCCATTACGGCCATGACGCTGAAGCAGAAACAAGCAAACCATGGGGGGGAATCGAACCAGGCCAGAAGGAA
>JAODJU010000025.1:13522726-13536542 GCA_026776725.1 Gnathonemus echidnorhynchus | reverse complement strand
CTATCCAAACCATGAGGGGGGATCGAACCAGGCCAGAAGGAACTATCCAAACCATGAGGGGGGATCGAACCAGGCCAGAAGGAACTATCCAAACCATGAGGGGGGATCGAACCAGGCCAAAAGGAACTATCCAAACCATGAGGGGGAATCAAACCAACTATCAAAAGCAGGAGAATAAGGGGAATCAAGCACAGACAGAATGGGAGTGCCAAACCAGGAGAATAAAGAGGATCAACCCATATCCAAAATGGGAGAACCAAAACTAGGAGAATAAGGGGAACTGAACCCAGACAGAATGGGAGAACTGAACCCAAACAGAATGGGTGTCCCAAACGAGAAGAATGAGGAGGATCAAACTCAGTCCGAATGGGAGAACCAAAGCAGGAGAATAAGGAGGATTAAACCCAATCCAGAAGGGGAGAATCAAATTGTGCACAAATTCTTCCCACAGTACAGAGTTTCTGTCCTGCTGTAGCTGGCAGCTCTGGATGTAGGAAAACAGAAGCCTGTTGGGCCGAAATAACACTTCCTGCAGGAGAACTGAGGAAAGGGACAGGAGACCCCTTACCTGAGGCCATAAAATGGTTCTCTTACTCCTGCAGTCATCCAGAAAATGTCATCCCAATCTCAGCAGAGCACAGAGGTCCCTGCGACCAGCGACACGACCCACCATAATGAAGCGAACACATTTAAACACCCATGACAAACAACCAGAATGGGTCCATATTAATAATCACCAAAAAGGACGCGAAATAAACCCTCCCGACCTTCATCTTCTTTTCAATGACTCTGACCATTAATCAAGATTAGTCATGGAAACGACATTACTATCAGCCAGCTACATCAGGGGGTTTTAACTTGGGCATCAGAGCCAAGTAATTAATGACATCATTGAGTTGAGATTAACTAATAAATAGGGGGCGGGGCTGCAGCAGGGTCCCGGGAGCTAGAGCTGGAACGAACTCAGAGCCCATTACCAGCTTCCTGATATTAATGGGGGACAGGATCTTTGGCTTTAATGCCTGATAGTGAGGTAAGTGCACAAACAGCCACTCAGCCTGGATGCAGCAGCACAGTACGTGACTAATGCTCAAAGATGGCGCTCTCACAGTCAGCAGGCGGAAGTCGCGCTAGCAATCGGAAGGTTGCTTGTTCGAGTCCCGTGGTTGGCAGAAGAATTTTGCCATTGGGCCCCTGAACACAGCGTTTAACCCCAACTGCTCCAAGGACAATCTGCCCCTGCCTTAACAATCTGCCCCTGCCTTAACAATCTGCCCCTGCCTTAACAAAAAGCTCCCTCTCCCCCATTGTCTTCTCTCTTACATTTCTTTGTCTTCCGTATTCCCTGGTTTTGAATTATGCCGCATAAATGATGCAGGAAAGTATCGCAACACACCCAGGTAAAGCGGCTTGGGGGCGACTGTTGTGAAAGGCGCTATAAAAAAATACACTGAAGTGAATCCACAGAGGCCTGGTTTTTGTCCACACGGTTTGGCAGAAATCCCACCTGAGTCACACCTTTACTCCATGCGACGTTAGGAGGAGGGAGTCTTGCTCGTCTGATGACTCTGCAGGCTGGGACTCCCTTCCCCCACACCGCCATGCCCCACGCCCTGCCTGCGGGACTTGGTTATGCCCCCTAATACAGCTACATGTGCTTGCCAAGCTACATTTACCACATCAGATGCCAAGACCCTACCTCCCCCTCACAGAGATCCGCATCTCAGTCAGCATTAGATACAGCAGACAACCCTCGCATTTATGGCTGCGTTTAGCCTCCCTGGAAGCACCGACAGTCGCCTCTATGTCGGGTCAACCGGCAACCGGAGCATGGTGGTGGACCCCCCCGCTGCGATTGGCTGACGGGCTGAGGGCCCTCCCCCCGGCGGCCATTTCACAGCCTGCTCTATGGATGAACATGAGATCTGCCAGGCAAGGAGGGGCTCGGCGGCTCACCGTGCGTCTGCTGCCCCCCGCAGGCCGCCGGCATGCATGAGCACGGGCGATACACCGAGGCAAAGTGCTCATCCGTGGATTGCGCTCACTCACGAGAAATGGCTCTTTAATCCAGGAGGAGGGAAAATCAGCGGCGGATCCTGAGGGTGGGGGGGGGGGGCCGGGGAACAGCCACAACCTTGGAAGCCATCAGACACGCTCTCGACACTGACGGCCGAACACGTGAGCGGGAGGAAGTAATGCCCGCCCACTGGCACTCTGCTCAAATCATAATTAGCTCTGAAAAGCTCTCTACGTCTCCTGCTGCCCTCTGTACACACGACTTTTATGTGCGGTGAGATAACTGCTCGTGAGCAAAAGCCTTAAAAGGCAGAGGGGCCAGGCGGGTAGCTGGTGGGGAGCACAAGTACAAGCCAGAGATCCAGGATACTGTCCGTACTGTAGAACAGGAACAGGCCAGACATGCAGGATCCTGTCCGTACATTACGCTCCAGAACAGGAACAAGATAGACATCCAGCATCCTAAGCACTATATTGGGCAGAACAGAGTCCAGATCACTTAAAGCAATAATCTATCCTTACTTAATTATCTATCTTTAATAATCCTCACTTTCTCTTGTGCCTAATAACCACAACACAGCAGCTGATGTCACAGTGTTTCACACAGCAATGTGACAAGGGCTTCACAGCCATCGAGAAACTGATCAGCTGTCTGGATTAAATCAGGGTCATTAATTCTAATCAGCGCGAGCAGCCAGGCGTGACGGCTGCCCGCGGGAACACGGCAAGCTCCGCGCTCCCGGGCTGGCCTGGCCGCGTTCTTCAGGGGTCAGCGGCTCCCCTCCACACCTGCGCCGCTGGGCGGGGCTTTCTGGGCGGGGAAGAGAGGGGGGCCTGTGCCCCACTCAGGAAGCACAACTGGCCGGCTGGCGACAATGACTGGGAATTTGTTTCAGAAAAAAAAGAAGCATATTACTCAAAAACTATGGAGTGTGTGGTCTTACACTCTTATACAGGACACATTATTTAAAGTGGGTTTTTAAATAATGAAGTAATAAATGTCTCCAACCGGTGCATTTCTTCCAGCTAGCTTAAGCGTTATTAAAGCCCTCTGACATCAAACTGACACACTATATGACATGCTGTGTACTGAGCACCTGTTTGCAGGCTGTTCTGGGACAGGTAACGCATTATTCAAGGCCAGCTGCACATGCGTGTGCATTTATTCCTGCCATAATACTGGGTGTAAGATAGTGAGACCTCACATGGCTGGCAAAATGATCCCATGACCTCAGATTGGCCCAGGTGATCACCGCTGCGGCCACCTGAAGTGCTTATAGGCAGAACTTTGCCCTGCGTGGGGCCTGTGCTCAATCCCGTTTTCACTTGCACGAAATGCGGCACACACACCGCAGATTAACTGCAGAAAAATGTGACGCATTAATCCCATAAAGACGGACACGTATTGGCCCCTTATCTGTGAGATGCACAACCCCTGAACGATTTAAGGAAAAAAAATGGATCTTACCTTGGATTTCAGAGCCCAGTATTCCTCTGTACCGTACTGCACATTTCGGAGGGAAGTGAGGTAATCATAGCTGATAACTGCAGTCTAAAGACAACAGCGAGATTAAGGTGGGGGGAACCTGTCAATTTGACAGATTTCAATGGGAACGGATATGTGTGAAATATGTAGAAAAGAAGGACAGTGAACCATGGTCAAGTGAATCCAGCCATACTGGCCTTAACTTGGGGGGAGGGAGGGCAGCTTAAAAGCTTAAAGGACAGAGAAAGCCAAGTGTAGGCCGCCTGTACTACCCTATGTAAGTATGCAGCGTCTGAAGGACAGACAGGCAATAAGGGAGAGTTTTAGCTAGACTCTTCATTATGACACGAAATTCTGTAGAAGGGAGATTAACCAAAGTATGAAATCATATCAGATGTGTTAGATATGCATCTCACCATTACTGAATACGTGAGCCAGTGTGTTTGTATCTGTATTAGATGACCTACCGTGGCTGCGGCTCTGCCAAACCGAACTACGCTGACGTCGCTGGGGTCCAGGTGATTGCCGTAAAGGTAGAGGCCGGAGGAAGCGAGCAGCGCGGCGGCGGACGACACTTTGAGCACGCGGCCAGCCATGGCGGCGCCGTAAAGGCGGACGTTCTGGGTGAGGGACGGGCGGCGGAGTCACCGGGCGGATCGGCCCACTGAGGCCGGCAAACCACAAGCGGCCGGGACGTCGCTTAGCTGCAAATTAAGGCGTAAGGTGCCGATTAATCATTTCCGAATTACTTAAGGGACAAAATGTAAACGATGTGGTAAATGTGTATTTAAATATGAAGTAATTTAGTTATAAATAATTCACATTTTAATTTTCCAAGATATGTATAAGTGAGATATGCAATCATTTTACTGTCCTATTTTCAGATGAAGAGGATACAGTCTAAACGGTACACAAAACCATTCCGAAGTTCGTTTTAGTGGCTAATAACATCTGGAAATCACTCATCATCCCCTTGAAAATAAACCAACATTTCCAAATTTCCATTTTCTGAAATTTCAAAATAGCTTTAGTTACATAAATTTGTAGTTATTTTTAAAAATCACATCTGAACATGAAAAGCGTGACGATTTTTTTAAAGGTCCTGTCGAAACTAAACAAGTAAATTGTTTGACGTAACAGAAGTAACCTCAGTATGTTTCATTGATCTCCGGGTGTTCTGACGAGTTGAGCTACCTATCAAGACGTGCTATCGAGCCTTTCTGCGCAAGTGCAGTTCCACCGTCTTGGTTTTAGGGGTTTTTGGGGGGTTAGGGTTAGGGCTATCGATTAGCACTACGGTAGCCTAACTCGACAGAACACCGGCACGGTAATGATGTGCGCTATTATGTTAAAAACGAAACAAATTCAGCGTTTTAATGGACATCCTACCGGTAAGGACAAATTCAGACGGGGCAGGGCAGATGACAGGTGGGATGCAGGGGGGAAACGGGGCGGCACATGGACTTGGCCATGCTGAGTAACCGGGAGGTCCAGGTGACATCGACTACGTTACCCGATAGGTTTTACAATCAATGTGACTTAGTTTAACTCACCCAAGATAAACACGGCCAATGTCACTTCACGATACGAATTTATACCAAACCAGTATAAACTACTCCGTTACATATTTTTCCTCAATTCAAAAATTATTTTTAAAAACGATGTACGAAGGCTGTAAGGTTTCGCGTGGACAACTGCAATAATTTCCATTCACTCACCGGCTTTCCGCGACCTCTTACCTAACACAAGCTACATTACTGACACTGCGCATGTCAGTTTGTACGTAGCCGCTAGGGACCTCACTGCGCATGTTGCCTCGCACGTCATGCTGGTCAATGTAGTACACGTAAGTACTGTTCGCATATTCAATCAAAACAATGCAAGCGCACATATAAAGCCAAGCATTCCATAAGGATAAGTTTGGCTGTACTTCCTGTGCAAATAAAAGTAATTTATATCATCATCTATGATAATTGTTAGAGGAATACTCAGTCCAGTCAAAGCGAACAATTAAGCTATAATTATGTTTCCAACAAAACAATGATATTGAAGTACCTAGGAAAGTGTGCAAAGATTTGTATGATAGCTTACGGACTTAAAAAAATACTGGTTCTTGAGAACAGAGAGAGAGATCTACAGTCTTGGAGATTTAGCCTCACATACAAAGGGGGTCCATGCATATGGCTGGACTTTCCTACTGAAACTTTACTGCTGACCTTTGTGGTGTCCTGGCAGTGTCACAGGAACGATACACTTCAGTCAAAAGAAAAGCTGGAGATCTGAATACACCATCTCCCATAAAATTCAGTGGAAGTCATTTGTCAGTATTGAATGAAAGGATCATGTGCATAACTGGAAGCTGAGAAACAGTTGAATGTGTGCAATAATAATGACACGTGCAGCATACAATAAGTCCAGGGACTTTATTTGGCTTGATGATAAATATTTACAATAAACCAGTGAAGAGTTACACATTTTGTCAGATCACATATACTGGTTTACAATTTCTCCATAACAGACATTCAGCTTTCCTCCACTTCTCCAATCAATCTTCGGGGTACAGATTGTCTATTTCTGCCAACCTGAAGCTGTGAAAAGAAAATCAATTTAATATGACAGTTTTAACTTGCATAATATACATGGGAGACACTTACAGTAGCAGAGCGATAATCTGGTGCTGGCTTGTGACCGAACTTACCTTTGTCTCTTCAATAATGTGTGGGTCTTTCTGTAACGCATTAAAAAGCCCCTCTTCAGTGGTAAAACTGACCCAGCAGAATCCTTTGTGAAAACCAGTGTCCTTGTCCTGTGCAATAAATTAGACAATCAGTTTCACTGAAGAACACGGCAACATATTTTCTGATTACACTGAAGACAACTACTTACAAAAGGAAGAAGACATCTTTTTATCTGACCAAACTGCCCGAAGTACTCCCTCATTTCCTCTGCAAAAAAAATTAAAATAAATATACTGACAAAACTGACTGAAAAATAAATAAATGGAATGCATTAGGTTCATTTGGTGACAAATTCCCCAAAAATAAGTTGGGTCAAGAAAAAGATTCCCCACATTCGTGTCTGGCACCATTTGGCTGTAGTACTGCAGCATCTCTTCAGGGTCGATCAGGTTGTAGCTTATGACCTCTGGAATGTTGTCCCACTGTTCAAGTTCAGTGTGAAGTTGTCCGTTATTGGTGCACTGATTCAGAGCATCAGATGCTCAGTGGTTGATATGTCATGTGCATTTTATTTACTTAACAGACACTTTCGTACAAAGTGATGTATAATTGAGAAGGAAGTCCCTGAAGCTACTGGGGGTTAAGCTTGCTCAATAGCCCAACAGTGAAATCACTTCGCTGATCCTGGCCACGTACCATGGCATGATTGAAAACACTGCCAAAAGCCGAGATGGCTTATGGTGAGGAAATGGGCATTCATGGCTATGGTAACAGCTCTGGTGGACATCCCTGCACCCACCATGCCAATGGCACAGCCCAGCAAAACTTCAGGTGCCCAGGGCATTGCTTTAATTAACAAAAACTGCACAATTTAGAGGGCCATATTATTGTAGTCAAAATAAAGCACACCTGTGTAGCAATCAAGTTGCTCAATCAGCAGGTTTACTCCTGTATACTCCTGTACAGTATATGGCAGGGGTGTCAAACTCCAGTCCTGGGGGGCCGGAGCCCTGCACATTTTTGGGTTTCATTCATTTAACACACCTGATTCAACTCCTTGCACATCCTTGTGCTAATTACCACACAGCCCACAGCTGATAAATTTGTGGTGGAATAGGGAACGAGACTCCTTCGGGACTGGAGTTCGACACCCCTGGTATATGGGTTACGCATGCATAAATAACTTTTTATTTGGTAAAATCTGAAAGACATACACACTTGGTACGCCCACAAAAAATACCGATTTATTTTTTTCGAACTGCTGGAAAATGGGAGTAAAACCCAAAAAGTGCAGCCGTTTATATTCTTGCTCAGCATAAGATGCATACTCGTAAATTAGCCACACGTGACATACCCGAACCCGTTATTTTTGCATTCCATTAAGTTAAAATGAAAATGTACAAATACTTAAGAATTAGAACAATCCCACAACAGACTTATATTGACGACCGCAACAGTCTATCAGACTCTAAATTCTAACACGTTCTAATTGAAACATGCCGGCGAGCCGTCAAGCAAGGTGACATTGATCATTTCTTTGTAAACATGCAGACTCCATGAATAACTTCACGTTAAATGTAACAACACACTACCCTTGAACTGGGCGGAATATTAAAATGTGCAACGATACTCACTGTTTGCGACAGTCCATGGTACTTTGTTAACGAAAAGCTCGAAAACCTTCTTCGCGGGAGCAGCCATTTTCTCCGGAAGCAGACCACGCACGACCTCTCACCCAAAGTCACATGACACGACGCCTCGTGAAACTCCTCAAAGCGTTGCAAAATGCAATATCATTCTATGGCAACACTCATTTCATTTACTCGTCATATTTATCATTCATGTAAGCATGACATTTAGTAAAAGTCAGTTACTTCCCCCTACAGAATACCTTGAAAGTGGAATTAAACTCACAAGGTAAACAGACCGGCCGTTGCTTAGGAAACCAGCGTTGGTTAGTAGGTCCGTTTTAGCGCGTGCTCAATGAGACACAATTAAATTACACCAAGCTTAATGTTCCGCTAGGTAAGGGACAGTTTCCAGACAAACATGTACGATTCACTTTGATTGAATTTTTTTTTTTTTACTACCCGTGACAATGAAATAATTTGGTATGATGTAGTAAAGCTTTCTACTAGCTCTATGTGGAAGGAATGACAAACAGCATTGAGCAACGTTTATTTTAGTTAAGGTTTATTTCCTTTTCAATGCGCTAACCGTCATCACCTTCTCAGCTGCTATTGACTATGAAGAAGCCATTCACTACCAAATATACAAAAGCCCTTACCAAAAAACCATCAGGTTGTTTCTGCATCATCTGAAACTATATAAAAAACAATGCATACAGTAAAAGATGATGCACACATCGTTGGGCAGATTTATAAACATTTATTATAGCCAATCACAGGCCCATGCAATTTTGCCTGTTGGACAGGAAACACCTTGGTTATCAATAGAAACCAGTTCAGGATTTATAGTGACAGGCCCCCACAGGACTACAATTGCACAAAACAGATGTTTTTCGACATAATTGCACATTACTGCTTCTTTACCTGCTGCCCTTAAGTCATATACAAATAAAAATACTTTCCAGCACATCCAGCTCTAACCTGCATATATCCAGTGTTTCCGTATTTTAGACGAGTAACAAAAAATCTAATTTGCTTGTTTGAGTAACAGCTCACACACCAAACATTAATTTAGTGTAGGAATTTCTGATAGTAACCACTCCTTGTGACTTCTGACACAAAATGTAAATGCCTCCCACAGCTAGTAACTGGCTGATGCAGAGGCACCCAATTAACTCTTAAAATCTTAATTTTTGTTACATTACACATAAGGCAACTGTCAGTTGCCTTCCAGGCATTCATTTCTATTCAGCACATTGTGTTCAGTTTTTTGTGACATTCTGTCCCAAATTTAAAAATGCAGACAGCACACTGTAGCTATTTACATTATTTCCAGTCGGACCTGAAATGAGAACCATATGCATGCACTTGATTTACAACAAAACAGAAACACAGATCCAAACCTTTATTCTGGTCTGCACTCTGCAGCAATGTGTCTTCCTCTGATACTGTGAATGTCACTCCTCCTATGTAATCAAATTCAGGATAACAATTCTCATTTGCATAGAGAATTGAGGTGTCATTTACCAAACCTGGCCATGTGACCTCTTATCATGGGAGCGCAGGTGTGTGTGGTGAGTGCCGCTGACCCAGTTACATTCATGGAGCTGGTTCAATTACCCAGCAGCCAGCCAAACAGAAAAGTGAAATGACACAAGGTTACTAGTGTGTTTCTTCATCCTAGACATTCCCCATATAAAACAAAACAGGGTATTGATATGGAGCCTTTTTACAAAGATTCACTCAGATGGTTTTGTATTGGTTTATAAAAGAAGTAGAAGCTCAGCTATAATAATAAAATATCCTTTCTAACCAGTATCTTTATCCTTTTCTCCTAAAGGTGCCCTGTTTTGCCCTGTGATGGGTTGGCGCCCCATCCTGGGTTGTACCCTGCTTTGCGCCCATAGCTTCCGGGATAGGGTCTGGACCCCTGTAACTTTGTGTAGGACAAGCTGGGATGGATGGATGGATGGATGTGCCCTGTTTTGTCATCTTTTTCACTGTACATTTTAAGCATGAGATGGTTTCTTATCAGCTCTACTAAGACACTCTGACATTAAGTCTTTCTTCTCTCCTACCTCTGTCCTTTGACACCTCTATGCCTCCCCACATGTGCAATACCGCGGAAGTGTGCCGGGTTGACGTCAGCGCTGGTGGGGGACAGATGGAAACACCCAGCGAAAAGACTCTGAAATGGAAGCCTCCAGCTGTGCAGCCTGTAGGGTGGAGGAGCTGCAACCTCATTGTGCCTGCAGAGGCGTTCAGGGGGGAGAGGTCCCAGATGAGACTCTGCTCCAGCTATTTGCCTCATTCTTGACCTAATGGGTGTTTCAGTCATTACAGGAGGGCTGGCATGTTAGAAGGCTGGAGCCACACAGTCCTAAGGATACTGCTGCAGTAGTGACATGTATCTGTGCTTTATCTGGCATTGCTGTGAAACAACCTGATATTATCAAGAGCACATTCACTTTGATAGCATAAGGGGTAAATCATCACATTGGGGTTTATGGTCACGGTTCGTACAGCACAAATCAAAAAATCTGAACACACCTACTGAAAATCCTTTGTTTTTCAACAAGATAACAATCGTAATCACACCTCGAGGTTATGTTGTGTTATCTTGTGAACAGAGATGGAGTGCTGTGACAGATGTCCTGACCCCCACAACACCCCAACCTAAATCCTATAGAGCTAGTTTGGGATGGGTTGGATCAGAGAGTAAGAGCAAAGTAGCCAACTTGTGCCCAGAACTTGCAGAAACTCCTTTAGGACTGTTGGCTTGTGGGAGTTTTACTTACACAAAAATATTCTGTGGGGAGAAGAAAAATGATTGGTTCAGCGAGATAACTAATTAGATTGTACAGGAGGTGGGTCCAAGCAACTAGAGGAGGCAGGACCAAGACATCTGTTAGTTGCTCCCACCTATAATCTGATTGGTTAACTCTCTGAACCAATCATTTTTCCTTCTGCATTTTTGTGTAAGTACAACTCCCATGAGCAGACTGTTGGATGCTGTCGTCAAGGCAAAAGGGGGCTATTTTGAAGAGTCTAAAATTTAAGAAAAGTTGTGTGTCCTCCAGACTTTTGACTGGTACTGTATAAGCATAAAATAACAAAAGTAATATGCACCATTTGAAATTATCTATAATGTAACATAACTGTTTTACTCTATTTCAATATGTTTTAAATCTAATTCAACTTCCACACAGCGGGAGCACTGGCATGTTCTTTGTGGGTCCAGGAGCTTCATACACCCTGACTGTGGATCATGGTCCACAGAGGCAATCTGCTATATCCTGGTTCCTGCTAGGACTCATGCTACCTCTCAAGACGGTTCATCTTTAATTGTACCGGTATGACGCCCGTCTCTTTTATATGCTAATGACACAAAAGTGTTTAGTCTTCTGTCATATTAAATCAGTCAGGAACTGTACAGCGCACTCATTAGCTGTGATCTCAGTTTGACATTGCCAAATGTCTGACAACAGTGAGAGAATGTTAAACGGATGCTGCATTGCTACATCAGAGACGCAGGGGGAGCCTGGGTAAATCTGGCAGGCAGAGAGAAGGGGTTCACTCTGGACAGTCTGCGGTGTCCGTTAACCTCTATCACTGCAGAAGAATCTGCATTTAGCAAAGCAATTGTAATTTGTTTTCAAATTTAATGACCTTCAGTTCGGTCTTAATATTTAATTTCGAACTGATAATATTAGTTTCCAGGTTAGTAATTTGTTTTCTAAGAAGTATCACAAATTCACGACCTTAAATGAACCCTGAATGTGTACTAAATGTATTTCAAATCCATCCATGTTCGAATTACTTGGCCAGGGAGTTTTAAATTCTTTTTCAAAATATATGTGCCTTAGGACTTCACCGGAGACCTAAGAGAACTCCATAATGCTTTTGAAGTGATCTACTGAGTACGTTTCTCTTACATCCTTTCACGGAAGTATCATATGTATCCAAAGCATAGGATAAATTAAGATGTGGGGGTTTAGAAGAACTGGCATCCTGTCCAGAGAGTAGCCCAGCCTTGTTCCTCTCTGCCGCACGGGACGGGCTTCAGGCCCACCCACAACGCTGATCAGGAAACAGTCGGATGGATGGGTTTAAGAGGAACTGGATTATTTAGTAATGTTGTGACAATAAGGTAAGAAGCTATATTGGTGATCAGCCTTGACGGTTTTCCACTAGCTCAGCTGAACACATGACAATTGCTCCCACCCTTGGTTTCCAATTCTCCTTTGTCCTATCAGTACTCAAGATGAAACCCAAGGAACAGCCTGACCTTTGTAAAATGAATGGTCCTTACAGGTCATTGAAGTGGCTACAATAGCTAAACAGTGTCTAATAAGACTAAATCAATCTCTATCAGCTCAAATTAGATTCTCACCATACTGGTAAGACAGCTCTTTCAGGGATGCTCTACTGACAGAGCCCGCTAGCTACTGGCTTCATGTGTGCTGTATGGAAACTTGTTTCCCTCTGAATACATGATTAATTAAGAAACTGCAGTAACAAACCGGCACCATAACAAAGGATCCAATCAAATGCATCACCTACGGACACATGTGAATATTCAGGAATACAATATGGCACAAATGAAGGCGATAGCTTGCATAATTACACTTTGATTGCACACCCGCGCTTGGCTGCCACTGAGCGGAGGAAAAGTCAGAAACAGAAGTGTGAATTTGCACAATCCGGATGAAATGTCTGCGTCTATGCAGATGTTCACGTATCGCGGGGTGCCACTTCGTCTGCACCCCCGTTCTAAAGGGACACAAAAAACTGCGAAAACTCCAACTGGCTGTCTCCTAGAACATCTCAGGTACACCCCCTGTGATGCCCCGTCCACCTCAGGTAAACCCTCTGCAATATCCCAGCTCTCTACTGCTGGCAACAGGCCAGCGATCTATCATGAGTATCTCTGATTAGGGCCTGCTAACCGGCATCAGTAACTCCTGCATAAAATTCACTGAAGCAGTGAAAAGCTCTTCTCCTGAATAATAAGTAAGCCAGACTTGTACATAAATACATTCGGGTTGAAAATTCCCTAATTTCCAGCCTCAGCAATGGTATGAGCAGATCTATGGGAATCAAGTTAGTACTCACCACATATAGTACCAGTCTTATGTATCAGTCTAAGTTAGTACTCACCACATATAGTACCAGTCTTATGTCTGCACACACCTTGATGCACGTGTCTCTATTTTAGCTATGTTATTCATCATATAGCTTAAGACCTTGAGGCAATTAAGTAATACATATCAAACATTGCAATAACCAAAATAAGTGTTCAGCATCTCAAAATTTTCTTAGATTGTAGACTCTTCGAAACAGCCCCTTCTTGCTTCGATCCGTCTACGAGCTTCCAGACATAGCCACCTGGAATGCATCTCCAACAGTCCTGAAGGAGTTTCCACAAGTTCTGGGTTCCAGTTGGCTACCTCGCTCTTCAATTCAGCTCATCCCTAACCAGCTCTATAGGGTTTAGGTTGGGGGGGATTGTGGGGGCCAGGTCATCTGTCACAACACCGCATCTCTTTTCTTGTTCTCATGACAATGCATACTACATAACCTGGAGATGTGCTTTGGGTGTTTCAGTAGGTGTGTCCAGACTTTTGACTGTATGGAGGCACAGCTGAATGAGCAAAAAATGGCAGCAACGATCCACTTTACTAACAGCTGTGGTAAACCTGTATTTAAATTAACAAAGCTAAAACAAAATCAGTAAGAGACACTGGATTTGCAGTGCTGATGTAACATGCAGTGCCCCCCACAATTATTGGCACCCCTTGCAAAGATTTTTAAAAGGGGTTAGAAAAGGGCAGAAATGGGCATTTTCAGGTGAGTAGCTATTTTTTATACCCATTCCCTGACTTATGAATGTCAATGCATTTCTGCCTCATTTGGTTTATATCAGGGGTGGGCAATCTTATCCGCAAAGGGCCGGTGTGTATGCGGGTTTTCGCTGCAACTCCCTAATTATATTACTAATTAGAGGA
>JAODJU010000025.1:13462643-13488349 GCA_026776725.1 Gnathonemus echidnorhynchus | reverse complement strand
AACGCTTAAAACAAGACGTACAAACAAGGTGGAACAGTACGTTATGTATGTTAATAGTAGCCTAATTAATTTTTTTTTGTCATACATTTTTCCATCTGTATTTTTATATATTTAAATAATATATAAAGTATTACCAAAAAAAGCTCTTGTATCGGAATCTGTATCGGTATCGGCAGTTGTGTATTGGAATCGGATCGGAACTGAAAAAATGTGGATCGGCCCATCTCTATACTTAACCAGTCTATACTTAACCCCCCCTGTTGTGCTGTGAGCTTCTGAAAGAGAGAGAGGGGGGGAAAAAACCTCAACGGATTAAGGGGGTTGTGATACTGTCTCCCAGAAGTCCATCTCTCTATCTCTCTCACCAGAAAGTTGACCAGTGTCTATCTAAAGTGGAAATTGCTTGGTGACTTTGGTCAACATGGATTCAAAAATAAAACCTAAGTAGTAAATGTGAAGTTGAATTTGCATGTCATGCTTATTATCTCAACCACCAGTGTCTTTCTGAAAAAGATTAACTGGGAGTTTCTGGTATGTTGCTTCTTGCGATGGGGGGGTGACCTCTTTCCTTTAACTTGTATCTTTTTACCAATCCTTCAGCACAGACTATCCGCCATTTTGCTGACTTTCTGTCCTCCTAACCTTTTTGTTGAATCCATCTCCAGTCTCTTCCCCAAATAAAGTCCCAGCCCCCAAACCCACCCCTCCCCCCATTGGAGTACCAGGGGACTAAGGGGGTCTTTTCTGGGTCATGAGCCGGACTTCTGTTGCAGGGTCAGGTATCACTTTTGCTCCGTCTTCCCACGGTCAAAAAGAAATGGAAGAGTTTCTGTGGGATGGGAGCTTCCATTAGGTCCAGATCGGCCCCAGGGCCAGAGGATGCGACAGAAGGCGGTGTGCTCTCAGTATGTCTGCCTGGTATTTAATATGGTAATTACCATGAGTATCAGGTTCTCTCCCATCAGAACTGGTTAGAAACACTCCCTGACAAAGCATTTCCCAAAATGTAGTTGGACCTGTTTCCTTTATTTTCCACAGAATGCACCCCTATCTTTTAAAACAGGAATCAGCTGAGATGTTTTAAATTTCGGCATCTTTTGAGGTCGATGATTTATCTAGCCCTCGCTGCATGTGGCGGATCAGGTTACTGGTGAATTTATAGACCACTTGGAGTCTCTAGGTGACCACCCATATGTTTATTTAGCAAGTGTGCTGTTAGAAGCGCTGGTGTAGGCTTTTGATTTTCTTAAACGCATTTCGAAGTATCTGATTTACTTCATGCATGTAATCCAACTGAAGATGATTTAAAAGGTATTTGGGGAAATGGGTGCGCGCAGACTAAGGTAGTCTGCATGTCATGGTGGTCATACAGAGGGCAGGCCTAGCGGCAGGGGCTCAGTGGTCAAATTGCCTTTCTCCACTTGATGAACATGTATTATTGGCTGCGCTAGCTGTCAGGTTTCACCTATTAAATTCCCTCCATGCTGGACTTCAAAGAGTGCTCACAAACAAGCTTGTAATTGGCTGGTCCCGCAGATCCTTCCAGCCTCTCCAAACCACACTCTTGGGAGCATTTTTGAGGACAGAAGCTTGGATGAAAGTTCTTTCCCACTGACTTTTACAACAAAACCATTGAGTATCCCTCTTCTGGATTGAGAGTTGCACTGTAAACCATGGAAACCCCCTGTAAATTTTTTATGTTGACATTTATTTATTTATTTTTTTTGCTTGCTTTGATTTGTTTTTAAGCTGTAAATAAAATGTAGATTAGAGCCATTAAATATTTAGCACATTCTAAAATTGGAAAAATATAAAGTTCCAAATGAAGACCTGATGACGTCCTCTGACTGGAGGACACGATCGGCCGTCTGACTGTCGTTTGTGCTGCCCTGCCTGTATTGGTAAAAACGCTCCATTGCACTGCATAGGAGAACCCCTGTTTTGTTATGTTAATGAGCCCATGCAGAAAGACCTTCTTGGTCAGAATGAATGGACGGGATTCTATTTTTGAAAGGCCCCCACCCCCTGCCTCACGGCTTCATTCATTTACTGCAAATAGCTGCTGCCATAGAGATTTTGCGGATTAGAATGTAGGCTTTTCAGGTCTGCTCCTTGTTTCAGAGTAAAGGAGTTTCTCATATCGCCGAAGTGGCTGCTCTGGCGTGACTATGTCTGGGTCGGGGACATCTGGTCCGCTTGGGTAGCAGATAGTGCTCTGGAGTGGATATCTTTGGCACACCAACAGTCCTGGTGGCTCATATGCTGGCACGATACAGGCAGCAGGACAAGGAAACTCAGGGAAACCATACCAGTGACATTTCTATTCCAAACCACCTGTTCCCAAATGTGTTATTGATGTCACCACGAAAGTATATTCAAGTATGCTGTCTAGTTTATAGTGGATTTGGTTACACAAATCCAATATGCACAGCACCAGGGTTAGTTGATGGTGATGTGCTTGACATAGAATGAGTTTACATATCTGTATGTAAGATCTGTACATTTCTTTATCTGCTTTGTTCTGGAATCTCATCCCGCTGTTAAGCTGAGGGATTCTCCCCTCAGGAGCACGTATGCATTTCATCCTGTTTCTATTTCATTTAGAAAATTCATATGACAGTTTTAGCCCTTTATTTTTTCATGTGGTTTGAAGGAACCGGTAATTTCAAGACTACCTTGAAAATGATCTAAGTGACCCATTTCTCTGGGGATTACCAGTGTCCAGGGTCCATTAGCAACACAGCAGGGACACTGGACCTGGAGATATCTTGTCTACACTGGGAAGACATACTTCTGATATGTTTTACACTAAAGGAATTCCTTAGCCTGTTGGATTCACTGAGAAATTCTAGTGCCAAAAAGTGATGAAGTAGAACAGTCATGACTGCAGCAGATGACACCACTACAGCATAAATAAACAAAAGGGTCAGGCCTTATATGAGCGTTACACCTTGAGGTTGGAGAGTGTGACTCCAGGCTGAGCTAGTTAGGTTCCTAGGACATTGTGGCTTCTTGTTCTTAGGGGAAACATAAGCTGATTGGAAAGGAAGGAGGTCAGCTAGAGGATGGCTCAGACCAGCTGCTCTTCCAGCATGTTTGGAGAAGGCTGGAGAAGTAGAGGGGGTGGGGAACCATTGTAACAGTTATTATCATCCAGCTGACTGCTGGCAAATCTGGTCCCAGGAAGAGAAGTGGGGCAGCACTGAGCTCTCTCGAGAGGGAGGGGGTGCTTAAAGCACTCTTTTGTTAAAGCACATCAAAGGAGAGAAAGCCTGCTGTCATGCATCTGCTTATACAGGAACAGCTACATTTTTCACAACTGTCCTACAAGTGAACATCTACCATGCCATGTTAGAGAATACACGCCCTTTGTGGGATAGTTTGTTAGGCTTTAACATGTTTATTTTGGATGCCTACCTGGGAGCCACAGAGAAGAGTTATAAGATGAGCTGTCTACCCTGTTTCACCCTTTCATTTTCCTTTAGGGATGCTCACGAATGTGTACCTTGGGACCCTATATTACCACCATGATAGGTGTCACGCACATTTACCTTGCAAATTCACTATTAAAGTTTTTATATATGGTAGCAGGGCTCGAAATTGAGTAGCAATGGACAAAATGATGTTTCATTAACCATTTGCTGTATTTTTTGACCTCAGTAGATGGTGCTCTCTACTCCAAAAAAAGGGGCACAAAGCATGTGGCAAAGCAAGTCAAGAGGACCATCTAGTGGGGTCAAAAAATACAGCAAATGGTTCAGGAAGCGTCATTTTGTCCATCACTAAAATTAAACTCACCCACTTGCCTAAGGTAACTAATTTATATGAAGGGCAAGTACAAAAACTGAACACGACCCTAGTGACTAATAATAAAAAAGGCATGTCAGACATTTTTTTATGGAAGTTGCACATTTGGCTAGTAACAAATATTAAGTTCCTTCACAGTATGGTAGCATTGGGTAGCATTAGAACATGTATTAGATTAATGAATTTATCCAGGACAGGAATAATGTGCAGCTTATGTATCTGTATCTTGATGTATCTGTTCTCACAAAGTACTTGAAGTTGTGGTAAGATTTGGAATTAGAATATGAATTGAGGTTGGCTTTAATTATGCGCATCTTAGTTAATAATGAATATTTCAGAAGTTTCAGGGTTAACTGAAAACTGAGTGGACAGTAGAATTTCACGCAGTATGTGGGATCACATGGTAAGGAGTTGGATGGATGTGGCGTCACGTTTTAATCAGGCCTCCCTTTGAAATTTTCATGGATAACGGTTTCCTCTGCTTCAAACTCTCCCGAACTATTTCCTCTCAGCAATACGGAAGACGCTGAATTCACTACCTCAGGAAAAGAATGTAGCATATAAGTCCTTCGCCAAGAACTGTGGAAATTCCTGCTGCATTTCTGGCATCTCTCCAGGCACAGGGGTGGGGCTGTTGAGTGTGATGTGCTCAGAAGAGAAACATACCTTACAGCCCTCAACACGGTCCTTGCTGCAGACCACCTCAAGCTGCCACTCCTGTGCAATGCTGGATCATGGGATGTTGTGGCTGAATGGCACGCTGGAGATCTGAGCCGCAGTAGATCAAAGGAGCTGACGGCACGCTCTTATCTCTCTGCATTAAACTTTCATGTGAGCCATTTATACTGCAGAACAGAGAGCAGAACGTTCATCACATCTGCTGAGATTCCATTCAGGGGAACTGAAATCATATTCCACATCATTAAAGACGTGTCCTCATTAGTGCGGTGGGAGCTGCTCTCCTCAGCTGAGAACTGGCCCCTAAGGAAGATGGAATAGCAGACACATGCATGGTTTACCACAATCCAGTCTCAACGCAGCGCTGAGACTCCTGCTCCGTCTGAGAAGCAGTGGCGCAGAGGCACGATAGACAGCGGGGTGCTTTTGGAGTTGCGACAGAGTGCTAGTCTTTTTGTAATACTTTAGCCTTGAGAACATTCACCTGCAAATAAAACTTAAGCCCTGTGAATGTTGTAAAGTGGATGTTGTAAAGCCAGCTGTCATTCCCTACCAGTGATCTCCGTTCAGATGCCTGTAGTGACACGTGCGTCTCGTCGACGCCTTTTTAATGACGCTTCGTTTAGCATGCGGTTTCGTAAACACAAGCTCCTTGTTGAAGATCCCTCTTCGGATTCCTTCAGTAGGAAACGGTATCGTACACAAGAACAGCCGTGCTCTCAGGGTTCTCTGTACATTTAATTGCCGTGCTAAACACCTGACCTTTTCTAGACACAGTGCTACAAGGGACCGAGAACCTCATATAGTAGATAAATGGTCAAGCAGTGTAACTCCAGGGACAAGTTCTCCTTTAGACATGAAGCATTGTTCTTCAATACAAGTCTCTCGTGTTTTCCTCTAAATGTATTTACTTTCCTAACAGGTTACTAAAACAAGGAAATAACTTGAGTTCAACCACCAATTTTAGACAAATGCATGAAGTGAAATAAAACCTTAGTTCCTCCCTTTAGGAACATGAGGTTCCATATTCAAAAATAAAAGGAGAAAGAGGACCACAGATTTGCATCTGTGGTTCTTTTGTGGTGTATTTTCTCACTATACGTCTGAGCCAGACAGAAGCAAGTGAAGTAAAAGTTGTAACAACTGAGGACGACTGTCCCGTCTTCTTGTCTCCTGTTGGAAGACCATGGAAGCCAATGGACCGTGTCCGGTAAACATGTCAAGGCACAGTAAATGGGCTTATGTAAGATCTGTGAGATTTTCTGTATGATACATCTTCTCCAAGAAACCTTGTTTATCAGGTGGTAATCTTCTGGAAGATACAAAGGTATAGCAAACAGATAGAGACATTCCTGTTCAGATGAAAGCCTTGTGGATGGATTACTGCAGCTTGGATTAGCATCGCTTGTGTGGAATCTCAGTGAAAGCTCAGCTGACAGCTAAGAGGTTTTCAAAGTGAAATTCTTCTGTAGGTTGGGCCTGCAAAAACGATGCTTTTTTTCATGCAGCTAGGACCAGTGCTGGGCACAGGTGGGCACAGGCCCGGGAATTACCCAGGATGGGGCATCGAGCCATTTGACGGCATACATCACAGCTACGGGCAATTTGGCAACTCCAGTTCACCTTAGCATGTTTTCGGACTGCGGGGAGGAAACCCCACAGGGAGAACATACCAACTCCAAACATGTAGACCTGGGGCAGAGGCTCAAACCCTGGTCTGTAGAGGTGTCACTGTACCACCATGCCACCCCACCAGCCTCAAAATTGCTTTTAATTCAGAAAGGTTTGCAAAGGGATGCTGGCAGCCAGTTTTACTGTGAGCTGCTCTGAAGTTACAAAATTGGTCTTCAGGCCACAGGGATGCAGGAGGGATCCTGCTGCCTTTCACTGAAGCAGAGTGAACTAAATTACAGTAAATTTGCAGCCATGAGTCACGTGGCACAGGCCATAAACCAGGCGGTGAGTCACCAGGGTGGATTACTGCGGCCAGCCTGTAGGCAATGATAGAGTTGGGTCCAAACAGGTTGAGCTGGCTCCTCTGGATAGCAGACTCCATGCTCAGGAGAAGACAAGAGCTAAAGGTCAAAGTCTGCTCTTGGTTTATCAGGCAGGAAGCACCAGTGAATACGTCTAGTGAATGAGCCCTTGTGACCACCAGGAGGCACTCTTCTGCATATGCATGTACTGGTGAATTGCACAAACTTCAGCTCAGAGCATTACTGTGGATAACAGTGCTCAGATCCTTCTGGAACCGCAAATCAGCATCTCACGCAAACACACTGGTCTACACAGTAAAATCATTTGCATATTTCCAGATCTCTTAGCACATCATCTCGATGCTTTCCCATGCTGCTGAAATCCCATCATGCATCACACGCAGTGCGTTTAATAATGTACGTATGCCTTTCATGTTCATTGTTAAATATTTATTTGGTATTCTGCTCTACTTTTTAGTAAAGTCATCAGGAGCAGGTCTTTCATTCTAATTTTCAAAAAGTAGCGTGAGACATTTATCAGCACAGCCCTCTGTCGGTGCGGCCGGCATTACGGGCGTGCGATAGTATCTATTAAAATACCCACCTGATTCACAGGGCTCCAGTGACAGTCAGGATACTACTTATGTAACCCTGTTATCCATTATAATCAGAAACAACTAGGTTACACTCAGCTAACACAGGCCAGGAGACTCTTTCCCACTCTTTCACTCCTGCTGGCCAGTCAGTTTCAGCAGATTTATAACCCGTGTTTTTAAAAAGGTGAAGGAGATGAAGGCATGAACGTGCCTCCAGAAACAACAAAACAAATCTCGGCATTCTTTTCCCCACATTTCAGGCATTTTTTGGTCCCAAAAAAAGAGGACATGTCCGGGAAAAAGAGGATGTATGGTCACCCTACTATAAGTTACAGGCTGCACATTGTATAGCAGCACTCTTCACAATGTCACCCCATGTGCTCTGAATGCTCTCAGGTTATTGGTGCAGCTTTCTCAGACTGGGAGCTAACCATCATACTGCCAGGGACAGGGCAAACTGGTGTTTAGCCAATTCTGTGCCGCAAAGGATTGCATTGGTAATTCAAATGAGAGTGATAAAGATAGCCAATCATTTTAACATATATTAATTGTTCATTAACTGTTAACATCTCAGGATGAAAGTCATTTGAAGATTTTAGACATTTTGGTCAAGAAGCAGAGCTATGTGACGACACGTCTGCCATTTTGATTTAGAGGAATTGATATTTTTCCCTGTCCATTTTTTCCTTTAGATTCAAGTTCCAATTATGTCAGGCAGCTGGAAACCAAAGTGCGGATGTTACAGGATGATGACAAGGTACTATCACAGGTAAAAGGCCATAATACCATGAAGCTCCCACAACAGAGACAAGTTCTGTATGTGTTACTTAGAGTGAACGTCAGCATCTGAAACATCAGGGGTTTGGCCCATGTTTCTTCTGGTATCTACGTCATAGATGAGAGAACAGAACACACTGTACTTTAGGAAAATTATCTTGTGTTGTTTAACTACTCTCTTGCTCATGAAGTTTTTATATAAATGTTTACAGATGCTGTATTAGCTATATTGTTTCATATTGCACAAGAGTGGTACACATTTTTGTAAACTTAATGCAAATTAAATAAAATACTATATACCATAGATCCTGTTACATAGTGAAGCAAAAATGTGGCTTTTGTCTGAGGGGCTTAGGCTGATTCAAGTGATAAGATATAAGATGGCGAGATCCCTGTCAAGTCATGCCGGTGGAATCTGCTTACTGCCCAATCAGATTAAAGGGCCCCCTTCAAGGGGGTCACCCACATGACCTAAGGACTGTCCTGCATATTATCGAGAAGGTCATTCATAGTTTCTGTTCTCTCCTCTCTCAGCCACGTAGCCGCTATAGTTTGCCAAAGATGCCAACAAAGGTAACCATCTGAGAGCTCCGCAAGCTTGGTGTGCCTCTATCGGTGTCTGGGACTCTCTTTTCCCCTTGCCTGCAAAATGCTTGTGACATGTTCTTTCCTGCAGCCAGTACACAGCGAAGTGATGGCCAGTGTCGAGAGCTTCCTGCTGTAGTGAATTGCTTTGTGGGGGAAATACGTGGCTGCTTGTGTTGTTGGGGGGGTCAAATAGATATTTTTCTTTCTTGCTCACGCCTCCCTTCGTGTAAAGCTCCGCCTCTCCCGTCACACATTTTCACTTTCTCCTTTTCAGAATGTAAACAATGCCCTTTTGATAATTTTTGTATTTCTTTTGGGGCAGATCGGAATTCTTGACTTCGTGAAGATATTGAATGGGGTTATGTAAGATCAAAAGCTAATCTCACTACTGTAATCTTCAGGGAAACATTATGGGCTGTCGGCAAATGCACGCATGCCAGCAGTTATTCGATGGTGACTGACTGAAGCAGTGATGGAGATGTTCTGGCTCGTGGAGGACTGTATTTCAGAAAAGGACTTCCTATCCCATGATGGGAACATAATGTGTGTTTGTTATTTGCCTCTGGATAGCGTTGTGTGTAGAGAAGAGTATGACATGAAACCATCGAGAGCTCCCTTAGACCATCATCTTTGTCCTCAGGGTAGCACAACTGGACTGAGGCCACTGAGGAAAGGTCTACCTCTGTGCCACTCGGAGTCGCAGCTATCCTCCTTGTCCCAACACCAGGAAGAACCGCAGAATGTGTGTACCACAAACAGGAACACAAAACAAAACAAGCTTACACATTCATTCTTAATTCTGAAAAGCAAACTGGAAGTACTGAAAGTGCTGTATATACTCACCACCTATGCTGTGGTTCCTTGGCAGGGCAGTGCCAGAATTGCACCCAGCAGTGTCGCCGCTAAGGCCGGACTCCTGCCAGCAACCCAGAAACCAGAGGCTGTGGTTCAAGCCATGAAGGTAGGATGGTGGAGCCATCTGTCCCACAACAAAACATAAGAAAACTTGGCCTGCAAGCCCTTGACTAAGCTCTAGCAAGAATTATATCTCTAGTGTTAACTTGGTGTTCATCTGCATCCAGATTGAAGGATGTGCAATGCCTTTAAACAAACTCTGCACATTATAGTGATCAGAAATTATTTTCTTGCATTTTCTTTTATACAGTAGTATTGCAGAATTATACATGCTTCTCTTATGCAAACACAGTGTCAAGTGGAAACGTTCTCTCTAGATTTCCAATTTTCTGGATGAGTCAAAGCCCTTTGGCCATGTATTGATGTTTGGCTTGTCCCTAGAAGTTTCACCCTTCTGTCACTGGCTTTTGCAGGTGCTTGAGGTCCATGAAAACCTGGACAAGCAAATTCCTGAGGATTACGAGGAAGACCTCACAGAAAATGAGAAGGCCATTGTCCGAGAGATGTGTAACGTACGTAGAGTGCTATTTCAGCTTTTTCTCTTACACAACCTAATGCTGTGCTTTTTGACCTCTTCAGTTTTTCAAGGTACAGTTTGAGGCATCATGTCCACATATACACATCTGCTTATAAGATACTGCTATCCAGTGATTTCTGCCACTGACAGTTCATCCATTAACCATTCACCACATTAACCAATTGAAGCACCATGATGGTTCCTTGTAATATTGCCACTCTGCCCAGGGCCTGTTGAGCAGGTGTCACATTTATTGTTGGTCTATCAAATGCTCCACACATTTCTTCAGCTTGTGTCTCACTTCCCAGCTCATGGTCAAGCTCTCTCTGTAGAATATTCTGGTTGGCTTTGCTGTGCAGGTCGTATGGCGCAAGTTGGAAGATGCCGCCAGCTCCAAGCCATCCATCCGGCAGCACCTAGCAGGAAACCAGCTTAAAGGTCCGCAGTAAACAGATCAGAGGAAAAGTATACAAGAACCAGGGATGGAAGCTGTCTACGAAAATCAGATCTGTTTCCACTACCTACAGACTTTGACATTGGTGGACTGTAATTCTCGACTGGACCAAACCACTCATTAGATCTCAATTTTGTAACTATGAAGGGTTCCAGACTGGCAGTTAGTTTGTCGTCTTTTATTCTCCAGCTGTTGATTGTAGGAATACAAAGTGCCAAATCAATACTTTTATCCTTCAGTGTTTATCTTTAGAATTTCCTGGTCATGGTCTGGTCCTATGCTCCATGTGCAGCTTTCTATACTCCATAGATCACCTAAAATACTGTTTCCATGCTCTGTTTGTTACTCTGAGGTCACATAAATACCCAGTTTACACCAACGTGGTGCCGGAGCTGGATAGCTGGAAAATTCGATCGATAACCGACATAGTTTTGTCTAATATCATCGGTGCCGGCAGTGAAACAACTTGCCACCACTTATTAGCAAAATAACGTTACATCTTTTTTTATTTTGTGAAAAACAAAAGATCTATTTGCTGGCCAGATTTAATAATAAATGATAAACATGTCGCAGGATGAGTAAATAAAATATTGTGGTGCTCGAGTGACAAAGTGATCAGGAGGTGGCCAGCAATGTTCAGTTTTAGCAGACTCTTTTGTTACACAATCCCTAAAAGGATGGCAATAAAACAAACTTTAAGAGAGACAAAAGTAGATACAGGCAATAGAGACAGATCACAATGAGTCATACTCTGAAAAATATGAGACTTTTGTCTCCTTAAAGGCTCTTTTTTTTCTCGCTTCGGCAGCTTATGAACACTTGAAATCTGAAACGGGAATAAATCCAAAATGGACCACATGGACCTTTACTTTACACTCACTTCTGCCTAAGTAATGTTTCCGTCCTGTGCTTTAGTGAAACCAGTGGAAATGCAGGCAGGTTCTCAAAAGGCACCGAGCGAGAACCAGCCCAGCAACAGTACCGGCTCCGTGTTGCTGGAAACAAGGTAAAAGGTTCCGCAAACCTGCCAGTTTGCTTGAGGAAGGTGTCTATCATGAATGCAGAAATCACTTTAAGTAGAAAAATATATATACATATCAAAAGCATCACTGTCAGTTTTCTATTTTAGTGGAGGTACATGTGTGCATGCCAGTTTTCGCTATGCGTTTTGTTTTTGAGAAGCACACAGTCTGAGCACAAACCTGAGGGTCTGAGGCAAAGGAATGCTGGGTCAACATTATAGCCAGCCAAGCAGAGCCCTGCAGATTTTAAATGGAATTAGGGTGACACCTAACATTGGGGTAACGAAGAGTTACAGTCTGGAACTTTGGACGAGGATAATGCTTTCAGAATGAGATATAGCTCTGAATATACAGAAGGGAAATGGCCTCTTCCTACATGAAATGGAAGATTTGTCGTGCACTTGTTTTGAGCATAAAGTAAAGCATTTTTTTCCAGAAATGAAAATGGTGGTGGGTATACTGGAAGTCTGATGAAGATAGCAAGTGTTGAGGACATAGCAAGGGACAGGTGTGATGGAGATGAAAGGATCATTGACACAGAAGGGACAGGTGTGATTATAAGATTATAATGCAGCTCTAGAATGCAACCTGGATTCAACATGCATTTGTCATTTAATGGTAGAATTACTTCACAAAAAAAAACAGCATTAGCACCTCAGTACCACAGAGCAGGCCTGTGAAGTAGGGGGCTATCTTACCCTGATGTCATCTGTTTACGGGCATTCCTGACATTCCTGCTGCCCAGAGACCTCCAGCAGGGATAACCAAAGTGCTTCCTCCTTTAAGCCTTCAAAAGCGATATAAAAAAGTGACCTTTGTTATACAAATGATGAAACAACTACTGGCTTCTTCTATCGGTCGGTATGAATAAGGTCATTCAATGTTTTTCTATATCCACAATGTGACGCTGAGACTTGTATTTCATGGTTCCAGTGCATTCAGTTATACCACGTGACAGAAGATGTACTTTCAGGGCTTAAAGAGCACTGTCATGACTCATTTCTTTAGAGTATTTGGGACTAACATTAAGGTTTATTAAAACCTGGCACTGTATGTAGCTAAAAAATGGACTGATAATTTAGCATCTTAAAAAAACAAAATATACAAATGACTAATTTTTCATGATTTGAAATAAAAACAAGAAGTATTTCTTTATAGTACTTTTGTCTCCTGTAAATTATTCACACATCCATCTTCTAACCACTTATTCTGGTCAGGCTCACGGGGTGGTGGGCGTAGAACATCCTGGATGGGATGTCCTGGAAATTGTTTTAAATGAAAATATTTTATCTGTACTGCAACATAGATCAAAGGAAACAATGTCGCCACCTGCTGGCAAGACCAATCAATATAAATTATGCTTTAAGGACTGTGGCCAACGGTCAAGCAGGGTGATCTGTCAGATGTGAAACAATTAACTAATTTTAAGGCCAGTACCCATTAATAATTTTGATTAAAATTCATTAAAATCAGTTCCTAGCACAAAACCACCCATAACAGAAGTGAGAACGACACAATCATGGCATCTGTGGGCATGAAGTCCAATATGCAGTTTTCATTGGCTATCATACTCCACAACCCATTTTAAAAATGCGGTTAGTGCCTGAATACAGTCAGAAAATTACTTTAGTTAATATAAAAACCACCATTGTATGAGAACCAAACGCACAAATCTGATATAGAGAAAACATTCCGTAAAACATGCTACATAATTTGATTATTAATAAACTAAACGTAACACATAAATATATTAAGAGCAAATTTCAAAGTAATTATAACGAAAGTCTAATGATGCACATGCAATGGCGGTATATTTCTATATAGCCACAGCAAATGTATACATTTAAGTATCCCCTAGTAAACTTTACCAGTAAGTAAGCTTAAACGATAAATACAAGTACTAACACTAGTTAATGGAGACTAGAAAATGTTGTATAACACTACCAGAGGTATGAATAAGCACCTCAGATAATTTAACTAATATAACATTTTATAATGGTACATGAGTATTAAAACATTTCCTGTGAATAAATGTCTAAGGACACAGACTACTTAAGATTTAAATAAACAAATATTATGAAGAAGAACGTCGTAAACAGAGGCTATTTTAAAAAGTAAGCGCCTATAACGTCCAGTATACGGCTATAATGTGACGTAACGCACCAAGTTCCGCCTTACATGACGTAATGGGAGTACGCCCAGCGTTCCTTATTAGCTCCTTAGATTGACGTTTACTTAAACAAATCATGAGCTTTATATCATGGCCTTTTAAGGTAATTTCATGTCGCCGAAGAAGACGACCAATTATAAGACACCAGGGCCTTGCCGTTTATTTTTGTGTGATGCAAAAAACTTGATAGATTCACATGGTTGATTGACATAAAATTTGGACCTATGAAATTCCATAACAACCGGGGCGGGTCCCTACGTTAACCAATAGCTGTGAAAAGCGAACAGATTTCTGTCGTGCGAGTTATGGGTATGTATCCGCTGTGCCGCTCTCTTGGAAGCAGCAATAATATGGGCTGGTAGTGAGAACCTGCGGAGGCCGTTTAGAGGCAGCATGTTAGGCTGCGCACCCCGTTCCGGTGGTTGAAGAGGACTGAACTCCAGGCTGTCAGGAGGACCTGCTGCTGTCAATCGGAAGGTAGTCGACTAATATTTTAGAAAAAGATTGCAACAGGGCGCCGTCGCAGTCGGTGTGTTGTACTGTTATCGTGCCGCATTCTGCTGCTTACTTTATGTGGACGATCCGCTTGCAGAAATGCTAACTGGCTAGCTGCCCTCCTTCAAAGTTCATTCGCCGCCTTCTGTTTTACTCACGATCATCCGCTCGTCTGTGATTTCTTGACTGGGCCTTATTAAAACACGTTTAGTCGCGGGCGATGCAGGTCTCAGTAACGTGCGAGCTGTCACGCCAGATTTTTAAAGCAGCCAGAGCTTAAGCTGCTGTGGTAGATAGGTACATGGATCGCCTCTGCGCCTGTATATCTGCCTGTACGCATCATTCTTCGTATTTGATAATTTTTGTAAATGCACATTGTAACTTACGTGTATTTAGTCTTACTGCTGTTCGGTATATTTTAACTAGAACATATTATTCATTCTTCTGATCGTCTTTGGGTTTTACCCAGACGATTGGCTCTTGCCTCTGCTTTCCTATTACATATAACCCCACTAACCAAAGATGTAAGTCTTGTTACTAGCAAAAAAAAAAGGTGCGGTTATTTAGGTTTAAACTTAAAATGCCCCAGGTGTGACGGTGGATGGCAGCTTGCAATCCCACGTGCCCTTTTTTCATCAGCTTTACTGACCGCGCCTATAGACTGTGGTCCATACTGGAGGTCTGGACTGCTAAAGAGGGTGGAGTTCCAAGCAACTGACTGGGTGTCAGACCTGTGCTCTCCCTCTAACCTTCACACACTCCCACACTGTCTATACTTGGTCATGCTCAGAAACATCCCTTATCATGGATCTTTGATAAATATTCATTTATGCCTACTTAAGTAAGGATAGATGGGAAATTATCTCAAAAAATGTCCCTTTCCAGATGACATGGGTCTAAAGTGGTAATCTCACAGCTCTCTAGTTTTGGAGTACATGGGATGGAGCTCATTTCATGCTTTTCATTCTGATTGGATGAATGCTTGGAGCTCTGCTCCTCCTACTCCCACAGCAGCATCATCCCAGGAAAGAGGCCTGCTGATGCTTGTTGGCTAATGGCCAATGCAAGCATGTCATGGAATCAGGGAAAATTCCAGAATAGGAAGTTAACGGGAACAGACACGGAAGGGAACATCTTAGAAGACACGGTTTTCTGTGTCTTATCAAGCATATATTGTCCAGTTCAATCACAGGTATACTTCTTAGTTCAGGACTTTGCACATTATGCAAACACTCAAGCGGCATAAATCAGCCACTAAAACCTCAGTTTAACAGGTTCATTGTGTTTATAAAAGGGGAAGAAATGGCTGAGGTCTGTCCTAAGCTGAAGACCTGCAGCAAGGATCATGATACACAAAATCCTGCGAGACTGAAAGGGTTTGACAGCTGAGGTCACCTGAGACCATATACTGGGCAGCAAATTGAGAAAAGGGGAGCAGCAACCACCCAAGATCTGCACAGGCAATGCTTAAACGGCAAAATGGTCCCACAGACTAACTTCTCACGCTACATGCAGCTGATCAGTTACATAACATAAAGCGCTTATGAATGTAATATCTTGGAATACCATGAAGTCTTGTAAACTGCGCCCTCTAGTGGTTCAGATTAATGATTGAAACTGTATGATTATTCCTACTCACAAGCTGTTCTTCTCAGCAGTCCTTGATTGTGGTTCAGCCTGAACATGGGGAAGAAGAGCAGAGTGAAGACGCAGAAATGGGGAACGGGACCCACGGCTGTGGCAAACCCAAAGGAGATGCTGAACCTGGTCTCGGAGCTCTTACAGAGTAAGAGTAACAGATGTCTCCTCACGTAACATTGCTGTGGTCTGTGTGAGCTGCTGTTTTCCTCTTGGGAATCGCCCTGTCCAGGCTGTTTTTCTTTCTCTGGGCTCCAGGCTAATGTCTTCATTTTCCAATCCCAGAATGCAGTGGGGCAGCCCCGCCCCCGGGTCAGGAGTGGGCAGAGTATGTCCAGATCCGAAGCCTTGTGGAGAAGATCAGAAAAAAACAGAAAGGTTAGCGTTTTGGGTAGCCGCACAATCATGCTGTTTGTGAAGCTGGGGGGGGGGGTTTCTGAAATCTAGCGCTCCGTTCACATCCTGCCTTGTGAGAAATGGTGATGGAGCACGTGAGCCTTGTGGCACGTCGGCAGGTCTGTCCGTGGTGTTCGACGGAATGAGAGAGGATCACTTCCCGGAGCTGATGGCCTGGGCTGCAGAAAATGGGGCCTCGTGCGAAGGCTTCGAAATCTGTAATTTTGCAGAGCAGGGGTACGGCTTAAAGGCCACGCGGGACATTAAGGTGAGTGCCGGTGGCGGGGTCACTCTGAGAGGGATGCATCTGTAGAGGGGTTCAGGCCGGTTGAGGTGAAGATCTCTGCCTGTGTAGGCAGAGGAGCTGTTCCTGTGGATCCCCCGGAAGATGCTGCTGACGGTGGAATCGGCAAAAAACTCAGTGCTTGGTGAGTCCCTCAGAGGATGGAAGTCCTGTCTGCGCAGGCTGTCTTCCTCCAGATCAGCCCGCAGACCCGGGCACCCCGGCTTATTGACCACACGCCCGCATCTCAGCTCAGTGTCCCATCTCCAGGTTCCCTGTACAGCCAGGACCGCATCCTGCAGGCCATGGGCAATGTGACGCTGGCCCTGCACCTCCTGTGTGAACGTGCTAACCCCAGCTCCTTCTGGCTGCCCTACATCAAGAGTCTACCCAGCGAGTACGACACACCGCTGTACTACGAAGAGGAGGAAGTGCGCCACCTGCAGGCCACGCAGGCCATCCAGGACGTCTTTAGCCAGTATAAAAACACGGCACGCCAGTATGCCTACTTCTACAAAGTCATCCAGGTGCGTTCTGTCCTGGTTTGGGACAGGCTAGCTGTTAATGAAGCTACAATGTCCTCAACCTGGAACCCTCTCAGTCCTGCTTGGGGTGTTTGGAAACTCTGGCTTAAACAATATTTGGGACTGTTCACTGTTCACACGAAACCCACGTCAGGAATTGTGGGGGTTCAGGGAGTGGATGAGGCTTGGCACCTGACTTCTGAGCCCACCAATAAGAACACGGCCTACACAGCCAGCTTACGCAGTTTGCTGTGTACAATCTAGAGCAGAGCACCCTGATGCTGCTCCACTGCAACATGGTGTGCCTCTGGCAGTCAGTAGCACACTTAGAGTGGTGTGGCAGGGCTGTGGGCTATGACATGCATGACAGCGATGCAACAAACTGCCCACAAGGGGGAGACAGAAACCATTTAATGAGCTTGTAGCTGTAGAAATACTTCCCTCCAGCAACGTTCCATCCATCCACCGAGGCTTTGATAATTCTGTCAGGGTCATAAAACAAAAAGAGTAGCTTTTAAAAATGTCATTGATGCTTCTTGTTTTTCATTCAGTAACTGTCAGTGTGAGTATGGTACACTTCTGGCAAGATAAAACATCCAATATTTATCCCAGTGACAAAATTATTATGTGATGTTTAATGTTTTCCTTGTAGCTTTTAAATCACTGGATGTTATGAGTGAGCTTATTTGTGGGCACTCTAGATATGAGACTTCATGCTTGTCAGGGTGCCTTTGCTGCTGTTTTTTTTGATATTCCTGCCTGATGGAAGATGTTAGTGGTGGGCTGTGGCTGTTTCTCTGCTACAGACATGCTTTAAATCCCTTATCATGCGTTATCACAGACAGCCATGTATCTGTAAGCAAATTGTTATAAGGGTCTGTAATGTCAGAGTGATCCTCTAGGTGGCAGAAATACGCTACAAAATGTCTGAATGTTTTTACTGTGTCATTTCACAGCAGTACAGTGCGTATCGTGCACTGACTCTCAGTTTAGCCCCTCCCCCCCCCCCCAACCAAAATGATTGCCAAAATGTCTGGCACCATAACAAAACCACAGACGAGTGAGGCAAAAGATGAATGTTGGGGTCGACTAACATGGGCATGGAAATGTGCGTGCACGCACCCTCACACGTGCGCTCACACTCGCACGCTGCCGTCTGAGCGGGGCACTTGTGAACCGGCTGCGAGCGCGACACCCCGGTTTAAACAGCAGCCCCTCCCCCCGCTGCCTGCGGTTCACCCGGGCTATTCTTACGGCCGCTCCAGCGTGGGGCGGTTTGGCGGGAGAACGCGGCCCAGACGTACCCTGGGACACACGGCCGGCTGCTTTACATGTAGATTGCTGTGGTTCGCAGGCCAACTGTCGGCCAAATTGATGAAGCAGATTTATGACGGCTGCCTCGCACAACAAATTAAGCTGACAGTGATGTATGAGGGGCTAATGCCGCCCTGATCCCGCCGTGGGCCGCCGGATGCTCCCGCTCTTGTTAGTATCTGTTAGGCGGCCGCATAATGAAATTGTGCCGGCCAGTTTCAACTTATTTCCGCTTTCTTTCCCCCCCCTCCCCCCCACCCCGCCACAGACTCATCCCGCTGCCAGCAAGCTGCCCTTCAAGGAATCCTTCACCTTTGATGACTACAGGTGAGGCGGGAGGTGCCCCCCCCCGGGCCGCGCCTCCGCTCAGGAAGCCCCCGATAGGAGCTTTTTGCATTCGTCCTTCTTTCATTAGCTCACCATTATCTCAGAGGGAATAATTCATGGCGGGTCTCCTTTCATCTCTGGAGTCTCGCAGCCGCCGTGGTCGCAGGGCGTTTCACGCCGCCGGTCTTGTTCCAGCGGCGTTTCTGACTCCAGATGCCTCTCTACAGGTGGGCCGTGTCCTCAGTCATGACTCGGCAGAACCAGATCCCCACAGAGGACGGCAGCCGGGTCACCTTGGCCCTGATCCCGCTGTGGGACATGTGCAACCACACCAACGGCCTGGTAGGTACCGCGGTCCTGCCCTCTGTCCGGGACGGTGACCATTTCAATGGCGGCTTCTCCCATCGCTCGACCTCTTATGTATTCAGAAGGTGTTCCTATTATGCTCTGGAATTTTATTTTAAAATGCTGGATAAAATGAAAAGTGCAGTCATTAAGAGGTTTAATGCCGTCATGCAGTTCCCCGGGGCTCCGCTTTGATGAGACAGGCCTGCGTTTCTCACACCCCGACTCTCCATGGAGAAATCACACTGCAGCCTGCGGCTTCATTCAATTTTCTCTGTTTCAACTCATTTGAAAAGTTCTTAACTCAATTCTAACATGTATACCGATATGGCGCTTAATTACCTGATGTAAAGTCTGTCCAAATCCCCGCCTTTCACTCTACTCATTTCCTCTGGAGGTAAAAGAACAAATCTAAACGTGCAGCTGGTGGAAATAGAGGCCGGGCTTGTCTCTCTCAGCACTGGTGTTGTGTAGACGCAGTGCAGGCTGCAGTGGTTGAGGTGAGGAGGTGATGAACTGGTGCAGAGCCTAGAAAGGACCCCCTCCTGGGTCATTATGCCCACTCCCCTTCGCTCACCTCCCACCTTCAACACGCTCCTGTGATAATGAGCTTTCATTAACGGGTGACTCCGTTCCTCAGTGGAGGCCCCCCCCACCCCCCCCCCCGCTTTATGGTCCATCGCCTGTGCCCTTTGATCCAACAATTTGAATAAAATCTCACTTTGTGGTTTTAGATTACAACTGGGTATAACCTGGAGGACGACAGGTGCGAGTGTGTAGCCCTGATGGACTACAAGAAGGATGAGCAAGTGAGTATCTGGCTAAGTCATGTGACTCGTGAATGGCTCTGATTGGCTGCTTCCCTGTCACCCACAGCTATATAATACTGTGTTCTTAGATTTCTCTTTGACTTTAAATATGCCCCAAGGTTTGCAGGGTCAGCGTAGGTGCACTTGGACTGGGCAGACAGGGTCTCTTTTGATGAAGCTGGTGGTGGCAGCTGGACAGACGGCCTGTAACCTGGGGGGGGGGGGATTGCGGGGCACGCATCTGGGAGCAGGACGCTTCAGTAGGCTGTTCGAAAGGATCCTGCCTCAGTTTTTGCAATATTTTGGCCGGAGCTATCAGCACCTGTCGATCACGCTCACAAAACCGTTTTCCCAGAAGCTGGCGTTAGCTTCCGGTCTGAAACGCCTGGTGTTTAGCACTGGAACTCCTGTTGCTGAGATGATCTCTTCCACTAAGCTAAATAGCGACGCCCAGCCTGTGTCTGGATGGGAGATTTCCTTGCCATATACCCCACTGTATATGCTCCTCTTCCGTCTCTCCGAGACGGGGGACCCTGACGAATGTATGTTTGCTCACCACGTCCCCAGATCTACATCTTCTACGGCACGAGGTCCAACGCGGAGTTCGTGATCCACAACGGCTTCTTCTACGATGCCAACGCCCACGACCGGGTGAAGATCAAGCTGGGTGTGAGCAAGAGTGAGCGTCTGTACGCCATGAAGGCCGAAGTGTTGGCCCGCGCCGGCATCCCCGCGTGAGTGTGCGCCCTGCTGTGCCCACCGTACATCCCGTGCTGCCCGTCGCTCGTTGAGGGTTAAACCTCTGCCGT
This sequence comes from Gnathonemus echidnorhynchus, assembly GCA_026776725.1. NCBI lineage: Eukaryota > Metazoa > Chordata > Actinopteri > Osteoglossiformes > Mormyridae > Gnathonemus > Gnathonemus echidnorhynchus. The sequence continues at coordinate 13,467,909 of JAODJU010000025.1, read as the reverse complement.
TCGGTCGGGTCGGGGGGCGGACAGGTATAATCTCATCGCCGTGCTGGTACAGCTCTATAATGCGTTTTTGGAGAAACTATTTCAGCTTCGTACGGCTTATTGCCGCTCTGATCGATAAACTGAGGAACAGGGAAATATTGCCCTCTTAAAATTACTTTTTTTTCTGTTTATGGTCTCTGGGTGATATTTCTCTACTGTTGAGCAGAAGCTATTGGCTGAGGACGTCAGCAGTAAATGGTGAATTATAAATGACTGAGTGTTTAAAAATGCAGCAGGTTCAGTGGACTTGCAGGCCCTTCACATCAATCAGCCGTCAAGCGAGAGATGGGGGCGGAGCTAAGGGCGGGGCAGCTCCCCCATTGGTCGCGACTGCTGTTGGCTCCCCAGCCAGGCTCCTGCATGACTGCACCGCCAGGCTACTCAAATTGGAATTTAATTTGGGGGGTGGGGGGGGGGGGGACCGAGCCGGGATTGGCCGCCCGCCACCCCCAGCAGCCCCGTCCAAAATCCTTATTGTGTTAGATTGATGCTTTTTTAATGACCCCCGTCTGTAACGAGTGCTGTCTCAAGGAATCGGAGATGAAAAGCTGCGATACCGAATCCGAGGTCCCGTTCCGCGAGTCTCCGTTCGATGGCCGCTATCTGAGGCTGGCAGCTGATAGGCTGGAACCTTCCTCCACAGGTCCAGCATGTTCGCCCTGCACGGCGCAGACCCCCCCATGTCTGCTCAGCTGCTGGCCTTCCTCCGCGTTTTCTGCATGACAGAAGGTAAGGTCCCCACTGGTGCCCCCTGGGCAGCAGGCCCCTCGCAGGTGTTTTCTGTTCCACGGAGAGTCGGAGAACAGTATTTTGCAAAGTGATCATTTTCTCCATTTTTAATTTCCTGGGACAGTTGAGGTTTAGCGTCTGTCCTGTAAACATGCTCACATAGCGTAGCAACCCAGTGTCTTCATGCTGAGACGCTCCGTCTGAAGTCTGCCCCCTGCTGTCTGCTCTATGGCAGTGCTCTTCCCACACTCTCAGCTTCTCTGCTCTTTGACCACAGAGGAACTGAAGGACTATCTTGTGGGTGAGCAGGCCATGAACAATATCCTGTCGCTGGGCAATGTCGAGCTTCCTGTCAGCTGGGAGAACGAAATTAAGCTGTGGACCTTCCTGGAAACCAGGGCTTCTCTGCTCCTGAAGACCTACAGCTCCACCACGGAGGTGGGACCTGGGGGGGGGCTGTGTTCTTAGGGCAGTAGAGATCCCTGCTCTCCTCACCAGAGGTGGGACTCCTGCCATGCCTCTCTGTAGTCAGTAAGATCATAATCATTAATGAAAGCTAAAGTTAGAAAATATTTTGTAAGCTAACACAAAACATGCGAGAATAAATTACAACTAAACAAAAACAGAGCTAAACTGTAAATATTGCTTATAAACTGAAATAAACTGAAAACAAAGTAAAAATCAAACATCAAGTACTTTAGCTACCATTTGAAAATAATATTTAGCTGGAGTTATGATTTGTTTATTATTAATTAATGCCTGAAACATGTTTTGCCCATTTTAGTACATAATGTGCACTTTGCATTCAGGTAGGATTCAAAGATCAGATACATAAAATAGCTCCACAACTTTCAGTTGAAATGAATTAGTAAAACTGAAAATAAAAAATATTTGTTTAGTTCAATATATCTAAAATAAAAACTAACAAAACTACTTTGAAAACTAAGTAAATGTATAATTAAAAAATGTATAATAAAATATCTAAGTAATATAAAACTTAAAAATTCAGAACTGTAATGATGCTGGTCGGCACCTACTGAGCTCGTCGTCATTCCTCCCCGTTGTCCCTCTCCGCCGCTCCTCCCCGTTGTCCCTCGCTGTTGTCCCTTGCCACTGTCCCTCGCCACCGGCACCAAGCTTACTGCTGGTCTCCTCCCTCCCTCAGAGTGACCAGGCCTTGTTGGAGCAGCCTGGGCTCTCCTTCCACACCCGGGTGGCCGTCCAGCTGCGCCTGGCCGAGAAGCAGATCCTGGAGGGTGCGGTGGGCAGCGGCCGGGCCCAGCGCGAGCACTTCCAGAAGCTGCAGGAGGAGGAAGCCCCGCTGCCACGGCGACAGGAGGCTGGCGATCCCGACGGCCAGCTGCCCCTGGTGCTCCGGGAGCTGGAGGAGGCCAATGACGCCACACTGGGGCCCGGAGATGCTGGAGACGCCGCGGACGCCCTGCTCCTCAACGGCGGCATCGCCGTGGAGAACGGGAATGGCGTTCCGCACAAGGGCGGGCCTGGCGCAGAGCGGACTGGAGACGGGATCGAGGAGAACTCTCAATAAGGCAGCCCCAGACCCCCCCGCCGCGCCACTATTTACTTATTTCTGTTTCTCGAAGTGACTTAAAAGAATAAAGGCACCCCCACAGACACAGGACCCCCCCCTCCCCCCCCATGGCTGTCTCACCTACTGCCTGAGGAGCGTAACTCCAGCATACTGCCTGAGAGCCTGTCCTCAGTATTATCAGCCAGCCGCATCCTGCGTTTAACACCAGCCTCAACGCTGACTGGGTGGACAGAAAAAGGACCGGAACTGAGGATAAGGCACCTACCAGGTCCAGCACGTTGTCTTGGTTTGCGCTGAAGAGATCTGGATCAATGGACAAAAGCTTTTGTGTAAGAGGCACAGGAACATGTATGTCAACAGCCCATCTTTCCGTTCATTGCCTTGAATCCCAGACAGGACCGTGCCCTTCTAGGGGCTCCTGACCAGCTCTGCGCTCTCTGCCTCTGAGGTCACATCTGAGGAGGGTTTTTTTTTTTTTTTTTCCAACCCCCAAATAAATTTGACCCTTTGTGCTTTATTCTTAAAAGCAGATACAGTTATATGAATAGTGGGAGCGACGGGTCAACATGGCTTTGATGTCTGAAAATAATTTCTGAATGTAACAGGATTTTATTCAGCATAACCATCATCAGGGTTTGTTTTTTCTTTTTTTACACTAAAGTTGCTGCAGATTGAACGCTGGTGGCGCTGTGGATGTCAGAATGCAAGCTGCCCGTCTATGTTACCTTTATTTAGCACTGAAGAGCTGTGTGTGTTTCTGTGAATTTCTTTGTATTTGAGGCCTTAATGACCTGATCGATGTGCGTCAGTTCGTCCTTCACCAAATGCAGAGGGCGGTCTGCGGGGAAGCGGGTTTTCCTTGTTTGTGGTGCACAGTGTCCGGCGGACACCGGAGCAGCTCGCGGTTACGTTTCCTCGACGGCATGACCCTCCGCCATACCGCAGTCCTTCTGTGCCGATCGCTTTGTATCTACGCTTGTAGCCACTGAGCGGCTAGAGATTTGAGAATAAAGACAGTTTAAATGCATCGCCATCGCTAGTGAGAATCTATGCGTGTCTGGGGACACTGGGGCTCTGCTTGGTGCCCCAGAACTCTGGAGTTATGTGGGAGGTTAAAGTTAGATTTGTGTTTCGTGGGTGCTCAGCAGCGCCCCCTGTGTATGAGTCGAGGCCTCTCGAAAGCCACAACCTCATTTTTACACACATTTTTTCCCCTCCTTCAGCCCCCAGCCACATTACAAATTTATAAAAGAAACATTATCTTGAATCATTTAATTCAGAGCAATTAAATTTTGAAATTTGGCATTCATTATTCATATGTTCCAAGATAAAACCCTTTAATTGTTGAATACATTAAAGTAATGGGCAGTAGGTCTGTCGGACCAGGCACATGTGCGACCGCGGACGTTAGCAGTTAGCAGGCAACGTGACACTGTTGTCCTTTGATGCGTGGTATGAATAATTCACAGGTCGCATTGATAAACATGCACTCTGTCCACCGCTGCTCTGGCACACAGTTACCAGGAAAAAGTAGCCTGTGAACGCCCTCTGTGCTCTATAACGCCCCCTGGTGGTTAGTGGCAGAGGCGACTTCAGCGGCTCTTCTGATTGAGGCCAGTCACAGCCTGTAAGACAAAGCGTGGTGAGAGACACGTTCGTCTTGTACCACAGGCGCAGCAGCTGGTGGCCTGAAGATGGAGGGGGTGGCAGTCCTTCACGCTGCTGCTCACTGAGCTGGATGGGAAGATTAGCGAACCTGCAGCATGAGAACATAGAGCGAGAAATGCAGGATCAAAAGCCGGTAATGTTGGACTGTTAACCTACCACCGTTGCTTCCCTTCTTCATCCACACTGAGGCCCAGTGAGTTACCTGCAGGCTGACAGGAGGCCGGCACGGTCACTGTCTTCAGCACGCGATCCAGCTGGCTACGGACTGGGAGGCCGACTGCTTTCAAACATCTCCTCACACCCAAGGAGAGGAGGTCCTCCCACAGCCGGCTCCTCCTCACCTCCAGGGGACCTCCTCGCCTCCAGCCAGCCACCCCTCCACCCACCATGCGGTCTTCCTCCTATCCTTTCCTCCATCTCCGCATGGGGGATTGCGCCCTAGAAACAAGAGGGGGAGGGTGGGGGCATTAGCCCGACTGCGCTGCCACTGCCATCCCCACAGGGTTGTTAATTCTGCTCCCTGCGTGCCCCCCCCCCCGCCGCCGCCGCCGACCGACAGAGAGCCACATCATTCTCCATCCTCCAGGTCAGAGTGGGAACAATTAAATGTGGAGGGTGAGGCGGTGTGGAGCAGCAGCGCGCGGTTGATGAATGAGCAGCGGGCTGGCAAGTGACAATATGCAGACAAGCGGGATCATTTGCAAATGGAGAGCGAGGGGGGGGGGGCGCCGGAGTCCAGGGCCGCCGAGCGGGGGTTTAACCCCTTCCACACCGCCTGAGAAGACTGGGGGGTGGGCAAGGGTATCATTCTTACACACCGGCGCGCGTAACCAAGCGACTGCTGCTATGTTGAGACGGGCTCCATCCAGATTCAGCCATGCATGCATGTAAGTGAGTGGCTGTGTGCGCCCCCTAGTGGACTGTTTATGCATTAGTCCAGTGCGCCTCACTCGTTCGCTTTGCCGCTCCTGTTTGTCTGGGCCGATGCTCTGGTTGTCGTTGTCCCTGGGTGCCCAGCAAGCTCCTGCGGCTTGGGAAAGCCCAAGGCTGAAGAACAGTGTATGCAAACCAAGCACATTAAGCTAATAATAGCGCGCTAATAAGTGTAGCTAACGTCCAGGCTAATCCGACATTAATCAGGCTGCCTGCCACACACATTGATGCTCCCTGTAATTAAGGCTGCGTAGCAAACCACATCGCACTGAAGTGAACACACACTGACCAAAGGCTGCACGTACGTGGCTCCCTCGTCCTCCTGGGGGGGGGGGTGGTGGGGGG
>JAODJU010000025.1:13450978-13462543 GCA_026776725.1 Gnathonemus echidnorhynchus | reverse complement strand
GGGCTCCTCCTTTGAGTGTCACTGGTAACAGCTGGGGGGGGGGTCTTTCTCTGAATGTCACCGGTCACAGCTACGGGGAGGAAGTTCCTCTCTAAGTGTCCAGTGTCATGTTCATAAGCTGATGTAGAGACCACAACACTGAACGAATTATATATTGAAATCATATTACACATTATTTAAATAGCACAGCAACTGTTCAAGTAGAAATATTAAATGAGGAATGCATCGGGCTAAAATCCAATTGGACTGAAACAAAGTAATATGACATTTAATTTCTATAAATAATTACTGCCCCAAAAATCCCCAGCGGCTCGCCTGGAGGATATCAAACTTCTAATGCTCTTAAAATTGTCTGCCATCTTTTATTTATGGCATTTTATATACTTTGTTACTTCAAAGTCCCTGGAAACTCCTCATTGTGTCTGCTGTGGGTTTCCTATAATGGAATTGCATTGTGTGAAAGTGAACTGAAGTGTTTTTACATTGTGAGGTTTTAATAACAAAATTTTATCTGCCTTATATATAAAGGATAAGAGTGAGAATGGAGAAAATTAATTTCGCCTGGGTCTGGAGATCAATGAGTTGGCACCTTGCAGGGAGCTGGTCATTTGATGCATACAACCACCTAACACAGCTGATGTCTGATGGTCTGTGTACAGTTCCAAATCTGATCCATCACCTCTGCCATCAAGATCCTGTTGTTTCCATGCTGCTGTCCAACAGAGAGCTAGACCAGGTCACTGGAGTGCTACTGTGCCACAAGGCATCTTGTCTGACCGCACTGTGCATCCACCTGAATGGCTCTACCACTGGCCAGGCTTGTTTTTAGGTCAGGCAGTGATGTAGACGCGGTCCGACACCAGGCCACTCCCAACCCACAGGTCCTGGTTAGAAGTGCACCCCGATGGAAGGGCATGCCTGAATCCACACGGTCATATAGAAGGACTCTGGCTTTCCAAACTGTCCCCCTCAGAACACCATCCAACACCTTGATGTTGCTTAGAACGCCGCCGAACGTGGCCACATCACCAAGAACAGCACCCAGCACTGTGATGTCACCTATAACACCAGCCGACATGCACACCGAACCCAGAACACCACCCAATGCAGTGATGCAGCACAGAGCACAACATTACACCAATCAACACAGTGATGCAGGATAGAACTGAATAGGGCCACCTTGCCAAGCACAACACCCAACACTGTGATGTCTCCTAGAACAGCAGTCTACATGGGTACAAAACCCAGAACACCATCTAACACAGTGATGCAGGATAAAACTGAATAGGGCCACATTACCAAGCACACCACCCAACACTGTGATGTCTCCTAGAACAGCAGTCTACATAGGTACAAAACCCAGAACACCATCTAACACAGTGATGTTGCACTGAACATCAGAGAACACCACTCAACACAGTGATGCTGTACTGAACACCAGAGAACACCATCCAACACAGTGATGCAGCACAGAACACAACAGAACAGAACACCAATTGACACGGTGATGCAGCATAGAACACCACCCAGTACTGTGATGTCACCTAGAACACCACATAGCACAGTGATGCAGTACAAAATACAACAGAATGCCAGTCAACACAGTGACACAGCACAGAATTTCATGAGATAAGGAAAACGGCAGTTTTGTGGCACCCAATATCACCTACAAGAGCCTGCTATTATCACTTGATTCAAGATTTTACTTTAGAACAATTTAGCTACATTTAGGATGTTCAGTGGAGATGAACAAAATCTCAATGCACATTTAATAATGAGTTAAGCTTTCATATTGGTTAAATGTGTTGGCTCTGGTGTTGTTAGGGTGCCCAAGAGGCCCATACACACAGCTAGAGTGGTTTTTACTGCATTCTGGCATCTCTTTTCATCTGCATGATCAGTCTGCAAGAGCATTTTGAAGTCTGTAAATAGAAGTCATTAACCAGCAGAGGGCAGCCATGGACAGTTAATGAGATGAGCACCTAATTATCAGCATCGCTTGGCAAGCTTCCAAGGCAGGGCGTAATGCCTCACCCACATACTATAGTTGCGCTACAACCAGCCAGGTCAAAGGTCAAAGCACGCCCATGATCATGTTTGTTTGTTTTCGGCTGTTGCTTTGTGTGTTTGTGCCAAACGCCGGGATTAGAGTGTCATTCGGGTCCATCAATGCCAGCGATTCTGGATGCTGTACCTCGCTGTCTTTAGTGGGTGAATGGAGCTTGGAGCTGGTCAGTGCAAGCATCCACAGTGAGTTCAACGTGTGCTAAAGTCACCATGCATAGGAGGAGTGTTAGACCTTGGGAGTCAATCTTCTGGTACTCGCACAGTAGATAAAAGTGCAATAGATATCAGGTCAACCGTGGTGTATCAAGCCGTGGTATGAGGATGCATGAGACAAGCAGATAGTCCCAATGGAGACAAATTTATACTGGTGTAGTGAAGAAACCAGAGATGATAAGGAGAGACAGGGCTCAATAGGCTCTTGGTCAACTGACCTTCTGCCTGATACGAGGCGCTGTGTGTCTGTAGTGCAGATGAAATCGTGTAGCGCTGGCTGCCAAGATGCACACTACTGAATGATTGCCTGGCTTTGGCACTGTGGCAGGCCCGAGTTGCAGGATCAGCACTGCCTAACACTGGGCTGAAACATTACGCCAATTACACCTGCACCACTGAGGAACACTGCTGTGTGATTGGTGTGAAAGAGCATGGAAGGCAGAAAAGAGACCTGAGTGTAATTGCATCATACTCAAGTCCCACCCCTTCAGCTGTCTCTCCAGGTTCTGGCATGAACACCCACAGACAGGCAGTACACAGTGTAGGCAGGTACCCCTAGATCCCTTGGTGGTCATATCCTCATGTGACATCCAGTGATGAAGAATGAAATGATGAAGACCAACCCAGAGAACATTGATTGTTTCCATTTGGTGAAGGCTGTGGACAGAACTCAAGTCTGCTTAGTCATGACATTATCTAAACGTTCTATTGGCAGACAGAGCGCAGGCCACATGCTCTCCTGGGAATATCAAGCTTTCCTATTGGTTGGTAGATGTGGGCTAACACTCTCCAGGGAGCCTCAGAAGTGGGCTTGCATTACCTGCCAAGCAGTCAGGTTTAGTCACATGCCATTGCCATTTTTCATTCCAAACAATCCAATTTGTAGCTGTATTTTCAAGGCCTGCGGTGAAGCACTGGGAAGGGACCTGAAGGCATCCTCCAAGGCACTGGTTTCCAGCAGGTTGGCTCCCCACCTGAGAGGGAGAGTGAGCAAAGCCAGACATTAGTCTGTTGGGGAAGCATGACCAAGGCTTTTAGTCTTCACTTTCCTCAACCCTAACAAGGGCACATATCCAAAGGGCAGTCCTGTTTTTAAGGAACTCGCCAACTGCCCCATGGATCAGCAACACCAGCTGCGGTGAAGACTGCCTGGTGTATGTCAGGGTTTTAAGGTAAACACAGTTATTTTCTGAAACAGTCGATAAGCAAGCATTCTACTGCTCTGAAGTTTTCCTTGTAAACAAGGCATTGTGAATTTGACGCATCCATCAGTGGAATTCTCACTGTAATGTCACAATCTTTTTTGGTGGGGGGCCTCCATCATTGGAGTTCCATTTGTGATTTCACATCTTCTGTAGGTGTGGAGCCTCCATCACTGGAGCTACAGCTGTGATGTCACAGCCTCTATAGATGTGAAACTTCCATCACCGGAGTTGAGACTCAGATGTCACAGCCTCTGTAGGTGGAGCTCAAAACACACTAAATCACAACATTCAGTAGCAATTTAAAGTCTTCTAAAAACTGAAGAAAAAGACAATTGTCACCAGTGCATTCAAACAAAACAAATGTCTGACATGTAAAGTACAATAGAGCACAATATTTCTTCATAACAAGACATTTTCAGTTATGCATTTGTCTTCATTGTGTTTTCCATATACAATTGATGTGAAATTCATGAATTTATGAGTTTAAACAGAATCATTTTAGTACTTTGCCTTTTTCAAAAGTGTAACCTAATTATATGTGCTTAGTGTGATAATGACCATTGTATACATCAGCGAGCAGCACCTCCTCATTGTAATGCCATTAATTATTCTGAACTAAAGTCTCTCTGATTAAACACCACAGAAGTGAATAAGTAAATTCTAGAGTTAATTATGAACGCAGCTGAGCTACTGAATGTGTTAACGACTCCTAAATAAACCTATCATTAGCATTTTTTTTCTTTAAAGGAATAATTGAAACTTTGATATAGTTAATTGTGCTGAAGGGGTTTCTCTCTCTTAAACACATGTGGAGACCATCCTAGGAGAACTTTTTAAAATACCAAGTTTGATTTGAATAAAAATGCTCCACAATGTTAGGAAATTAAATTAACTAACTTAAAATCTCATAATGGTCCACAATGATGTGTACCACACAGGTAAATCACACAAAAAGTGCCGTCCTGGTACCTGCATCATCAGTCATATAGCTGTAATATAACAAGAATCAGGCCATTCTAGTACGTCCATTGTATGCCATACAGCATAATATCACAGAAATCAGGCCATTCTGGTAGCTGCCTCGTCCGCCATACAGCTATAATATCACAGAAATCAGGCCATTTTGGTAACTGCCTCGTCCGCCATACAGCTATAATATCACAGAAATCAGGCCATTCTGGTAGCTGCATTGTTTGCCATACGTCCATGATATCACACACACGCACACACACACTGCGTTGATCATGTTCCTCTGGTCCTTGTAGAAGGCAACAAACACACACGCTAAGACCCACCAAGGAACCACAGCAATGAGCTGAAGCAGCCTGCCCATTCTCTTCCTCCCAGCACCCGCCGGCAGGGACGGTATAGGGAAGTTCCGCGGCATCTAAGTGGGGGGTGGGTAGAGGTCCTGATGGCAGGGGGGCTATGATTTACATATGCCTGCTGCCGGCCAACAGAGGGTACTGTTGTATTACAATCGAAGGGATCTGAGGGCTCAGGAACTGCAATCACGGCAGAGCGACGTTTCTCTCTTTGTTTCAGTGGCACTGTGACGGATGCTGGTATAGCCGGCATCACCTCGGAACGCCTGGAACCTGGCTGCAGGGACAGTTCAGCTTGTGCCCTAAATAAAAATGACAGACAGAACAGCCCAGACTGATGCTGGTGATGTCTGGGGGCACGAGGATAGTGTTTGTTACGTTCTGGTCACTGTGACAGGTTCACCAAAAAAATAGAACAAGCCCAACGACAAAGCAACAGAAACAGTCAGGAGACAGTAACATCCAACACAAGACTCCAGTCACACATAAAAAACAATGTCAGTATTAAACAAGTCAGTATTAAAACAGACCCAAAGCACAGAAAAATAAACCATCACTACTCACTCTGTGATATGATGACAGTTTCTTTCAGAAGCAAGATACTCATCCAAAGCTTGATTTTTGATGGTTTATGGATATATATATATATATATACACACACACACACTCACACACACACACACACACACAGTATATGTGTGTGTGTGTGTGATCAAGGATAAACTAAAAACAAACTTAAATTGATCAATCAATCAGTCAATCAATCAAACACTCAGTCACTTAATCAACCAACCAATCAATCAAAATGTATTCAGTACGGTGCATTTTAACGAAAAAGTTGTTACTAAGCATAGTCGTTTCTGGAGGGAATCAGAAGGCAGAAAAACAATTTGCCATTTTATGGAGGGAACTGAAGATCATTCCCTGACCCCTTGTAAGAAAAACAACAGAGTAATACTTAGGGAAAACAATGTGTTTATGAATGCATGAATCAGAGATTACACTACGGCACATGTGCAAAATTCTGTCCCAGATCTATATCTCCCAGACGCAAACGATGATGGAAAAACAAATCGTAAAACTGAAAATAAAATATTTTCATTCGCAAAAAATCTTACCATCACTACACAGAAAAAAAACAGCCATTCAGTGGCAAGTTATTCATTGTGGACTTGGCTAATTTTTTGGACATGTGTACGAAAGCATTTATATGCAGCGTGGAATCATTAGAAAGCTTGCATATGTCTCGACAAACTGAAGATTCTCAAATCTACTGCTGATTCTTAGGTTGTTTAATCTGGCTTTTTATCTATCTATTAAATCAAATCACTTTGAACACAAGTGACTGGGCAAAGACTGATGTTTATGTGTAAAGTATCACCTGGCATTAGGTGTTAAAAGAATGCCTGATGTTTGCTTAATTCAGACCGTGTTTTTCTAAATCTGTAAAAATCCGTGCATGTGTGCAATGACTGACATTCAAAGGGAATTATTACTCTGAAATATTGCAATCTTCTTAATCTACAACAATGTATGCAAATTAATAAGGAGATACACGGATCCTGAAAACAAATTTCTCCCAAAGAAGACTCCCCTTTCCTGGTGATGTTAGCTTGGAAACCAATGATTTTTTTTTGTACTAAAGCAACACAGAAAACACAGAATTCTGGTGAAAGAGAAACAAAAATATTCCAGAAGATTACAGCCCCTAAATTAAATAAGTTGCTAGGTACAATTTTACATCCAATCAATGATTAGTTGTTGGTAAAAGGTGGAAGAAAATGGGTGATCATTTGATGGACTCTTTGCAAGTGAGATGTCAGACTGAACCCTGGCCTCAGCGAGAGGCTTAGACGTCCATTGCCTTTGTTTAAGTCGTGCCAAGGCCTCTACACCTCCTGCAGGCAAAGACCCTCACAGGCTAACATAAGCAGCTCCGCTGGACCTCAGGGTCGAATTCAGGCCACAGTCTGTGATCTCTGGGCACTGTAAGGTTTTGCAGTCTCTCCAAAATAATCATGTATGTAATAAGCAAATTACTGGGGGACCTTCCAGGTTTTTTAATACACAATGGTTGGACTAGGGCTGTGCAGTGTCAAGGCTGGCACTTTTAATAATGGGGTGGGGTGGCGATGTGTTTGGCCAAGTTTTTATTACATTTATTTATTTAATCAATTTAAATATGGGCAATTATTGTTGACTTCACTGTACACCAGAGCATATTAAAAACGTCAAGTACAGCAACTAACACATAGTCATTACTCTCCTCGACCGACACAGTTTGTAAAAGGGCTCAACACCTCTAACCATTACATAAATTTGTCCTCATCGTCAGATCTATCCGTTTTCCTTCGACCAGCAAAGCAAACGGGCGCCTCTCCAGCGCTGCCGGCGCACGCGGATGCCCCGACCGACCCCTTCCTTCTCCTCTCTCCTGTACACGTATAGGGTTTTGGAGAAACAGCGGTCCTAGTTCGCTTTAAAATTGTCATTTGAAAAACTATTTATTTTAAATTAATGAAAAAAATATATACATATAACAAATCAATCAAGGCTACCAAAAAACAGACAAAGCTGACAGTTGTGTATTTGTCGGTCCACGTACATATCTTGACGTGAAAATGGACCCTACTTTAAAACCGGATACGTGCCTTTTTATAGATATGTTTAATTTATAATATTCATACATATGTATTTGTCTGGAGCTGACTATTCTATTCGATAAGCATGAGTCGAAATTATACATTGGAGTTTTTTTCCGCCATTTACTAGTTTTAGATAATTGATTACAAGATCAATTAAAGCATTTCAATCGTCTATTCTAAATTTTATAATTTTCATTTTATCATTCCATTAATAACATTATAATAACAGATTATATCTGTACATTCTATTAATAATAACACAAAACATAGTAATCTTCTTAACTGATTTGGAGTACATTATTGTCCCTTTCCTCAATGAAACGAGGCGAAATATTTTACATGGATGCTAACCCTGTGTATATCCTTTTGCTTATGGATATGCGCGTTTGTCATCTGGCGATCAATCTTAACATATGCTACATATTAAGGAAAAATATTCAGAAGACAAAATAATATCTGTTTATTCGTCATAATTCTAAAATGCAAAAACCTTTTTTTTTTTTTTTTAAATCACTATGTTTGTGATCTGTATTCCAAAATGCAGACGTATTTTCCGTTTGTTACTGTTTAGTTGTCGTATATTTTAAAGTATTCTGCTTTTTTCCTGTCGGCTGGAAAAACTTTGGGAAAAAGTGTCCAGTATTTTGTCGGCGGACCGTTCATGGTCAAACGCAATACTGTTACTGGCCTCAACGCTTAAGGCAAACGCGGCGTGACTGCGTAACTGTGACTATGTCAGGAAACGGAGGGGAATTTACATAAATAAAACGTAAATAATAACACCGAGCTTTTAAAGCGGGAACGTCTTAAACCCTAATAAAATAATCCTGCGTGAAAATCAGCAAGTTCCAGTCAAACGTAGATGAATTCACGTTACAGCACGAGGGTCATTACAGAGATGTCATGTAATCATGAATATCATGAAACAAATGTGTCTAAATACTGTAAACGGCCACAAGGTCTTACACGTTGACAAACCTACAGATATTTTTATGTTCTTATAATTGCTGCAAATATGTTTGTCTCCTGTCAATAGGCACATTGCATTTAAGGTGAATTCATACGAAGTGAGTCCCCGCGGTGGACGCAGCCCTTAGAGACTTGCGTAGCTGTCAGCCGCTGACCGCTGCAGCGCCTCTCATCCTCTAGCTGTGAAAGCCACCACTAGTCGCCCCCAGTGCTCCTGTAGCCTCTCACTGCTTCCAATTTCATTCTCACTAGACTTAACGTCACGTCCGCACTTGAACTTGAATTTTATCCCATTGTACAGAGTCAGCCTCAGCCACAGAGACACAGCGAGCGCCCAGAGAAGTGGGACTCCGCCATCTTCACAATTAAAAGAAGAGAAAAAAAGGCTGCAGGTCTTGTTTTACTTGCAAAGAAAGGTGGAGGTCCTTGCGCTCCTCAGTGCACGACAAGGGAGCAAGTGTGAAGAGTTAGAGAGGCGGCACTGGGCGATACGAGCACTGAGTGGAGAAGAGGATCCCGAGATCGCTTGGCCAACCTGAGAGGACGCTGGATTCTTCTTCCCAATTTCCTAATTGTTTTATTTTTATTTAAGAGGCAAAATTCCAAGTCCACACCTCATCTACAGCCTTGTAGAAGACTGGTATTCAGCGTGACCAAGCTGTCAAATCGCAGCACAGGACAGCGCTTTTGATTGTCCAGAAACGCAGGGAGAAGATTACAGAGGTTTGCTCACGCTTGTCACTCACAGGCGTAACACATCACGGATATTTATTTCCTGCTCTTTGCAGACCTCTCTCATCACACACCTTTTCTAGATGTTTTGACTTAGAGGACACTGAAGGGGAATCTGCGCGCCCCCAGGTCGGGTCATCGGAAGACCAGAGTGGTCTGCAGCCTCGGCGCGAAGGTACTTTCCGTCCTGTGAGCGAAGGAGCCGGGCTGGAAACGAGGAGTTCCCAGGAAAAAAGAAAAGTTACTGCAGGAAAAAGGAAGCGTAAAGCAGGAAAACCATCGTCCCCAGTGCAGGTCTCCGGGCAATGCCAGTGTAGATGCGGGGCAATGTCCCGTCGCAAGCAGGGGAACCCGCAGCATTTGTCGCAAAGAGAGACAATACCGCGTGAGTACCTTTATTTTCTACAGCTTCTGAGAAGCATGCAGGAGGCGAAACAGATTAAAAACCCCACCTGTTCCAGGACTGCTCCGTGTTTAAATTCCGTCTATTAGGAAAGATTCTCAAGTAATAGAGCGAATCACGTTAGCCTGTCTAAACAACACAATATAGAAAATGGAGACAAATACGTAAAGATATTACAGTGATTTTGATAAATGCCGCGTGATTATATAAACAGAAAAATATTTGCGCATAATAGGCGTAAAAGAATGTTATTAATAATATTATTAGCATTGTAATTTAAAATTTTATCTATTAATAAAATAAAATTATATATCTAGATACCCTTGAACAAAACAAAGAAATAAGTGTCTGACTAGTTTAATTCCACGTTATTTACATTATAAATTACACCAGAATTGTTCTGTGCTGGTTAGGCCCTACAAGACTAATTAAAATGTCTGCATGCAAGAAAAAATATAATTTCATGGAATGAGAGCACATGCATGCCTTCTAGTTTCATGTTGTCTGTATTTATAATGGGTTTTAATTGGTCCCGGACTGGAAAATAGTGTACTTACATTTGGTGTGTGTCATCTAAGTGCATGAGAAGTATTCTCAATTTACACATACACACACACACACACACACACACACACACACGCAGGACCATGATTAAACTGTACTTGTAACTAACTCTTCAGTGGAAAGTAAAACTCAAAGACTCAGCACATTTCGTCTTTGGCAAGCCTGAAACCATTTGAAAAATAGAATACAGAATTAGGATAGTAATTTAGTACAGGTGCGATGTAAACAATACCACCATCACTCAGAGAGCGTAAGAAAACGGAACAGCCGCTGAATACACGCCGCAACCAAACTTAAGCGATAAGGGCCCCGCGCAAAGCACGGGCGCAGACCTTGAATATTAATTTTATAACAATATGAAATATATAAATGTTACTGTTTGTTTTTCCCAGGAATAGTAGAAGGAAATCCTTAATACAGCCGGAGAATCCGCTTTTGTTTGTGTAGTTTTTTTTTTTTTTTTTTTTAAATATTGTAATATTTACTATAATTATCACATTGAGATGCGTTGCTCTTCTATCTCAAAGCAGATATTTTTAAAACTTGTTCCAATACACTCACAATGACTACATTGACGTTTACATTCTAAGGAAAAGCTCCTTCGTGAAAAATACTCTTTACATTTATTTCGAGTCGAATTAATTTGCTTCCACCCGAACTCATTAAACTATAGTAGCTTCTTTCAAGAATATTTCATTTTCACTTCGGGTGAGGCCGCTGCCTGCATCAAAACTTACGGACACTCAAATTATTGCAATACTCTCGGGTAAAAATAACATGATGTATTTGATAAAGAAGCAGGTATTTGCTAAATGTATTTTTAATTTTGAACGTGCTATTAATTTCTGTACGTGTTTTTGGGAGGTGCTTCACGTAGCTAAGGTACTACGAAAGGCGGATAGTTGTAAACGAAGTGTAAGGGCAGAAATGCCATGAAAATCGTAATTCCTGTTGATCTGATTACATTATGAACATTCACAAAAGTCTGTATGAATTACCAGATCGGTAGAATGCATGTGAATAATTCATGTTTAAATGAGCTCTTTTAATTGCTAGTCTTTGCGTAAAGTCACGTTTCCTCATGGTTACTCAAATAAATGTAATATTGTGTTCATAAACCGTATGAAGTAGTCTGCAGCTTTTGACTCTCTGTCTCATAATTATCAAGAGAAGAGGAGTAACAAATTTAAGACCAGGCTAAAATCAGTCAGGGCACTTCAGCATTTTCCAAGCATTTCCAGAGCATGGTCTAATCCAGCTAATTCATAACAGTTGAGCATGATGTAATCTCGCTCAGATCTGTTTTGTGTTGTACTGGGTTTTAAACTCGTATTCTGCACATTCTGTCCTGCCTTCCATTCCTTTATTTGTAGGCTAATGATTTTTGGTGCATTTTTAACTGGGTACTACGTCAGCTCTCATAGCGGGGGCACGCTTCTGTC
>JAODJU010000025.1:13440957-13450967 GCA_026776725.1 Gnathonemus echidnorhynchus | reverse complement strand
AGGCGGGTGGGCAGGCACTGCTCTCCATGCTTACTTATTCACTTACCTTATTTACCTTGTTTTGCACGGTCCAGCACACGCTGGGCCCGAAAGAGGGGCAGCGTGAAGCCTCGCGGTGGTCATCTGGAGGCCGCCGGCTCACGCGAGACTCTCCGAAGGCACCTGCGGAAGCGGCGGCTGTTTACCGGGCGCGGGGTGACCTGTCAGCACACTGAGACACGCCTTATTATTCCGGAGGGCCTCCGCCACCTGGGACGTCGCCAGTGTGGCTGGGCGTTGGCTGACGCAGACCACAAAGTATTTGGGGTTGCCGTGACGATGCTGAGCTCCAGTGGGGCCCCGGGGCCCTTGGCAGCGTGTAGCTGAATACACAGTGGGGGCCACCGTCCACCTGTTTGGCCCGTGTCTGTTTAACTGCTGTGACAGGGCGGCACTGGACTCCATAGGCAGGCCTGAGTGGCCAGCTTAGCCGTGCCCAGCTCATTAATCAGCAAGCTTGCAGGAAACGGACAGGTACTGTGCTTCTTTTGGACGTTAGCGAACAGACACTGGAGTGTGGGGTTGTATGCACGCAAATCCCTCAGGGGAAGCACTGGGGCTCAGCCTTAAAACAGGAAGCTATTGCGTTGGTGGGGGTTGAGGTGGGGGAGGCAAAAGCAAGGCTTCAGGGCTCATTGGGAGAATCCCCCCCCCCCCCCTTCCGAAGGACGGTGCACTGAAAACAGGGCCGACCGTCCAGAGTGTGGTGGGGATCACACCAACAGCAGCAGTGAAGGAGCCCCTGGACTGAGACTGATCAGTAGCTACACAACACACAGAAGGTCGCGAGTGGCACACCTGGGGCCGCGGAACCCTGCTCTGAAATAAATTATTCAGAGCACATGAAGAAATGTTCAGCCTAACTTCACTCGTGACTAATTAACGCGACAGCCATGGGAATGCGACGGCGTCAGGGCGAAATGCTGAAAGGTACTTGTGGTCACATTTTTATTAAAATATCTTATTTCAAATTTAATCTAAGATCGAAAGTGTAACCTCAGGTTTCAGGGCAGGCCTTGAGAAAGTGGTAGAATACATGCACACACCTGCCAGTCAACACGTCGCTTGTGGTATTTAGGTCTTGCTAACCGCTATTCCTTCTGTGGATTAGCTTCAGGCAGCGCTTTGAGCAGCACATCTGAGCGCCTCGGCCGCGTGAGAGAGCCGGCGCGGGTCTCGTCTGCAGGCAGCGTCCGCTATGCGCTGCAGCTCCTCGTGACGCGGGCAGCTCTGCAAACAGGCGCTACACCGGTGGCCTTTTGCGCTGGTTTCTAGGGGGACACATTAGAGGAGGTTCTCTGAGGATGTGGCATCGAAACACGGCAGCTGAGCTGCACAATCGCACGCTTAGGCCTTAGCTGCAGTCAGCCTCTTCGGCCTGGGGCCTCTCCTCTGTTACGAAAGCTGAATGCAAACTCCCATCCTGCATTCCATCTTCTGCATAAATTCTGGTATTTTTATGTACTGAGGTATAACTTTCCCTTAAATTTATTTCTGACTAAACACACGTTTGAATGGCGAAAACAATCAAAAGATTATATACAGACAAATTCTGTACTAGATTTTCTAAAAGATAAAAAAAAAAAAATCATCTTGTCTTTTCTGTCTTATTGAAACGATATGAAAAGGATGGCATTCTGCAGAATTAATGCGACTTTTGTGGGAATAATTTGGTATGTAAAAAGTTTCTGACAACATTTCAGGCAGACAAATGAATAAAAAAAAAAAAAACAAACCGTTTATGCAGCTGGGGAAGGAATATTTAAATGATGCTGGTGTGCCTCTGGATTATAGAACATGTGTTGTGTAATTTAGTTTAATAATGTTTGCCATTAATGTTATTTCAAAATGTGGACTGAGTTTGTCCTCTAATAAATGCAAAACTGTGTCGGGTTTAAAGCTTTGCAGTCTGATCACTAGAAATGCACAGTAGGCGGGACTCGAACATCATGGCCAGTAACTGCCGCTAACAGTCATTTCCATACTCACAGACTTTTTTTTGTAAAAGAAAATCTTTTTGTTGCATTCAGCGCAAGACTCATAATGGTGTTTTTTTTTTTGGGGGTGGGGGGCAGTTTAAAAATTATATATAGTCTTATTATATATGTATGTGTATATAATCTTCCATATGTCCTGCTATTAGTCAATCTCAGTGGTTCCTGAGGGTGCAGTTGCTGTACATACTTTGACCTGCTAGGGGGAGCTCTGAGTCTGTGAGTCGGCCTGCTGTGTTGCTGTATGGGTATTTACATCTTGTAAATCTTTCGTTGTGCTGGGGGGATGGGTGAAGAAACTTGTAGGTGGCTTTTGACCACTGTCTACTGAGATGTTTGTGCTGATATGTCCAAAACCGCACCCAGTGCAGAAGAAAGTTGCTCATGTCCTCGCGGGCAGCGGGTGCCTGGCCTCTTCTGCGGAGCCACTGTTTCTCTCGCACGGTTCCATGAAGTTAATCTGCTCCTCACCTACAGACCTTGAGCTTCATGGAGCCTTATTTTATTTGTTAATTTTCAATACTCTTCTGGCATTGGCAGAACAGTACAAAGATCTCCCAGTTTTTACTTTGTTTTCAGAGTGTTACTGAATTGCTCTCCATTTTGAAGGCTACTGTGACACAGTGTGTAAAATGGAAAGGATGCATTTGTGCGGCTGTGATCTTAAGGTTGACATTTGCAGTGTGTGTGAAATCAGTGTAGATTTTGCCTTTAACGTCCTCAAGTTTCCCCTTCCTTAATGTATGAGTTCAGCTCTGACACTCGGTCTCATTCCTTTACTCTGGGAGAAGAGGATAAATTTTCTGAAAAGCAACAAAAATATTTCTATACATTACTGATTGTTTTAATGCTGGATACCAAGGTAGCAGCATCTAAATGCCATACTGTGGTGTCCAATCCAGTGATAGTATTATGCTTCCACTGCCGTCCTCCTGCCTATCTCCCCTTGCCAATGTCCTCCTGTCAGTCTCCTCCTCTCTGTCTCCCCTTGTCAGTCTCCTCCTGTCTCCCCTTGTCAGTCTCCTCCTGCACCTCTCCGCTTATCAGTCTCCTCTTGCCCGTCTCCCCTAGTCAGTCTCCTCCTCTCTGTCTCCCCTTGTCAGTCTCCTCCTGCCCGTCTCCCCTTGTCAGTCTCCTCCTGCCCGTCTCCCCTAGTCAGTCTCCTCCTGCCTGCCTCCCCTTATCAGTCTCCTCCTCTCTGCCTCCCCATGTCAGTCTCCTCCTCTCTGCCTCCCCATGTCAGTCTCCTCCCACCAGTCTCCCCACTGCCAATGTCCCCCTGCCCGACCCCCTTTGCCAGTTTCCCTGATTGTGCTTAGAGCTGACTGTTGAGCCCAGCTGTGCCATTCTGTGGCAAATTAACCTCACCTTACCTACACCTCTCTATTCTCCCCCGTTCTAATTATACAGAGACAGGCATGCACAGGTACCTAGGGCTGGGCGCCAACCTGGTTACTCACACGGAGGCCTGCATTCTGAACCTAATTGCCTGTATGTACCCCAGCTATTAACATACTAAATATAGACTGTAAAAAAGTTACACACAAATAATCATTTAATCTGATGTATTGACAGCAAGGGATGTACTCCTGGCGAAAAACGTATTATTACTTGTCCTAGTTCTCCTGATTTTTATGCTACATCAAAACATACCTACATGTGTGTGTTTCACACATGCTGTGATGCAATTGATGATTCAGTTGTCCCTGAGTAATTCTTTGGGTCAGTATGTGTGACCTGCAGATTGGGGAAATGCAGTGGTATCGGGGAGGCCAAATCACACTCCTCACCGCAGTGTGTCTGAACCGCAGTGCTCCGGCTCTTGGCTGGAAGCACACTGTTTGGGCCGCTGTGTTATACAACTGAGTTACACCTTCCACTTTCTACACAGTTAGAATTTCTGTGATTGACCTCTGTCTGTGTAGGGCATGTGTCCATGTGTGTGCAGAACACCTGCTCTGTTTTGAGGGGGGGTGTGTATCAGGTAAATCTGACTGGACCCCAACGCCCACCCCCTCAACACACACCCACTGCGCTAATGTTTATTTCTGAAACATAAAGCTCAGCTCATAATTTCATGCAGAATTACGGTCACATTTAAAACATAATCAACAAACTGTACAGGTTTTATTAGTTCTCACAGTCTGACAGTAAAAGGCCCCTGAATCATACTGTCCTACTTTGTTATGTGGAAGATGGTGTTTTTGCAACATACATCAGGGCCTGGAGGTGCAGACTGATTCTGAGCAGCCAATCAGGCATATCAGTCTTTTTACAACAAGTTGCGACTATGACCACGTGTCATGCGATCTATCAACGTGTCAGTCTCAGCTCCCAGATACTGATTGGCTCTGCATCTGTGAAAGGTGATCCGGTTCTCCCTGTAGATTAATACACTTCAGTATGTGTAGAGAGTAAGTTGGCAGTGGGGTGTTCATTTTTAGACACTAAATCTGCACGGCCCCTCTTCCTGACACCAGCGACGGAAATCCTATTACTGCACTGAGTCAGGACACTCCAGGGCTGCTTCTTATCCGTCATCCACAGGTTCTGGGTTTTGTGATTTATACTGAAAATTTAAACTGACGTGTAAAATCCATCAGAGTAACACAGAGGCAGGCAAACCTAATACTGTGTGAGCTTTATGAGCAAATCAGTAAAGAATATATATATATATATATATATATTTCTGTCTGTCCGTCTCTCGTCGTTTAACTTCATAAAGACAAACAGCATTTGCAGGCAGTGACAGAGGACCGGCAAGCGCTAATGAGAGCACTGGGGAAATCTTTGCCAATATGGTGCTTTTAGGAAGGAAGCTGTTTCAGTGCCAGAGACTGAAGGAGAGGTCTTAGTTTACCTGTCTATGCCGGCCACGAGACGGGCTGCCCGTGTTGACTGGCAGGGGTGCAGTGCTGCAGATACGGCTCATTCACACCCCGTCCTCTTCCCCACGGCAGACCCTGACCATGTGGACATCATCCCTGCCGCGGTCGACACCCCCTCGCCTGACCTTGGCTTCACCTGCCCGCTGCCGTCCGGAGTGGGCGACCACGACCTGCTCACCTGTGGCCAGTGCCAGATGAACTTTCCCCTGGGGGACATCCTAGTCTTCATCGAGCACAAGCGGAAGCAGTGCCAGGCTTTGGGCGGGGGCACCGGCTGCTACCACAAGATGGGGGAGCCGGGAAGCCCCTCACCGCGGCCCGAGCCCAGGAAAGTGGTGGAGCCGGTGGAAATCGGGATTCAGGTGACGCCTGAAGAGGACGACGAGAGAATGTTGACACCTACTAAAGGAATCTGCCCCAAGCAGGAGGGCACCCCGGCAGGTAGGTCTGTCCCTGTGCGGTTCCGGTCACACCCACCCCCGTGATAATCACAAAGGCACACGGGAGGCCGTGCAGACATAGCCACACGTAAGGAAGGGCCAAACCGCTCCCATTCAGGAACGTCAGGCTTAAAAGGTGGACAGATCATTAAAATTCAGACACTCCAGAAAGGGGATTAGGGGAGCCACTCGCACAGCCTGTCAGCAGACCGAGCCGGATCACCTGCAGCCGCTATCTCACATACTTAGGCATATTTACTCGGGAACAAGACAAATTGCAGCATACAGGCGGGTCACACGGGCGGCTGGGAAACAGACAGATCAGGCAGGGCGCAAGACAAACAGCAGACGCAGTAAGATAACCCGCGTGATGCGGCTCGCGGACTCCTGATTGGCCTGCAGAGAGCTGGAAAGAGACAGACATTTAAATAGTCGCTCATCTTAAAATAAAAGTGAAAACACCAGAGCTCGATCTAATTTAACACACCTGCGACAGAGGCAAGTTGACACACAGTACAGTTTACAAGCAACTGGTTCTAAAAACATTATTCCTGTTACACAAATATATTATTCATAAGCAACATATTATGTACAGTAAAAAGTGGCAGCAATAGCGGGATGAATTTGTCATGATGCCAGTAGTTTATAATGTATGGCTGTGAAGTGATCTGTGTTCAGATGAATAATTCACAGGTTGAACTACTGGATTTTTGGGCACATCCTCTATAGGTTGCGGTATTAATTACAGCAAAAAGTGAGCACTGGAGATTTAAGTAAAATGCCACTTTAAATGGATTATGATACTGACACATGAATATTCAACCAACGTACAGAGAGAAAGTTCTAAAGCCACAACAATACGACAGAGAAGCTACTGTATCAACTCTGAGGCAGTAATGCTCGTCTTCCTGGAGGTCTTAGCTTCAAGTGACAAAAAAAACCCTGATATTATATATATATATATATATATATATATTTTTTTTTTTTTTTGAATAACCAGTTATAAAAATCTGACATGAAAAATATAGCTTTGTAATTCAGATGATAATCCTTATAAGAGAATCTTATACCTTCCATAAATGAAGCTTTGGACAGGAGGAGGATCTGGTGTCAGGCTGAAAGACAGCGAGATGAGATGTGTCCACAGAGGGCGATTAAACAGCTTAAATGCCAGTTTGTGCACTCAGCTAAGGACATCCTCCACAGCGCACATTCATAATTGCCTCCCAGCAGGTTAAAGCATTCGAAAAGTTTTCGGTTCCATTTGTTCTGATCGTGGAAGGGAAAATCATAAACACTCCAAGCCAGAGTTTAAAAATAGAGCCGTTACCCCTGGTCTCCAGGCTGCCATCATTCTTCATGAATTAGTTTTTTTCATATATCCATCTGTCACTTTGTAGTGAAGCAATAAGATGGGGAAGATAGAGGTTTGGAGCCTTAGACCGAATCACAGAGGCTCCTCTTCCCAACCCGGGGCTTGTACTTGTACATACAGAGACGCCTCTCAGACTTCGATCCCCTTTCGCTTAGACAGCCCAGCCCGATGAGAAGCATTTTCCACACTTGATCACTTCATCCGTTTGTTGTTCTCCGTCAAGCTAGTCAGTCTAGGCACTCACTGCCTAGCCTGGTGCGAGAGACTCGCCACTGGTCACCAGATGAATGACACTGGGACGTGAGAAAGGTGTTCAGGTCTGAGGATGCTGTGTACTAAACCGCGAATTAGCATTGGGCGGTACCTAATTTTAAATTCCGTTATACCGGTACATATGGTATTTCGATGGTAAAATTCACCGAATAGAGGGGCACAGAAAAATTTTCCGAAAGGCTGATTTTTTTATCAGCATGATTTCAAAATGCCATGGTATATTGTGTTACCGTAATACTGCCTAACCCTACCTCTATACCGGGTGGTACAGACGAGGATGGTGGAGATGTGGAGATTAGCCACACATGTTCACACTCTGAGGGACGTTTATATTACAGTGTGTAGACTAGGCGGTGCAGAGTAGGATGAGGGGATCAGCCAGGTTTGAGGATACAGATCATTTTTATTTGGGATGCCTCACACGTAAGGTGCCAGCTGTGAATATTTAATGCGATAAAACATATTTGCGGTGACATTTACCTGGGGAAGATGCACCGGCTGGATGAGTGCGCATCTCCACTGCGTCCACTGCGCAGTTAATCTGGGGCTAATCTGCAGGCACGCACGCCGCAGCTGAAGCTGCAGAAGGAATCTGCTGTTAATGATGCTGATTGAACTGCCGCGGGTTTGGGTCGGGGGATCCCACTCAGACGAGCTGCTGGAAGCCATCAGCCAAGCAGATTCTGCCCCTTTGTGGCCGCTGGCTGTTTCTCTGTGTGGAGGGGTTCCAACTCTTTGTAGGGTTTACTATTTCAAAGTCGGCCATTTAATCGATTAATTAAATTAACTGCGAGAGCATCTTCCCACTCGACATCGGGTCAGAGAGAAGCCATGAGGAGCAGCAGCACTGAGGCAGAGGAAGGAGTGTGAGTCAGGGACAGGCTGTCCTTACGAGACTGCCAGGACATTAAAGGAGTGAAAGGAAAACGCCAGAGCACGACATTAAGGCTGTTCAACATGTAGCCATTTTGAATAATATTAGTAATTTAGTCGTCTAAATAGTGCCTGTAAGTGGAGGTCCTTTCCAACCAGCACACTGGCTGGACGCAGGCTTGGCCCGCTGTACAGGAATTTCACTTCCTAATTCCAAGCCCTCTGTGTCTACTTGCTTTTTGATCATCTGCCCAGAGAGATTTGTTTCTGCTGAAGGTGCCCTCTGGGTCACCTGCCAGTCCTCGGTGCCAGCTCTTGGGCTGATGAACGCGGGCGGTACTGTTCTGGTTGTCTTTTTCCTTTTGAGTATTAATTTTCAGCTTTTTATTATGGGGGTTACCGCTGATTCCAACACAAAGGGTAAAGTTCCCGCATTGTTGTGAGGTTGTAAACAGGGTGGGATGAGGGGTTTGCAATGTCGTCCTACAGCTGGGACAGAATATGTCAGTAAAGGCTTTGCAACGCACACACACACACTGATGCACGCGCACACACATACACACACACACACACACACACATACACAGAATGTTAGCTGAAAGTTAGCCTGATTGTCATGCAGAAAAGACTCGGACCGCAAAACCGGTGTTCTTGAGATGCTGCGTGTTTAACGTGCTTAACGGGTTCTGAGCGGTGATAGATCACCACGCAACCTCGCATTAACGCCGCTGGTGGCCGTTTCGCTGCCTGGCATCTACTTCGCTCGGCTGGTTCTGATGGCTCTTCCCTTATCTCAGATCGTAGACGCGTTCTTGTGTTTGGTGTTTATTCCTTCCACCCATTGCTGTTTTGCATAACGACAGAACATACTTCTAGAATCATTAATAAATTCCGCAGTACAGTATTACATATATGGCCGTATTAATATCCGCAGTGCTACATTGTGACGGAATGACTTATTCCTGGGTTGGGTTCACGATGCATGAAAGCCGGTAGCAGGCAGAACCCAGACGGAGTCCTTCCTAGGAGCTACGCTTCAGGCTGCTGTGGTTTGGGTCCATCTACGTAACCTGTGTCTGCGTGGCATCGCCGGTGACAGCCAGGAAGGAGCAGTTTCCTGGGCCCGGCAGCAATGCGGTGTTTGCTGCGAGGCGTGTCTTGCTGCTGCGGTGCTTCAGCGTGGGCCGCCTTCCTGAGGGCATGGTTGCACGTGACCCAGCGCAGTGGCCCACGGCGGGCGGGGGGGGTTCGGGTCGCTTCAGCTAATCGCTAACGGGCGGCAGGGCACATGCTGTACATCGTTAATATGACGGACGCCCCCTGCGGCAGAGTCGGCCCTTTGGTGAGACGCGTACTTTTCCTGAGCTTAATCCAGACCCAGGAAACTGCTACCTTTATGCAGCGTTTGAAATCATTTCCAAATCCTGCTTCTTGGGCCGGGTCCAGCCGCTGAAGGAGAGCGAGCGTCGTCAGGCCTCTTCCCCGTCAGCAGGCCTCAGCGACTCGACGTGGCTGCGCCTCTTAGTTTCCTCAAATCCCTTTTACATTCTTGCCTCGTTGCGTTTTTTTTTTTTTGTTAATCACTTTGCATGCACTCATTTAAATATTAAAATTTTCTTTAATCATCAAAGCCAGTGTGCCTCATGCATATTCATATGTTTCCCCCCTCTCTTTGGGCATTACAGGTTCATTACCTCCCTCCAAAGCCAAGCCGTCATTACCTAAACCCAGGGCTTTAATTACGGCAGGCCGGCCCAGCCGTCTCTCGCCGGCTCGCATCTCACCTCCATAAGAACACAGGAAACTCATTTCTCAAGTTTAAAATAACTTTACATCATTCTTATATGCTCACTCTACTTTGGAAAGAGAGAGAGAGAGAGAGAGGGAGAGAGAAAGAGAGAGAGGGTAAGCGAGAGAAGCGGTTCTTTGGCTGGAGCACTGAATATTTGTCAAGAGGCTTGACGAAACTTTCATTTGCATAATGACTTTGTAGTTCTGCATTAATAAAATTTGCATATGAAGTCGTGTTAATTACTCCTGATCAGGCTTTTTTGCATTCATGCATGGTAATTTTCTGTGACTTGTGAGAATTGTTGTCCCAGCATCAGGGCCCTGACTGGCTGGCTGG
>JAODJU010000025.1:13419187-13430597 GCA_026776725.1 Gnathonemus echidnorhynchus | reverse complement strand
CACTGGGATTCTGCCCCAGCGTTCGGGAGGGGGCACACTGGGTCTCAGCATGTGTGGGGGGGGTGGGTGGAGGAAATATACACAAAGTTCTCGGTTTGGTACAAACTTTGGTTTTAAGTCTATAATTCGGTGCAATTTCGGTAAAGCAGGGAAAACTGACTTTGTTTCTGAATTGTTTATTAAAACTGCAAACACAATTAGAAATAGTTGTAAAGGGATGGGAAGGAATTATGTCTGAATAACAGAACCTAACAGTTGCCTGTTTGCACATATGAAAATATGTGAAATACATAAAAATTAAAAAATAAGACAATCATAATGAGCGATGCCCCATCTAAGTCCCATTCTCGCTACCACAGAGCATGATTTTATGCCCATAGCAACAAATATCCCTATAATCGGATTCTCAAACATTTCCATCAAAGGTCTGCATCACATTTATGTTTAAAGTCAGATGACAATTTTCAATAACAAAACAGCATTTCATGAAATTTAAATGAACAATAACATTCGATATAGACGTCAATATATACCAATACTAGGAATGCTTCGACTCTCTCTCGTGGGGTGGGGTGGGGGGGGTTATGACGAGTTATGTGTATATGAAGTTTGGTGGTTCTGCATTGTATTTCTGTACTTCAAATCATGTCAAGCCTTTTTATGTTATCCATTTTGATTCATAAGATGTATTATTGGCTGGGTCCGGATTAACTTGTGGTTTGAAGCCTTGCCCTTTAGCCTTAGTTATTTTGTAGCCTGGTCTGAATTTCCTGGCAAAGGTGCCTGAATTGCCATATCCGCGTTTGGTATAACAGTCAACAGACATTCTTGGTTTTATCAGCTACTCCAGTGTTGGTGTGATGTATTGGCGAACCAAAATGTTCCAAACTGCTGATTACGACTGACTGTAATCAGCATTAGCTGTAACCAGCTCACAGCCACAATTAGCATAATGTTTTCCATGTTGAAAATCTACTTGTGAATTCAGGTTTCGCCTTTGTCGATAAATGTATTCATTTGTTTCATCGGCGTGTCAAACCGAAAATGATGTAACAGTACGGTTCATGTGAGAGACGGACGATAAACACGTCCTGTTTCATATTGGGTCTTCTGTGCAAACACACGTCTGGCCCCCTTTGACGTGTGCGGTTGGCTTTCAAGCACTCAGTTCACCATCAGCCATACATCCTGCCTTTCTGGAAACTTAAGATGCTTATTAATAGGTCTCTCAACCACATATTACTATGTGTCCTAAAAGGTTTGAGTACAGTGCAGTATTTTGGGATGAACGCATGTCAGTATCATTAGGAGGCTGTAAATAACACAGCAGGCCCACTGCACCAATCAGATCCACTCTGGTTCACTGCATTAGTGAGGCCTAGTTTGGTCCACAGCATTAGTAATGTCCAGTTTGGTCCACTGGAGCAGTGGGGTCTGGTCTGGTCCAGAGTCGTCCAGTGGAGCAGTGTAGTGTGGTCTGGTGCAGAAGAGAACTGAGGTCTTGTCTGGTCTAGTCCAGGGGAGCAGTGAGGTCTGATCTGGTCTGGTCTGATTCAATGGGACTGTGAGGTCTGTTATGATCCACTGGAGCAGTAAGGTCTGGTCCATAACATTGGTAATATCTGGTCCAGCACACTGGAGGCCTAGTCTGGTTCAGTGTAGCAGTAACGTCTGTTATGCTGCACTGGAGCAGTGAGGTCTGGTCCAGTGCACTGGAGTGGAGGAGTGAGGTCTATTCAGGTTCAGCGGAGCAGTAACGTCTGTTATGCTGCACTGGAGCAGTGAGGTCTGGTCCAGTGCACTGGAGTGGAGGAGTGAGGTCTATTCTGGTTCAGCAGAGCAGTAACGTCTGTTATGCTGCACTGGAGCAGTGAGGTCTGGTCCAGTACACTGGAGGAGGTAGACCATGTTCTGGTCCAGTTGACAGCAGCAGTAAAGGACACTGGAAGCTTTAGGTTTTGTTCCCTCTCCCGGCCCGTTTTCATATGGAAATGCAGAATAATGGGGTGATTAAATAGAGCTGTATATTAAAGCACAGCTGACATTAGAATTAGCATAATGTGCTTTAGCCTCAGGCTGCATACTTTATTTGCCATCTGCGTTGGACTCCTGTCCCACTGGGAGGCCCTGTGCTGAGCGCAGGCGCACGGCCGTCTCCCTCCGTCTATGGAAGGGGGTGCATCGCTCTTAATTGTGGGGCACAAACAAACACTGTCTCCCCCCCCCCCCCTTTGACTTCTGACAGCATGTGAGAAGTTGAGCCAGTTCAACAGGCACAAGTCTGACGGCCGCAAGAGGCGGGGGGACCCGTGAGATTCTGTGTGGCTGCTTGTGCCCGAGAATGAGCAGCAGGATGTGTTTGTTTGGGGGGGGGGGGGGCAGTTCTAGCAGTAATCAGGCTGACATGAGGAGCTGCTTTTCCAAAAGACTGTGCCGCTGACCTAAAATGGACCAAAGGAGGGTTAATCAAGGCTCCCCAGCCCGGGCTCACGGGCCAGACACACAAAACGGCCGTTGGGACCCCCCGCACCCCCGA
This sequence comes from Gnathonemus echidnorhynchus, assembly GCA_026776725.1. Taxonomy (NCBI): domain Eukaryota; kingdom Metazoa; phylum Chordata; class Actinopteri; order Osteoglossiformes; family Mormyridae; genus Gnathonemus; species Gnathonemus echidnorhynchus. Next base: position 13,428,061 of record JAODJU010000025.1, on the reverse strand, counting down.
GATCCCAGCGTGGAGACACATTCAACGCTCAAACAATTAGCACAGCACATGTTAGCGTTAGCTCAGAGCTGAGAGCTTCCATTTAATACAAGGGGAAATGATTCACAGGCGTACACACTGCAGCACACGGTTCTGTAACCCTTTCATGCGGGGAGGCCCAGGCTGCTTGTCTGTGGGGCCCTAACAAGCCCCCTTCGCATTGCCGCGCGATTTCACACCACGCCTTGCCCGCCCAACAGTTAGCCTCCGTCGCTCACGGACGACGCGGTAAACGGTGAATCACACTCTGCGCTCCTGTTCCTTTCCTCCATCTGCCCGCCGCGTTCTGTAAGTGAGCATGTGCCCGTAATTATCCTAAACGAGTCAAACATGACAACACATCGGCGGGAAGGGGGGACGTCAGCGCGCTTCTCCTTCGCTCCGGCCGCCGGCGTCACGGCGATGCGTTGAAAAGCCAACGCAGGGTACCGGAGAGCAGCCCTGCAGGCATGTCTCAGAGAGACACAGTAAAACAGAGCCGAGTCACTCCTGCAGGGGAGCACTGCAACAAAACAAAATAAAGCAGCACACAGAGAGCGCATTATAGAAATACTGCGTATCGTAAGACAACGCAGCAACATCCTCGTACATAATCACACAAACAATAGCTGCACTAGGTATGCAAATACATATAATAGTTTGAAAACATACACAGGGTGGCCCTGTAGGTATACAGTTCTTATTTTACAGTACTCATTGGGTTGATACATTCCTGCAGCGTGGGGCTTCCTCTCAAAAACCTCAAAAAGACTAAACATGACCCAGTAAGTACTGTAAACTAAGAACTGTATACCTAATTTTAAAAACAACTTTGTGAATTGAATGTACTTGTAAAAGAAAAAGAAAAATGTATACTTACTTTTGGCTCACACACACACACACACACACGCGCACACACACACACACACACACACACACACACACACACATATATATATATATATATATATATATATATATATAATGAAATTGTACTGTATCTGAATCAGTATATAGTGCCCCAGACTCTCCGATTACAGATTAAAGTGCCAGTTTTATTGCACCACATAGGGTCGTGTTATGAGCTTTTCTTGCCATTTAGTGTGCAGCTCCAAAGCCTTCCTGTGAAATCCCCACTGCACTGTCACTGTCCTGCAGTGGCTTTCACACCTACAGGCCGCTGTCACTGTCCTGCAGTGGCTTTCGCACCTACAGGCTGCTTTAAATACCTGAACCTGAAGAGATTCCGCAGCAGCTTCGCCTCACCGTTGCATTTTTTTTCACTCTTCATTATCGACCATTTATCTCCTGCGTTAAGCACCGTTCACTGTAGCACTGGGCGATATGGACCAAAAACCATATCTCGGGTATTTTTAGGTAGAATAGCGACATGATATATATCTCGGTATTTTCTATGAAGTGGGCTAAATATTCAGTTGTAAGTCAAAGCCACATATGAGATGTGACATACATTTTTATTAAAACAGTATGGTCGAAACAAGATGCAAATGCAGGATTTGCATCCCTTTTTGCAAATATACTCTTAGCATAGAGACTGCAAAAATAAATTATGCCTATATCTGTGTTGCATAGGTCAAATATAGCAGCTACAACATCAAAGCATTTCACTTCCGTGTCCAACAACAGACCTTTTTTCTCTGTTTATGACTCTCAAACAGAAGGTGCATGTTTATGAACAACAACAAAAAGCTATTTAAACCTAAAGCCTTTTTGCCAAATGGCTCTAAAGCAGAAGCTAAACAACCATTGAAAGTGCACTTAATAAATGGAAATATCCTCGTTTTAAGGTATTAGTCTTCAATAGAATAAAGGAAATATTGAAAATTGCGATTATTTTTAACCTTAGAGCTGTCTGGCAATTTCTAAAACAGAATGAACCAAGTTACAATGCCCGTCAGTTTCCCTGCGAGAAGCTAACTGAATGTTTTGATTTTAGCCGTGAATGCTGTGATTCTGCGCAATGTCATGACTGAAGCTGTCACAGTGCTTACATCCAGGAAGGAATAGTATACATTTCTATTAAAAAGAATGCTCATACCATTTCCCCATACAGTATGAGTATCAAAATGCCAGATGCATTAACACGAAGAAGTAATGCATCACAACCTTAGAAGGAATGCTGACACATTAAGTGTGACAGGTCTAATTTTAACACACAATAACATACGTTTATATCAATATAAATGGCATTGTCTCATCTTACATCTCGCTTGAAAATGTATTGATATGCCAATATACTGCCCAGCCCCAGTTGTATTATTGGTTGTTTATGAGAGGCGAAAGTCCTTTATTTGTAACTGATAACAATGTCCTCAATCTGGAACGGAGCTGTACTTTTTCAGTACAGAAGCACATTATAAAGTTTATAGTTTGACTGAGTGCTTTGGATTCCACAGAGATTCTGTAGTGACTACCCAGTGATTCTGTGTTAGTGCTACAGAAAGTCCCATGTGATCCTTTTGGGATTGTGCTGTGAATCCGCAGTGATTTCATGGTGATTCTGCAGTGATTCCTCAGTGATTCTGCAACAATTCCCAGATGATCCTGCAGTAATTCCACGACAAAACATAATTTATGATTTAAATCGTCTTGATTGTTTCGCACAACACCCTGAAGTAAATTCCTTGTACGTAAACGTACTTGGTGACAAAGAAATGATTCCAGTTCCAATTCCGTTTCTGATAATTATTCCACTTATATCACCTTCCAAAGCAACTAAATTTTCAAATCGTTGTCATGCTACTGCTGTTCTGGATTCTTTGATGTCGCCTGCTTCTCTGAAAGCTCACTTTCCCATGGGTCTGTGTTCCTGCAGGTAGGGACGAGCCGTCCAGCTACACCTGCACCACCTGCAAACAGGCCTTCCTCAGCGCCTGGTTCCTGCTGCAGCACGCCCAGAACACGCACGGCCTACGCATCTACCTGGAAGGCGGCCCCACCGGCAACGCCCTCACGCCCCGCATCACCCTGCCCCCGGCCGTGGGAGCCGAGTCGCTGCCGCAGCCCCCCCTCACTGGCTTCCTGGGGGAGGCGAGCCCCTTCCATCTGCTGCGCATGGCGGCACCGCTCCTACGTGAGCCACCAGGCTTTGTGGAGAACCGCCTGCCCGGCACGCCCCCCTTCGTGAGCCCCCCTCCTCGGCACCACCTGGACCCACACCGCCTGGAGCGCCTCAGTGCCGAGGAGATGGGCCTGATCTCCCAGCACCCCAGTGCCTTCGAGAGGGTGATGCGTCTGACACCCATAGCAATGGAGTCCCAGTCCATGGACTTCTCTCGCCGGCTCAGAGAACTGGCGGGAAACAACAACTCAAGTCCGCCGCCGTCACCGAGTCGCACAAACCCTATGCATCGCCTACTCAACCCCAACCCCTTCCAAGCGAGCCCTAAGTCGCCCTTTTTGAGCACCCCTCCCCTGCCACCCATGCCCCCTGGGAGCAGCACCCCGCCACAGGCGCAGGGTAAGTCCAAGTCCTGCGAGTTCTGTGGCAAGACCTTCAAGTTCCAGAGTAATCTGGTGGTGCACCGACGCAGCCACACAGGGGAGAAGCCCTACAAGTGTCAGCTGTGCGACCACGCCTGCTCCCAGGCCAGCAAGCTGAAGCGGCACATGAAAACGCACATGCACAAGGCCGGCTCGGTGACCGGCCGCTCCGACGACGGCCTGTCTGCCACCAGCTCCCCGGAGCCGGGGACCAGTGATGTCACAGGCGAGGCTGTAAAAAACAGGGAAGGCGACTTCAGAGGGGAGGGCATCGGCCCGGACAATGAGGAGGAAGAGGAGGAGGAAGAGGAAGAGGAGGAGCTGGAAAATGAGAGCAGGCCGGAGTCAAGCTTCAGCCTGGACTCTGACTTCTGCCGCCCGCGGGAGAACGGCGGCAAGCCGCCGGCACTCTCCATCGATAAGATGGTGGAAAACGCGTCCCTCAACACTCTGCAACAATACGGGAACCTGATCGTCGACAACCGGAAAAGGCTGCCCTTCTCCACCAGGGCCCACGAGGGCCCACAGGAGAACAGGGACAGGCACTCTGAGAGGAGGGAGCTCGAGCCAGTGGAAAGGACCGCCGTGAACGGCAGGAACTGTGGCTCGGGGGACTCGCTCCCTAGCCTTTTTCCACGCAAGCCCACACCCATCACCAGTCCCAGCCTGTCCAACTCATCCGCCAAGAGGATCAAGATCGAGAAGGACCTGGACATGCCACCGGCACCGCTCATTCCCTCGGAGAACGTCTATTCACAGTGGCTGGTGGGCTACGCCGCCTCGCGCCATTTCATCAAAGACCCCTTCCTGGGATTCAGCGATTCCAGGCAGTCACCCTTTGCCACCTCTTCAGAGCACTCCTCGGAGAATGGCAGCCTGGCCTTCTCCACGCCTCCGGGGGACCTGCTGGACAGCACGGCGAGCGGGGGAAGCACGCCCCACCTCGGCGGGCCCGGCCCGGGCCGGCCCAGCTCCAAGGACGGCCGCCGCAGCGACACATGCGAGTACTGCGGCAAGGTGTTCAAGAACTGCAGCAACCTGACGGTGCACCGGCGCAGCCACACGGGCGAGCGGCCCTACAAATGCGAGCTGTGCAGCTACGCCTGCGCGCAGAGCAGCAAGCTGACGCGGCACATGAAGACGCACGGCCAGCTGGGTAAGGAGGTGTACCGGTGCGACATCTGCCACATGCCCTTCAGTGTGTACAGCACCCTGGAGAAGCACATGAAGAAGTGGCACGGCGATCACCTGATGACGAACGAGGTGAAAATCGAGCAGGCAGAGAGGACCTAACGCACGAGCCAAGGGCACGGCTAGACGCCGCCTCACAGATACTCATGCTGTAGTTTAACGTGACACCTAAGAAGCTGCCAACTGAGAAAAAAAAAAAGAAAACAGGAAATGAGAATTAATGCTGGTCTAATCTGCCTTGTCTGGCTTTTGTTTCAGCAATCTATCAGAGTATGAATTAGCAGTAATGAATAAGAAATTCGTCATGCCTTCTAACTGTGCAATAAGTTCTCTATTTATTGGGTTTGTTATTTTGGCCTCTGCAGATATATATTTTTTTTTAATTTCATTTGTGTTTTGTTTTTAACTGTAATTGCTGGGAGTTCTGCTGTTTAAACCCAGACGATGTCCTGAGATTTTAGCGAAAACAACACAGTTGTTTTTAGCCAACCTTTTAGCCGCTGCTTATCGAAAACCTGCATATTTTAAACTACACGTGTCACTTCTGGAGGAAAAGCCAGATCTAACGACGAGATGTAGCCGTGAGAATGCCGGCGTGTTCACGAGAGCACGCACCGACTGTAAACATATCAGGTCTAACTGGGAACGTACCACTGAACATCAGCTTTGGGCGGGGCGGGGAGGGGGTGGGGGGGGGGGGGAATCTGGAGGTTCATCAATCTCCTCTTCTTTAGAACGGGATGAACACCAAGGCAGCTGCTCTGAGGTACCAGGTACCGAGCCAAGCGGGCTGACCAAGGAGAATGCGGGCTGGCGGGGGACTCTGGTCTTAGATGTGTCCTTTGAGCGCGCACACGTTTAATCCACGCTAACACTGCCATTGGGAGCCGTGAGGCAGCATTCAGGATGACCCGTTTATAAGCGTGTGTATAATCTCAGGATAAAGAGCCCAGCGGCTCACTGGGTGACTCCTCACCCGTCCATGGGCCCATCTCCATCGCGAATACAGCTCATGGAGTGACGATCCAGTCCAGAGCATTTCTGTTTCTGAAGCCTTTTCCAGAGGGAGGGAACTTGTTCCTTCCACCTGGAAAGCCGGTGAGGGTGTAGCTGCCAGCTGGAAAGGCCGCGAATGATGAGTGAATGATTCTAAACCTTTCCCCTGTTTTGCTTGTAGCACACGAATTTTAAACTCTAATGACTTCATGTCATACTTGGCAAGGGAGGATCCATTTTCTGAGACGGGTTCTGCGTTTAGCCCCCATGAGACGGGTTCTGCGTTTAGCCCCCATGAGACGGGTTCTGCGTTTAGCCCCCATGACCCACCACAGCTTTTCAAGCAGATGTTTCGGGCATCAAATACTGAAAAGAAATCAGCGAGTCTCGTTACGTTGAGAAATCATGCCGTAATATTACTTGAATACATTTGCTCTATGCATTCACAGCTTAGCCGGCAGATTAATGTGAAATACAGCCCTAGAGTCTGACAACATTCAATTCCCCTGCTGACCTGGTAACCTCAACCCCAAGGCCCAGTGCATCACCAAACTGCATTTCCTGTAGAACTGAGTGTGTCTTTCCTGTCCCTTAGGACTTCCACTCATGTGTAGTTGACCATGATAAGAAGTAGCATCTTGTGTGGACTAAACAACTGTCCCTGGCAACCAGCTGGCCCTAGATCAACATCTACCAGGTCACCAACCACCAGCTGGCCCTAGATCAACATCTACCAGGTCACCAACCACCAGCTGGCCCTAGATCAACATCTACCAGGTCACCAACCACCAGCTGGCCCTAGATCAACATCTATCAGGTCACCGACCACCAGCTGCCCATAGACCACCATCTACTCGTTAACCAACCACCAGCTGTCCCTAGATCACCATCTACCAACTAATTAAATGTATGGTTTGTTTTGGCCAACAAAAATATCTGGAGAAACACAGTGTATGTTAGATGGACTGAGTTGGCTTGGCAGCAGGGCCGTGGGGAGCTGTAGCAGCTGACACAGGTGTGAGAGGACGTGCAGAGGCACAGATCACAGCGCTACCACCATGACTGGACACTTTGTATACTGCCACCAGTTTGACAAGAGCGTGCCTTTAACAATGATCTTCCGATTGATCGTCTCCTGAGACAAACGAAGCACGTCTGTGATGCAAACAAAAGAACAAGCTCTCCTCCATAGCTCTAATCTGCTCGTGAATTCATGGAGCGGTGCCCGCAGAACGGCGTGTAGATGTGCACGCAGATGTACATATTAAGGCACGAGCGAGAGGAATTATCGACTTCAGGACAAGATTGCATGCCAACTTCGGAGAGGACTGTTAGACCACAGGTAGTCGCTGAAGAGACTGGACAGGAATCAGGAACAACAGAAAGTAGGGAAAAAAGAAAGAAAAAATGAAAAAAGAAAACAAAAAAGGACAAACTTAGTGCACTCTGTCTCAAAATACGTTTACAGTATTGAAACAAGTACAAGGGTAAATCTTATCTGTGTGTGTTTGTTTTAAATGAGTATTTTTTTCAAGTTTGCTTAAAGGTTCCTCTGAATGCCATAGTGGCTGTGTATATTGGTTTTTTTGGTGATGGGTTTTAGTATATATATAAATATATATAAATCTATATCACATTTCTCTTGTTTACTGTAAAAGTATACCGGTATTTGTAATATTGCAGAATGCCTGGGCATTTTACAAAAAAATTGAAAAAAATTTTTAAGTTTTTTTTTTCCCAGCCCAATTTCAATTGTGGGTCTATTAAGATGTTTTGTCACTGTAAGTGTAAAAGTCTTGAGTTTTAGTAAAACCTTTATCCTTCCTTGCGTGTAAAAAATGTAAATGAAACGGGACAAATTGCAGAAGCGCTCGAGCCGCTGAAGGGCGACACAGTGCCCCCCCCCACGGCAGAGACTGCCCCCCTCCCGCTCGGCTCCCGTCTTTACTCTGGAATGGCACCCTCTCTGTGTAGACAGTCTTTTTACAGGAGCTCGTATTTTTTACCTAGTACACGCATCCCTAGTGAAAGATGGTACTGTAAGTACTATGTGTCATTTTTCTTTTTTGTTTTGGGGGTGGGGGGTCCTGGTTATTAATTGAGAAAAAAACGAGTTGAAAATGCATCACAAAGCTGCCACAATATATTTTTTTAATTTGGCAGGATAAAAAAAAGCAAAAAAAAAAAAACACAATCTGAAGAATTTGTATTCTTAAAATGAATCATATTGTACAGCAAGGTGTGAAGGTTGTCTGACAACCTTTTAGCTACACAAAAAATACTAAAGTAAATGTTTTGTTTACTAGTATATTGGCTGAAAATATTTTTTACGAGTACCCTGGTGTGACTCAGGCTTGTGTGCGTGCGTGCGTGTGTGTGCGTGCGTGTGTGTGTGTGTGTGTATGTGTGCGCGCTGTCTCTCACTGATGCCTCCTCCCTTGGGATAACCCTCCATTCACGCTGGCCAGCATTGCAGATACTACACAAGCACAAGCGATACCAGGACTTTTCCGGCACAAGTCTGCAGCGGCAGAGAGGCACCGTGCTGGAAGATGGATGGTTTGGAATAAAACTGCACAAACTGCTATTGCAGTGCTAAACACTCACAATGGGGAAGACGACAGTGTGTATCAGAAAAATCTAACCCCGTTTATTCCCAGTTAAGCCAGGAAAAAAGCCGCATGCGACCTGCATGCTAGCCGCGACCTGCTGCCTGTCCTCAGTCGGAGGTGGAGGCGGGACTGCAGTGTGTGAGTGTCTTTGTGTGTTAGGGTCTATGGCCCCGGCTCAGGGTGTGAGGATCCTCTGGGCCGCAGGTTCTGAATAAAAATGACTGCTGCTCTTCGCCCTTTACCTCTCTCACCTTGCCATATTGTAAGCTGCACATCTGTATTTGATGATGTGACAGGGCTGGGCTGCACATCCCTCACACTGTACAGTAGAAACACGAGTGACACTGTACTGCCCTACAAAGGCAAAACAGAGTAAGTGGAATACTAACACTGCAAAAACAGGCTTCAAAGGTTTTTTACTGTCAACCCGCATGTGTAATATGTAATTAAATGATATTTTATTTAGACATTAGACTAGTGATGGAAGAGTGATACTTTATTAATCTCTTAATTCTCTTCTTTGCTTTGCCCCATCTTGCTTTTGAGAGCACGT
>JAODJU010000025.1:13382932-13395147 GCA_026776725.1 Gnathonemus echidnorhynchus | reverse complement strand
CTCTGGTCATGCCCAGTCCATGTCTCCATCGCTCTGGTCATGCCCAGTCCATGTCCCCGTCTCTCTGGTCATGCCCAGTCCATGTCTCCATCGCTCTGGTCATGCCCAGTCCATGTCTCCATCGCTCTGGTCATGCCCAGTCCATGTCCCCGTCTCTCTGGTCATGCCCACCCATGTCTCTTTCTCTCTGGTCACAGCCAGCACGTGTCCTGGTCTCTGTGATCACACCCAGCCCACGTCCCGACCTCTTTCCGCTCACACCCAGCTTGTGTGTTCTCTAACAATAGGTAATAAAAGTTCAAATTCTTGATGACAACGATTCCTAGATGTGGTTTACATTTTACTGTTCTTTAATTATTCTTCTGTTAGGCTATTTGGTGTGTAATTAAAGTCAGTGTAAGGACAGCCGTGCTGTAATTAAAAGTTAATCCAAGCCAGATTGACAGATATGAACCAGTAGAAGATCAGTCCGAAGCCAGTACGGGGGAGGGGGGGGTGGGGGTGGGTGACGTTGAGCTGCCTTACTGGGGCAGAGGGGGCCTGCGGCCGTTAAATGGCAGTGTTACTCATTCTGTTTATAGAGCTGCTCCGCACAAACTGAAGAACATAACAAAAGAGAACCACCAGGTAGGAAGAAGATCTCCCTTCAGCCAGTATCAGTCCCCATGTTCTTATCACTTTTTTTTTAGAGTGACGAAAGACTGTGACCTCAAGTGAAACAGGCTCCTGAAGCTACCCCTGGCGAAGCGGAGCTTCCCGCAGTCACCCGCCAAGAGCGATGGCGGGGGAAAATGGGGCGGGGGGGGGGGGGGTCCCTCCCTATTTTTCCACTCATTCACGTATAACAACCGCCTGCTCAGTTGCCTAGAACCTCCTCTCCAAGCAGCCTGGGGCACACACACCTGTGTAAGTGTCAGGTCTGTAAGCTCCTGTCCTGCAGCAGAGTCCTAAAAATGCTTCATTACGATATCAAAGCCTTAATGCTGCTCAAGCCAAACCAGCCTTTTCTGAAAAGCATGTCATGACTAAACCAACAAAAATCTATCTGCTTTGTCCAGGAGAAACAGGCGAGTTTATAGTGCAGATTTCAGGATTTCAGGCAGTTGGCTGGCAAGGGCAGGGCCAGTTATAACTGATGGGAACATTTCTGTCTTGTGGGCAAACAGCCCTGGGAAACTTCAAATGATGACCAAAATATTCCTGACATCTTAATTAAATGTCAAGTCACACGGGAGAGCGCGGTGCAGATGGTATGCTTACAGAGAAGGTGCGGAGAAGGCAGTCCAGAAGCAGACCCCGTACTTTGAACCGTAAGATGACATGTCTGCACTGCAAGTTGATATAAAAATGAAAACTTGGTAAAATTAATCAAAACAACATTTTTACCAACAAGAGTAACAAAGGTGAAAAGAGCATAAGTAGTACACTGATGCCTTGACAGACAGTAATTTAACAGCCCTGCCTGCAGATTCACACACACACACACGAACACGCCGGTATATTTTGGAACACATCCCGGTGAAGCCTGAGGGTGGAATTCCACCAATCAGCACTCAGCACGCAGGGTGTCCAGAAACACCTAGCGCAGACTCCCGGCCGTTTTGGCACAGGTTCCAGATCGACGGGACAAGTCGATTCAGCTTCCCAACTTGTCCTCGGAAAGACGATCACTTCAGGAAAATAGTTCTGCTATTAGAGTAGAATTTAATTAAGTGTGTGGGGGCTGATTACAGATTTACAGTTATTTAAAGATATCTGCTCTCAGGAGAACCATCATCACGTCGGGGTGAATCTTTGTGCTGTGCGCAGACAAGCTCGCTACTCATTTAACATCACTCATTTAACATCACTCATTTAACATCACTCTCCCTCCACACCCGTTTCTCTTTCCTGATAAGCCTCATACCCGTCGGTCCTTCCCAGGTCTCTCCTGACCTGCCCCCCCCCCCCCCCCCCCCCCCCCCTTACTCTTCTCTTTGTCGGACCTCTGAGCCGGGTACGGGGGCGTGTTGGCCCAGCCTGCCTGCTGCCTGGCTCTCGTTTGGAACCCCACAGTGCAGCAGAAAGCAGAGGGTGTTAATTGGCCTTCAGTCATACCCTGCTCTGCTGGTCCGGGTCCAACAGCACCAGCTAAAGTGACAAAACTGTGTAGCTTGTGATGAGAGCGCAGGACCAGGCCGAAGCCAAAGCGCTCTCAGTGGGCTTCGAAAACACAATGGAAGCGAGACGTGTCTGTCTGCCTCTCATTAGGGAAGAGTTTATTTTGGACCTGTTTTTATTTCTAAACTCTGAAGCTGATCTGTCATTGTCCATCACAGATGCAGGACCACACTAAGCAGGTGACCATAGACACCGACCTGATGCCTTATTTACACAACAAATTCCAAATAACTTCATGGACCCGGAATATGTTTTTTCTTTAAAGCCATTTCTGTATTTCCCGAAGCTACTTGTGTTCTCTACGTTTCTTCATCCATTTGCTTACATACAGTCATGCTGTGTAATGCATAGTCTGACTATGCTGGAATCCAGAAGCAGCGAAAACCCCATAATCCACCACTGGGGATCGCAGCCTTTGCTTTCAACGTCCCGCTATATTTCCCATTTTAATATATCATATAAGCAGAATTTAAACATAAACATCCAATCGAGCACTTGTACACACTGCACATTTTGTAAATACCAACTTACTGACTCTAATCTGTACTGATTTGCACTATTTAAACCAATTTCTAATTTTTATTTTTATGTTCTCTGTTGTCTTTGAATGCACCAATGCTACCAATTTCCTAGTGCATTTAGCTTTCACCTGGTCAATAAAGCGATTTCTGATTCTGAACAATTCTGATGACACCATCAGCACCAAAAAATTCTTCCTCTTGGGTTGTTTTGGTGAGACGCTGAATCACACGCTTCTTCATGCCACATCTGACAACTATAGAACCCATGTATCTTACAATTTGATCTGCACACCTGATGGAGGCGATGGGCATTAAATATAGGCACCTGTCAGTCAAGAAAACCTCTCAGTCAGCGCGGTCTGCGTGGTCTGAATGGTCTGCATGGTCAGCGTGGTCTGCGTGGTCTGCGTGGTCTGCGTGGTCAGCGTGGTCTGCGTGGTCTGCGTGGTCTGCATGGTCAGCGTGGTCTGCGCGGTCTGCGCGGTCTCCCGTAGTCCCCATTCAAAGCTGCAGTCGAAGTCTTCTTGAGAACACGGTGGATTCTCACGCCTGCGCAGATGGTCTGATGCCACTGGAGGGGCCACATCGCTCAGCCGTGCCACTAATTAATGAAATCAGAGTCTCAGTTATTAGCATAAAAGAAATATGATATATATTTTTACAAAAATGTGATCAAAGGGTTTACGGGGTCATGGAGACCCAATCACACATAAGCCTGTAGGCCAATCGCAAGCTTCTGCAGGCTACACTTTAACAGTAATGATATTTGTGGTGTAATCATGCATATATATATATATTTCACTCCTACAGCTAGGATGGAGTTGTACCCACTAATGTATTCCAAGTCAGACCAAGTGCAGCTTGCAAAGAAAAAAAGAGGCTTTGGTTGAGTAACCGTAATAATTAGAAAATTATTTTGATAGCCTGAAACAATCTAATATATTACAAAATTTTATTAAAATAATATCAGATCAAATTAACTGCTATTCCATAATGAATTAGGTAACAAGGTAGGCAGATATTAATCACCCTGCCCTCCCCCAGGCCAGAGACACTGGGGGTGGGGTTATTAAGTTAACTCTATGGCTCGTTAGGAGTCAGAATCTGCTGGGGAAAAAAAAAGCACTGCATACAATTGACTGTCTTGAACACATGCTTTATTCTCCGACATTTCTCTATGTGTCTTTCAGGTATATTCCATTGTAAATGTTTTGACATTTAAATCAATAATTAATACTCGGCCTACCCTTGACCGGACACACAAACCAGAGCCCCTCCGCTAAATTTTCTATTGCCATTACTTCTTTGAGAGGTGCACTGAAGCTAGACATACAGCTACCAGAACATTCCTATATGAGAAATAATGAGTCAAGGCTGGCTGGCCAGTTGCCTGTTGAGTAAAGTGGTTCTGTTGATGGAATAATGTCCTTGTTATATATAACAAAAGAGGAGGTTTGAATGATTTCACTGGACTGCCATAAATAGGGGCCCGCTCACAAATCAGGCCAAGGGGTTTGGCTGGCACAAAAATGCTCTCGGTGAACCTCCTTAATAGAAAACATGAGCCTTACTGCTGGTGTAAGACCTATGGCGTCATGTAGAACCTGCCATTTGTAGTTCACTTCAGAACACCCACATGATACTTGGAGTAGAGCCACCAGATGCTGTCTGGCATGGAGCCTCCGGATGGTTCCTGCTGCAGAATCTCAGGATTCTGTCACATCTAGAACTTCTTGCGTTCTTCTTCCTCCTGGTGGTGCCCCGGATGGAGCTTTTAGAATTTAGCGATTAATTGTCATTGTTGACACACCACCGCACACAGTGCACAATGACGGAACGTGTCCTCTGCATTTAACCCATATGTGACAATGTGACATAGCAGGGGGCAGATAATTCAGCACCTGGGGAGCTGTGCTGGGGGCGGAACCTTGCTCAGGGTACCTCAGTGGTGCCTTGCTGGTTCAATTACAAGTGCGCTTCCCTAATCATTAAGCCACCACTGCAACCTGGTGCAGAACTTACAAATTCTGCCAGGCATAGAACCTCCAGATGATGCCTCGTGTTCTGGGTGCTCCCCGGATTAGAACCACGCATTCATGGTCTAGTGTAAAAAGCTCATTATACTGTTGGGTTAGAACCTTCATGCTCATTCACACCTCCAGCTAGTGTGGAGCATTAGTGGGACGACCTTCAGTTTGGTGCTGGCACGGGCTGAGACACTGGGACAATGGAGGAAATATGGTTTCTTTTTGGCGGGGACAGCTATACCCCTGACACCTAGGCTCCCCCCCCCCCCCACCTTATGAGGGGAAAAGGCATTTCGTATTTTTAATTAGTAATTATTTTGGAGGTTTTATGGCTTTATTTTAGCTGTCACAGTGAGCGAGGAGAGAGGATTAGCGACCTCGGGGAGAAGGCAAGTGAGGGAGATGCAGGCAGAGGGAGGACAGCTCATGTTTGATCCAAGGGGGCTTTGCAGGCCAGGGGGTGACAGCTGCACTGTCTTCAGCCGGATTTGAATTTGAATTCTATCTAACGACGCAGCAATGCACGGACTTGGCAGGGCAGTCTGCTAATCTTCTTGACACAAATGCCTGGGCTTTTCTTATGTGCCCTCACAGAGATTTGAGTAATTAAAGTTAAATTGAAGGAATAAAAAATATCCTTCTTGTACTAAGGCTGTCTTGCTAATGCCAAGTGTGAATAGTCAGGGTTGTCCTTAGAAGTCTAATCCCAAATGCTTTTTCTCCTGCCACAGGCTGCCAGGGCCTGGCGATAAGGCCAGAGCACAAGGCTCTCATCTTACAGGCATCTGTAGGCGAGAAGAAAGGAAGATGACTCCAGGTGGAATTCATTAGCCCCCGAGGTACATCAGACCAGTAGGACAGATCTGCTCAGGTCAGAACACTTACCCTCCAGCTGGACCCTCAGAGCAGGAACATGAAGTTTCCCTCATGGGTATGCTCTTCATATCTAAATACATGTCAGCGAGGATTCCACACTCTAGCAGCTCATAAGGTACAACTGTTCCCTCCTTTGTCTGCATGCAACCCAGGCAACTGCTCCAGCATACTGAACGGATCCAGGTCCTGCAAGTAGCACATGGCAGAGAAGGAAAGAGGGAACCGATGGCTGCCTTCCACTGGGGTGTGACAGACTCAAGTCGACAGAGGAACTTCACTTCCTGATCGCACCCCAATACCTGCAGAGTGGCTTCCGAAACAAATGCACAGAACAGTGACCTCATGCACTAGAATTCGTGTCGCTTGTGTTTTTTTTTTTTTATCTTCCCTCGTCCTCAAATGCTATTAATGATTTGAGTAAATGGACAATCTAACATGCATTGCAGAGGTCAGTGTGTCAAGGGGAGACATTGACAAGGGGCCTTCTAGAAAGAATTTGCTGGTATTAGCGGGTGATCACTGAGAAAAGGACTGGCACAGGCAACTGAGTATGTAGACTGGCTAGGCAGTGAGGCGCTCTGCAGTATACTTCCACACTGTACCACTGTGCACTGCATGCACCTCCTTTCCTGGGAAAGAATGCTACCATCAGTTTTGGATCATGTCTGCTTTCCCCTGACTGCTACAGGCCTTCACGCTGGACAGAGATCCTGTCTGAACAGCTCTATTAATCCCCAAGACCTTTGAGGTCTGGCTCACGATGCCGCATAATGCATACCTGTCTGGAGTAATTAATTCTCCCACTGTCTGTCATTGCCTCAGGCCAAATTCTTTTTTTGTGGTTTCACCTATCTTAGTGCCTCCTGCCACCCAGTGTTCGGGGACCGCTCTAACGGGCATGTGAAAACCACAAGAAAGCTACCTTTCTCCTAAGCACACAGCTACCGAGCAGAAGCAAGCTTTAACCCCATGGCGAACAGTCGGCTAGCAAAGGAGACTGCAAAAGGCGCAGAGAAGAGGGAGGCGAGATTAAAGGGAAGGTGAGAGATTTTAACATCGGCTTTCAAACGGCACTTGGCCACGTTACAGGTTCCACGCTCACCCCGAGCTTCAACTACATGTACACGCCCACACGCCAGCCTTCCTCTACTCCTGAAAAGACAGACCAGCACCTGGAGTAACACTCTCAAGCTGCTTACACCGAGAGAAAAACATGCAATTACTGCTAGGAGATGAGCTCAGCATGCTGCGTGGTGAGGGTCCACGCACACAGCAGTGCGTGAAGAGATTAGCAGCACGGCCAGACTGCAGAACACAGGAATAATCACCCTGTCACAGCTACCGGCTCAGGCTACTAGCAGCATGTCAACATCTTCTGTTCTCCCTGCATTAAGACATACCGACAAAGATTATGCAGGCGAGGAAGACAAAGATTTATTGATAAACTGCATGCAATAAATTCAGAATTGAATGCATTTGACATGACTTCCGTGACTTATGACTTGGTCAACAAATCTGTGTACTTTGTGGTCTTCGGTGGACGAATCAGGAAGACACTGAGGAGACAGACCAACAGTACAGTGGTTCGATGTAGGTAGTAGCCTCATCTGACGTTCTCATCCGACTTCAAGTATTAAAAGGAAATAAACAGCTGACTACATGCTCTTGGTTCAACTCAGGTCCTACCGGCTGACATGTAATTGGCTGCTGGTCATTCCCAGGTGGGCCCTCTGTGCCAATCATGTGCACGAGCAGACAGGGATGCACTGTTCAAACAGAGCATCACATCATCACAAAACAACATGGGAAATACTATGTCGGAGGACGGACGGCCGCCCAGTCAGTCTTCCCTGGCCCAAACCCGAATCTCAAGCACTGTTGAAGCTATTTGTGGTAAACTAAGGCATGAACATGATGACATCACATAGTTCCCGTGAAAATTCAGTAGCGGATAAGAGCCAACCCAGAATTCAACATGTCACCCTTTATTAAATAAAAAGTGCAAAAAGAAGAGAGAGTTGATAACGGGTAATTTTACGAAGGGGAACACATCAGTCAGAGCAAAAATTTTCATCTGTAGATATCACCTTTAATGGAGTTTGAGTAGATGATATATATTCCAGAATGCGTCTGAAGGTATCTTGTTTTTGGTATTTTGTTCTTGGACAGACTCCTCTCTCCAAAGCACCCTGTGAATTTAATAGGATATTCAGGTTAATCTGATATTAACAGCAGAGTCAGAGGCTCTCTAAGAAACCCTAATGAGACTCAGTTACCCATAAAAGTAATATTCCCATGTTTTATTTGGTTCACTATGTCATATTAACCCACCCTGTGTAAGCTTCACGTCTCTGTCCAGCAAACGATATGTGGCTGTAAACCAGCATTCATACACCACAAGTGCTAAATATGTCAATATGTTAAACGTTTGATAAACTGTCACATACGTGTGAGTAAAAGCACCTAGTCAAGACCACATGAGGATATTTGACAGACTAGTCCAAGAGCAACCTCACTAATCAGCATTGAAGTGCGATTCTGAAGAAAATAAACACAGAGTCTTGCATTAATCCATGCGAGGTGCAGCGGTACTGGCCGGGCCACAGGAATGACGGGCTTCCTGTCTGCAAATCTGGCAGAGTCCAAGCGGGAAACAGCAGTGACACGGCCGTCAGTACATTTGCCACTGCTGCTCGCACCACCAGCACCACTACTCATTACGTTAAGCTGACACTTAATTATAACTTTCATCTACTGCCGTTTCTGCTGCGGTCCAAAAACATTCAACTCCTGTCCAAAAAATGTGCAAGACATTCACGTCACTCTCCAATTAGTCAGAGAACATGCTTGAATTCTGCCTCCCACATGAAAATAAAGTAACAGTAGGAGGTGACCAAAGAATAAGTTGTGACTATGATTCCTATTGTATTTCGATGGCAGATGGGCAAGACCCAGACATACTGAACATTTTGTGTTTAGAAAACAAAATTGCTATAGTCTAAAACAAATGCAATTCTAAACATAAAAAATTTTTTAGTCGCATGGGATAACGATTGGTGGACTGATCGTTTCAAAAAACACATGCAAAAAAAAAAAAAGGAAATCAGACCTTGTGACCTGCATTAAGCTGGCCGACTTGCAAAGTTAACATATATGTTCAAGTGTAACATGTAAGGACATGTCTGCAACAAACCACAAATCCATAACGAAGCAGGAGACTCAATGTTGCCACCCAAGTGACCAAGAGAATATCTGTTTATCGCCTGAGAAACATGAATGGGTAGCAAAATCTCCCAGGAAAGCTTTGGTCGTTTGGCAAGGTGGTCTGCGCTTGTGTGAGTGTAGCGTCATTACAGAGCCAGTTTTGGCCGTGATTCTCCGATACTGCTGGAACCTGTTCCCGATGGTCAAGCCAGGTCCATTTCCTGCTTAGAGAAGCAAAGAGCTCTGCTTGTACTCACAGTGCATGGCATGCATGATCCCTGTCTGAATTTCATGCTTTGTTACTGTTGTACGGCCCAGCAAGGCGACAAACCACTACCCACTGGTCAGTGTCAGATAAATGGCTCAAGCTTGCAGCTGCAATTGACTTCCACTTAATGATCTTTAACCAAACTGTGCATCAGTATGGCTAACGTCCATGTTTTCCTGTACACGCATAAAGCTGGGGTCTCAAAAGGAGCCCGACGGTACCACAAAATAACAACACATTTACCAGCTCATTAACAAATCACCTGATTCCGCTTATCACTGCTCCTGAAATGTAGTAAACTCTGACATCCAGGGTTAATAAGTGCACTGGGAGGCACAGAATTCACTGCGGCGGTAATAAGCGTCACGGCCAGCTGCTGCTGAAGGGCTGGACGTGGGACCAAAAGAAGGGTATTTATCACGTTATTGACTTTCTGACTGCAGTGTCATGAACCCTTTTGTCATAAAGTGGTGCACTTAGAGTGAGAGCGGCGATCGATGCGGGGCAAAGCTGCTGTCACGTCCCCCCTCCCCCCCACAGAAAATCCCTCCTGTTGCAGCCCTCACCACACTGGTGAGAAGGTAACGTACGGGGCCTCTACAGCTCGCCGCCACTTCAGGACACACAAAAACCCCAGAAGGGGATGGGTAGGGGTTTATGTGAATCACAGAGATAGAGAGAAACAGGGACTTTGCAAGTGAACCATTCTGTCGGCATTTGCATCGTGAGCCAAGTAAACACCTCTCAGCTGGAATGCTGCCACCTGTGAGGTAACAAGAGGAGATGTACGAAGTTCAGTATCTCCAGGAGTGCAGAGAAGTTAACAATCTCACCATGAGCTCCATTCAAGAAAGGGAGGGGAAGCTGAACTCTAGTTAGAATGTGAGGGACCGGTGCACCGATTTATTCACAACGCTAGCCAACTGACACCTGTAAAGTGAAATAGTGGGATATAAGTGTAAGTTATTGATTTGGAACCATGTATCGACCAAAGGCCTTATCTGGCAAGGTCCTGTTGCTTCTGGTTCATTCTCACTATATCAGTTTCTCCATTTGCTGTGGTCATGACCCAGCATCTTCCTGGTATTGTGCAACCGGAAGGCATACCCACACATCATCGTGAGATCACATGGAGGTCAGCGAAAAGGAGGACCAACAGCACCAAATGTCAGCCATGGGACAGCTGAACGCTAAACCTGTGTCAGCCGGGGGGGGGGGGGTGGGGGGGGTATGGTGTCGGCAGCAGAGAAAACAAAAATGATCGGTACAAAGACACAGATACATTCGTAGCCTCTAACATTCCTTTTGTGTGAAAAGAACATTTTGTTCTACCATCAAGAGTCCCAAATCCAGACTAAATCCATGTATGCAGGGACTGAAGTCCACTGGGTTTTGGGCAGAGCCCCCTACACACAGAAAGAGCTAACCATCAGGATCAAAGTAAACACACATTCCTGCAGGTTCACTCTGTCCACTGACTAGAATTTCACGTCGGTCACTACAGCTGGAAAAGAGGCAAGCAAAAACGTCATGAATAACAGGATGATGGTTTAAGGCTTAAGGTGACTTTGAACATCACAGAATATCATCCGCCCTAAATTCTTCTTGACTAGCTGAATTCGGCTCTGACTGGTCTTCTGCCTCTGGAACACAGATAAGCAGCTCTGAGTGATTTAACATGCCTACATGTAGGACCTGTCACATACTAGCTTATTCCTGAAACCACATGATAAAGAGAAAGTATAAGGTCCAACAGTCCCTGTTCTGTAATCAAGCCTTTAAGTATTCACTGAGCATGCATATGTACGACTGTATAGATCGACAGTCAGTGTGTCATCCTCTGTTGAGCAGACCTTCTTAAACTTGCATTACGGATCGATATTAGACAAATTATACAAATGGAGGCAGACACAAGCTTTTCCTATGCAGGAAAATTGTGATAAATATACAGGTTCGCTTGAAAATTTGTTTAAACATTATCATTGTTTCAGAGACGTAAAAGATAATTCCTGATAAGACAATCATGAGTTTGATGAATGGATCTTAAAGTAATGACAACTTTTCATTTGCTTAAAAAGTTTACATTTTTTAGACTCATCTCAAATTAACACAGAATGTGTATATTGACAGTTAAAGTGCAAATGTCAGCAAT
Source organism: Gnathonemus echidnorhynchus (assembly GCA_026776725.1). Classification (NCBI taxonomy): domain Eukaryota; kingdom Metazoa; phylum Chordata; class Actinopteri; order Osteoglossiformes; family Mormyridae; genus Gnathonemus; species Gnathonemus echidnorhynchus. Next base: position 13,383,939 of record JAODJU010000025.1, on the reverse strand, counting down.
AATATGGAAGATGACACCATAGATACAAGATTTCTAGGATAATTACGTAATTACCCGTAAACTCTAAGGGTGAGGAAGCCCCAACCGAGCTGAGCATCGCGGAGAAATCAACCTCCCAGTCAACTGTGCTCACTTGTGATGCGTACAAGAAAGAGGTCAGAAGCTAATGTTTAACACCTAGGTTTCCATGGAAATCGCCCAAATGTTTTGGTTCACGCACACTGTACGGCTTAAATGGATTAAATTCAAAGCATCTTTCCTCAGCACACATGCTCCCCTATATTAGGATAAGACAGATGAATGATCGCATGTCGTGATAACACCACTACGGGCATAAGGTCATGGTATTGCTAACGACATACTGATGTGCGCATCTCCATCACAGGTCAGTTCTGTGCTGCTACCACTGAGCTAATACATTTCTAATTAGCACATTCGTTATCAACATTTTCCCTGTGAAGTAAAATGCAACAGATGTACAGACAGATCAGCAGTGTTCAGAAAAACAACAAAACTCTGGGGCTTTTGCAATAGCAGCAGCAGAGAGCTTTCATGGCCAGTGGGAGCTGGATTTCGGGGGAGGGCAGGCAGTGGTTCTAACCCTGAACTTCAAAGCGAGAGGTCCTCCAGAGACAGAACAACAGGTTGAAACCAGCAAGGTAGCCTAGAGAGGCTGATGGATTGGGGAGGAACTGGGAAAGCACTGTACCCTGACTTAGGTGAAGTCTGGTGTTAAAGAGATGGATTCCTGTATTTGAATATGACTTTCGACCCAGTTCCCTGGACTGACTGAGCCCTCATCCAGCCTCACAAAGAGGAGGCCTGGCTGACCACTGCAGAAGCCTACAGGTGTATGCTTCCTTTTTTAAAGAGAAGGCCTGGCTGACCACTGCAGAAGCCTACAGGTGTATGCTTCCTTTTTTAAAGAGAAGGCCTGGCTGACCACTGCAGAAGCCTACAGGTGTATGCTTCCTTTTTTAAAGAGAAGGCCTGGCTGACCACTGCAG